>CM064492.1:61112012-61368784 GCA_032716605.1 Paralithodes platypus
TAAGGGGAGATGAGCCGGTTTTCTAGACCCCCTGCTCCCTTATGTTAAACCCCTTTAGTTTCTGATTTTAAGATGTTTGCTCCCATAGTGTTCTCGATTTTTAGACCTTTAGCCCCATTTCTTGTCAATATTAAGGCCTTTCGTGCTATTTAGGTGTCGATTTTTGTTTTCTGGCGAACGATAGTGAGCCTGTAATTTTTAAAGAACCAGCTTTCGGCTGGACAAATTTTTCTACCGAAAAATGTACAAATTTATCGAGAAGATGGATCTAATCGATGTGTTTTAAAGTTTGATGGAGGTCTAGGGAGGAAACTAAAAAAAAATATGTTTTATATATACTGTATATGAAATAATCCACCAAAATATAAACCCTTACCGCTTAACTGATAAACTTCGAAATAATTGATAACACAATTATGCACTCCCCTGCGATCCCCTGATATCCATGTCAAGCAAACGCTCTCGCGGTCAAAAATCCAGGAATTTCAATATTGTGAAATAAAGTTGGTTTTAATCTATATGATTGTGAATATTTGAATATTGTAAATCAAAATCTCGAATACTCATAGTTCAGTCTCTCTCTCTCTCTCTCTCTCTCTCTCTCTCTCTCTCTCTCTCTCTCTCTCTCTCTCTCTCTCTCTCTCTTCAAGTCTGCCGGCTCTGCCAGCAACGAGAGAATTTTACAGTGAAATTAGATGAAGCCTACAACAAGATCAACGTCCTCACCATGAAGCTGGAATCACTCCAAGAGTTTGTAACACTCAACGTTGGAGTGCCACAAACTTCAATTGTCACCGCAACTCCAACAGCCACCAACGCCCCAACGTCAACTGCCAACAATTCAACGCCTACAGTAGCCATTTCAGCTGATGTTTCCAATACTCAAGATACAAATAGCGACTCTCTTCCCCCTCAAGGACAACTTCCGTGTCGTGAGGAACAACGTTTGCCCCAAGACCAGGAAACACATACCGATTACCGAGTGTCAAAACCGTTTCCAGATACTCGCAGACTCAGATGACGAAGAGGAAATAGAAGAAGTCCGGCTCGTGGGAGACTCGATGATATGTGGTCAGCTCACAGAGTTTTGCGCCAGGGCACCTAAGACCAGGAAGCGTTTTTGTATCCCTGGTGGTGGTGTGGATGACGTAGTTGCAGCAGTTGACGAAGTATCAAAGCTGGCCCCTGCTAATACAATGTACGTCATCCACGTTGGATCCAACGATTGTACAGCGAAACCCGGTCGGAAGATTTGCTTTTAAAGTACCAGCAGCTGATCAAGTCGTTTAAGGAGAAGTCATCAAGGATCATCGTCTCAGGAATCGTCCCCCGGCTCGGTGTAGAGAGCCGATTTTACAACATAGCCACCAGCACAAATCGTTGTCTAGCAAACCTCTGCAGGAAGGAGAACGTGGGATTCGTCGACACCTGGGACAATTTCTACTACGATGACTATTTGTTTTCGGACGATGGAGTTCATCTGAACCAGGTGGGAGCAGCGCGTTTTGGGCGTCTTCTCAACGATGCGGTGAAGGATTTTCGGAGAAGAAATCGACTCCGCACAGGACAACCAGGAAGGAGGACCGAAGACAGCGAGGACGGCAATCTACAAAGGAATTAAATACTAATCCGTCAAGAACCGCGGATTTGGATAAAGTTCCACCAACACGACCCAAATTCAAAACCGTCAGGGATAACGACCGAGGACCGAGGACAGCCATGAATGTAAATGTAGATCCGACCAAAACCAAAAATTCGATTGAAAGAACGATCTGCGAGTTCTAAAACCGCAACTTTAAAGGTTTTCTATGCAAACGCTCGTAGCATACGCAATAAATTTTCAGATTTAGAGGAACTAGTGTTTACAGAAAATTATGATGTGATTGGCATAACAGAATCTTGGCTCAATACACAAGATAGAGACTTTTTAGCAGAGTATTCACTTCCCGGTTATGTAATGTTTGAGAAACAGCCGAATAAATAAAAATGGAGGTGGCGTTTTATTTTATATCAAAGAAAGTCTTAACCCGACCCTCGTGTCAAAACCTCAAATTGTGAACGTCGACACATCTTTTGTGCTAATAAAGAATAATAAAGGTACAAAAATAATACTTGCGTTAATATACAGACCTCCAGCTCAATCAGTGCAAACTGACCGAGAAATTTACGAACAAATTGCAGATGTAAGTAACTCACAAGATACCGTAATTTTTGGCGACTTTAATTTACCTGTGACCAAGTGGGGCGATACTCTTACTTCACACTCCGGACATGACTTGTATACGAACTTGCAAGAGAGTTCGCTTTATCAATTTGTTCGAATGCCGACCCGTGGTAATAACGTTCTTGACATTGTACTTGCAACAAAAGAAGAATGATAGAGAATTTGAATGTTGGTGATGAATTCAGTAACAGCGACCATCGTACGATAACTTTCACTTTAAAGTTTACTAGTAACGAACCAAATAGTAGCATCGAAAAAGTCCCTAATTTCAAGAAAGCAAACTTCCATAAACTTAGAGCTATGTTTAAAGAAACTGACTGGAGCTTTTTAATTAACAATAACGACATAAATACATCTTGGAAGTTATTCGAAACCACTTACCTAAAAGCAGTGCAAGACTGCATACCATCAAAAATACGGCGTCCAGGCCATAATAATAAGCCCAAATGGTGGAATAAAGATATTTCAAACTGCCTGCTTGCTAAAAAATTTGCTAGTGATAGATTAAAATCCTCACAAAATGACGAAGAACGGGTGAAATTTGTAGAGATACGACGCAAAGCCAAAAAGTTAATTAAGCAAAGTAAAAAGACCTTAGAGTTACATATTGCGAATCAAAGTAAAACAAACCCGAAAGAATTCTATAGTTATATCAGAAAGAAAAAAGTAGTTACTTCAACTGTTGGACCGTTAGTCGATGAAAAAGGAGAATACACCAAAGACGAAGTACAAATGAGTAATGCCCTCAATACCTTCTTTGCATCAGTTTTTACAACAGAAGACCTCAGTGATATCCCTACACCATCGCCGATTCAGATTGATAATTCAGATGTTCTAAGCAATATCACCGTTACAGAGAGAGAAGTATTGAATTGTTTAGATAAACTCAAGGTAAATAAAACGCCTGGACCTGATACAATCTCGCCTAGAGTTCTAAAGGAAGCTAAGAATGAGCTCTCCAAACCACTGACATTACTATTCAATAAATCCTTGCAGTCTGGAACTATGCCTGATCAGTGGAAGCTAGCCAACGTAACACCGATATTCAAAAAAGGCAGCAAATCCCTACCCAGTAACTATCGTCCAATTAGCTTAACCTCAGTTGTATGTAAAATGCTAGAAACGGTCATACGAGACAGACTCGTAAATCACTTAGAGGAAAATAACATACTTAAAGATACTCAACACGGCTTTCGTAAAAAACGTTCCTGTTTAACAAACCTCTTAGACTTCTTCCACGATATCCTCAACCTCTACGATGAGAGTAAGCTGTAGATATTATATACCTTGATTTTCAAAAGGCCTTTGACAAAGTTCCCCACAAACGTTTACTGCTAAAACTAAAAGCGCATGGAATACAAGACGGTGTGTTGAAATGGATAGAAAATTGGCTCAGCAACAGAAAGCAAAGGGTAGTCATAAACGGTAAGGCATCTAAATGGACCAATGTAAGTAGCGGGGTACCCCAGGGATCGGTACTAGGACCAATTATCTTTCTAATTTACATCAACGACATAGATGAGGGTCTCACCTGCACAATCTCAAAATTTGCTGACGATACAAAAATTGCAAATAGCGTACTCTCAAAAGAACAAGTTGACGATATGCAACACAATCTAGATAAATTGTCATGTTGGGCCCAAATTTGGCAAATGAGTTTCAATGCGGATAAATGTAAAGTACTACATGTCGGATACCTAAATGAGAAAGCAAACTATTCGATGAATGGCACTCAGCTTAAGAATGTAAACAGAGAAACTGATCTGGGAGTAACAATATCGAGTAACCTAAAACCGAGTCAACAATGTTCAGAAGTTGTTAAGAAGGCAAACAAAATAATTGGCTTTATAGGCAGGTCATTTGAGCATAAATCCAAAGAAGTTATCCTAACCCTTTACAATTCCTTAGTCCGCCCTCTTCTGGAATACTGCGTTCAATCCTGGTGCCCTTATTACCAAAAAGATATAAACAAGCTAGAACGAGTTCAACGTAGAGTTACCAAAATGATACCTAGCCTAAAGAACAAACCATACGAAGAGCGTCTTAGAGAATTAAATCTATTTCCTTTAACCCAGCGCAGATTAAGAGGCGACTTAATTCAAGTGTTCAAAATCATCAAAGGCATCGACAATATGAACTGTAGTAAGTACTTCACTATCGACCAATCTAATTACACACGGGGAAACGGTTGCAAAATTATTGGTAAATCTTTTAACTCGCACGAATCTAAGAATTTCTTCTTCAATCGAGTTGTCAACTTGTGGAATGGGCTTCCCCGAGACGTTATAGACTGCAGCACCGTTGATTCATTTAAATTCCGCCTAGACAAATATCTCGCATCAAACCCGCGACTGACTGCGTTTGTAAATGAATAACTTTATCCTCCCCTCAGTTACTAACCCATATGTCCCCTACTAACTTCCTAGTCCTGCCACGTTAGTGGCAGGGCAGTAGTTCCCTTTCCAATGTTCCCTTACCCACTCTAAACCACTGTTTGGACACTTGATCCTCAGTGTTTTGGAGGACAAGCAACCTAGAAGGGTCACTAGACCTGTTGTTGCTTGATTTCCTTTGTACTCCTTTGTACTCCTTTGTACTCTCTCTCTCTCTCTCTCTCTCTCTCTCTATATATATATATATATATATATATACATATATATATATATATATATATATATATATACAGTATATATTTAGTATATACTGTACAGTATATATATTTACTTTTTTATTTATTGTGTATTGCTTATTATACATAACTATATTTATTTAGTGTATCTCCTTATGAATTCCAGACTCCGGTAAAATTGGCTGCAAAAATGTTCGCGTGACGCTGGTTTAAATTGGTTCTTGCGAAATCTGTCACAGTATGTGTTCTTGCATCACAAACACTAATGAGAATAGGATGAATAAATCTACACTCGTAGTATGTATCGGGAAAGTTCTATTCCATCATTACTTAATTATACAGACCTCAATAATCGTGTAAGTTTAACGCTAATTAATGCATATGTAATCTGCATATCACAATGCCATTGGTAATAAAAGTAAGCATGTTTATAATTTCATTAGTCAGAGATCCTTTATTTATATAATTATTCAATGAACTCAATATGCTGCATTAACTTGCAACTACTGTATTTATTTTAACAATTATGTTTGTTTAAATTAGTTTATATTATGCAATCATGTAATTAATAAAGTGAAAAATGAACGGAGTGATATACATTATATAAAGCGCGATTGGGATGGAAATTACTTACTTGAAAAGTGCTTGTGGAGTCACTTGTAGAGCTATACCCTGTTCCAAATAAATTGGCCAAAACTCTTCAAAATTATAGCTTCTATAACTCATAAACGACTAGAGTAATCGAGCTAAAATTTCTATCACAAACTAACACACACACCCAGACACACACACACACACACACAACACATAACTTACCATACCTTTGGATACCTTTGGATGTGTTCGCCGCTCCTCTAGCGGCACCAAGGAGCGCGACGCCCCTCGTTATGGGTGGTGATTTGGTGCAGTAGACTGTTTGTAGCGACAGCTCGCTCCCTTGCGAGGATGGGCTCGTCTGGCACTTTTTGCAGTTCGACATCTAGGGCTCTCTTGAAGTTGTCTAACGAGATGTCCCTCATGTCTCTTACTCGCCGTGGGAGTTTGTTGAAGAGACGTGGGCCTCTGTGTGATAACCAGCCCTCTCGCAGAGAGCCCATAGCACCCCTGTTATTCATCCGGGGGATTTCGCATTCCCAGCCTCTCCTATCACTGAATTTCATGACTATCGGAGTATGTAGGTTTGGTACTAAACCCTCTGCTATTTTCCATGTGTATATTATTAGGTAACGTTCTCTTCTACGTTCCAGTGAGTACAGATTCAGTGCTCTTAAACGCTCCCAATAGTGTAGATGTTTTATCGAACTTATATGCGAAGTGAAATTTCTTTGTACACTCTCTACGTCATTTATTTCACCTGCTTTGTATGGGGATGTTAATACGCTACAGTATTCAAGCCGCGGTAGCACTAGAGATTTGAAGAGCGTTATCATAGGCAATTCACCGCGTGTTTTAAAAGTACGCAGAATCCAACCCGTTAGACGTTTCGCAGCCGCCACTTTGACCTGGTTATGTACTTTGAAACCCATATTTTCAGACATTAATACCCCAAGGTCTTTCACACTGTCTTTCCGTTCTATTATGTGGTTAGATTCTGTTAAGTAATTTGTAATTTCTTTAACACCATTATTATCTCCGTACCGTATTAATTGGAATTTTTCCTCATTGAATTGCATGTTGTTTTCCCTGGTCCACTGGAACACTACATTCATGTCTTCCTGCAGTCACTGACGCACACACCATCCCAAACACGCATGTAATCACATGTATAACATCAAACCAAAACACACATATTTACTTCAGTACGCTCATCGTAAACCTAGACATATATAGCGCCCACGCGCGCGCGCACACACACACACACACATACACACCTAGACACAGACACTAGACACCCTTTCACGCACAGTATGCGATTTGCGCCCTTTCTGGTATACTTAAAAAACATTGTGACCATCAGAGGTGTTTAGAAACCTTCAGTTTAGTTACTGCAGTTGTATTTGAGTGAGCTGTGGGCAGAAAACTAATTTTGGAGAGGTAATTATTAGATTGAGAGAACTCTATTTCTGAGTGCTAAACGGCAACCCCCAAGTCCACACGATAGCGAGAGGCCCGGTAGCGTAAGTGGTAGCGCGCTCGACTCTCAATCAAGAGGTCGAGGTTCGAATCCTTGGCCGGGTGGGGACAATTTGGGCTTGTCTCCTTTCACGTGGTAGCCTCAGTTCACCTAGCTGTAAATAGGTACCGGACGTAATTCGAGGAGTTGTGACCTCGCTGTGTGGTGTGTGAAAAGGTTTCAGCCTTACCAGATGATCGGACAATACGAGCTATAAGCTCTCTTCCGGGAGGATATGGCTGGCGAGAGATCCCCAAGGATCCTCAAGATCGTAAGTAAGTGAATTACACACACACACACCTAGACAAACAGACACACACATACATACCCAGACACACACACACATACACCAACACCCACCTAGACACATCCACACATACTCAGACAAGCACACACTCATACACCCACACATTTATACACCCACACATTTAGACACCCCACATCTAGACACACACACACACACACACACACACCTACAAACACATACCCAGACACAAACACACACATACACACACACACACACACACACAGACACCTTATCCTGGGGGGGCCACAAAAAAAAAGTCATAAATCTACTAACTTTTTCCTGAACTCTGCCTGAATTTACGAAGCTGCTGGATTGACCTGCCATTGCTCTTCTTCCTTCCTTCCTCTCTCTTCTTCCTTGTTTTCTTCCTTCCTTCCTTCCAATCTCTCTTTCTTCTTTTCTTCTATCCATATTTCGTTCCTTCCTTCCTTCCTCACGCCCTCCCTCTCTCCCTTCTTTCCTTCGTTTGTCCGTTCCTTCCTTTCTCCCTTCCTTCCTTCCTTCTTTCCTTCCCTTCATTCATCCCTCGTTCGTGCTTTGGTTCGTTCCCCTTTAAGTCCTTCCTCCTTTCCTTCCTATCATCCTCCCTCCCTTAATTCTCTTTACCCTGCCTCCTTCACTGCCTTCCTTCCTTTCTTCCTCCCTCCCTCTCAACCTCTCCTCCTTCCTTACTTCCTTCCTCCCTTTCTTCCTACTTACCTCGCTTCTTTCTCCCTCCCTGCCTCTCTACCTCTCCCTCTTTCCTCCCTACCTCCCTGCGTTCTTCCTCCTTCCCGCTGAAACTCTTCCTTCCTTCTCCTAAACTCCCTTCTTTCTTATTCCCTTCTCTCCTACCTTACTTCGTTATTTCCTGCCTTCTTTTCTTCCTCCCTTCCTCTGAAACTCTCCTTCATCCTTACTTCCTTCCTCCTTACCTCCCTTCTTTCATCCACCCTAGCTCCCTTCCCCCTTCCTTACTCTTTTCCTCCCTTCCTACCTCCTTACTTCCCCTCTTTTTTTTCTTTTCCCTCCTTCCTTACTTGCTTCATCCTTTCCTCCTTTCCTTCCTCCTTTCCTCCCTTCTTTATTCCTCCTTCCCTCCCTCCCTTCCTTTCTATGTTCTTTCCTACCTTCTGTTCTCCCTCTCTTTATTCACATCTTATCTAGACCCAAAATGTTTACCGTTTTACTTTTCATTTCATGTATGACATTTGTTGCAGATTATTTATATGTTTTCGGTGTACAGTTGCCCACATAAGTTCCGTTCCTCGTCGTGATCTTACGTATGAAAGTATAATTAATGTGAACGAATTGCGAGTGTGATTTCTTCTCATTCTCAGCCGATTAATCAGATGAGTTAACCACTAGATAAGAAACTACAATCGTAATTCAATCATGCGCATTATATTTCCATGGTATAAGATAACGCAAAGGAATATAATTAGCCTATGTGGGCAACTGTACATTATTGCTTGAAGCCTCTGCATGTCTATAACATTAGCGACCCACATGACAAAATTAATGTCGCATGGCGTTGTGGCATTGCATGATCCTCCCTCCCTCCCTCCTCTCCTTCTGTATTGCTCCCCCTCCCCCCTTCTTCCTTCTCCCCTCCATCTTATCTCCCTCCCCCCCTCCTATCCTTTTGTCTTACTCCCCGTTCCCCCCCTTCTTCCTTCTCCACTACTTCTCTCCTAATTGTTTCTTACTCCCCCTCCCCCCCCTCTTCCTTCTCCCCTCCATCTTCTCTCCCTTCCTCCCTCTTCTCTCCCTTCCACCTTCTTCTCCGTCTTCCTTCCCTCCTTCTCTCTTGTCCTCCCTCGCTTACTCCCTTTCATCTTTCCTCTCTTCTCTCCATGTTCTGTCTCTCCCTCCCTCCCTGCCCTACATGTCCCTCTCTTCCTCCCTTTTCTCCGCTTTCCTTCACTTCCTCTCTCCTGTTCTCCCTCCCTTGCCCCCTTCTCTCTGTCCGATCTCCCTCCCCCGCTTCCCATCCATTTTCCCTCTCTTCCACCCTTTGCTCGGCTTTCCTTCACTTCCTCTCTCCTGTCCTCTCCCCCCCTTCCCTCTCTTCCCCCTTCTCTCCCTCCCTCTCTCCTATTATCCTGCCCTACACTGTACTGCAATTACTGTATGAATACTAAATAATACTTGACTGAACCAATCAAGTAAGCATAATGACCCATTGGGGATCATTGCGCATTTCGACAGTTCATTCTGGCTATCATTAGACGATTTTATACAGCTTAGGAAGGATCTGCGGGAATTCAAAGGGTAAACAAATATCATAATTAAACCTTTGACTTCCATATACCCTTCCTAATCTGAAAAAAAATCGTCATCGTATCTTGAGAGGGTTAAGGGACTAAACTTTCCGCCAGGTCAAACAAAATAATCGAGTATAATATTTGAGTAGCCAACTGGGCCTATACTGTATAACCTGCCCCATTTCTGAAACATTGTAATAACTGTGTATTATTTTCCCTTAATTCGCGAGAACACATATTATGTCTAGAAACAATTAACTTTCCGCCAGGTAAAAACAATTAATCGAGTATTATAATTGAAATGCTGCGTGCAAGATTTTTAGGGTCCGTGTGATGGGTGCTCTGTAGCTACCAGATCACGTTCCGTGACTACCACCAATGAAATGCTGGGTGCGAAGGGAATCAAACCCTCCCGAATATCCCCAGGCCTGCCCCGTGGCCTGGAACGGTTTCGAACCCTGGTCAGTAGCCTACGTAGGTCTACCAGACTCGCGCGCTACCACTGTACTACCACGGACGTACAATAAGATAACAACCTTAGTTTGTTTTACGCTATCCCAGACGTCAACTCGGGTAGTACTGTGGTTGCGGGATTTTTGCGGGTACAGGGTATTACAATAATATATGAGTGGCCAATTATATAACCTGCCTCATTGCTGTAACATGGCAACAACGATTTTTATATTTTGTATATTCTAACTAATTGTCGAGAACACATCTGCTAAGGGACTAAACTTTCCGCCAGTTAAAACGAGCTATTATAGTATTATATAGTATTATAGTTCAGGAACTAGTATAGCGAGGCCGGTCCTTAGTGATCTTGGCCCCATTCTATGTTCTTTCCTCTCACTAAAACATAACGCTTTCCATAATACAGTTGGGTCTGAGTACATGATTAGATTGATATCCAAAATTCGAAAATGGATATTAATCGTGATCGTGTACTCAACTTATAACTGTGTTGGTGGTGTAATGGTTTAGATGCTTATGTTCTGGGTGTGGTGTCCCGAGTTCGAATCCCGGGAGGGCCATATGCTTTTATTAGTTTATTCAGGTACATTGGGGTTTGTATTTGACATTAATGTTAAAGAACGGAGTATTACTTATTTGAGTGGCCAATTATATTAACCTGCCCCATTTCTATAGCATGGTAATAATTGAGTTGTTGTTTTATATTAATTGTCGAGAACACATCTGCTAAAAGACATAACTTTCTGCCAGGTAAACAATTGTCTTGTATAATATATGAGTGGCCAATTATATAATTACTTGGTCTTTCTCCCTCCCTCTCTCTCTCGGAGGGTGGGGAGAGAGCCTTCTTCTTTGCTATCCTTTCCTTACACTTTCCCTTAGCTATCTCTACTGGAATTAAGTCCTGACCACCTCGCTGGGATCGTAAAGTCTTTGTGGTCAGTGTTTATATTTAAATCTATGTAAATCTATCTCTCTTTCTCTCATAAATTGTCTATAAAAGAATGCTAAGGGACTAAACATTTCGTCAAGTAAGACCATAATCGAGTAAAATATATATTTGAGTGGCCTAATTGACCACTTGCGAGTTTCAAGCTATAAGGAAGTTAGAGGCATAGACATCGTTACTTAGCAGAATTAACAAACATAAATACGGTCGTAGTACATTAATTAATACATAAAATCATATTCAGCATACTTTCTATCCATCAGAACCTGTCTTAATTATTTCATTTATATGTTTAATATCGATGTTTAGTGCTCCAACTTCCTTATAACCTGAAACTCGCAAGTGGTGAATGATTTAACCCGGCCCATCGCAGTAGCCCTTCATTGTTAACTTAATATTATATTAAGTTAACAATGATCCCAGAATTTGTTTACTTACTAACTGTATTTCTAACTTCTATCTATTCTTCACCTATTATCATCCCCCCCAATACCCTCCAAGTTAACCCTCCAATAAGTTTTTCATTCCAAAGTCCCAAATTCCTCCAATCCATTATTAATCTGTTTCTATTTTTACTCCGGCCATCAGGCAGTCGGTCAGAGGTTATCAGGAAGGTAATTATGAAGGATAATAGGAAGATTATTTGGAAGGTTATTAGGAAGCTGCGAGTATAATAAACATGTGAGTGGCCCATGATATAACCCCCCCCCCCCCCCATCGCAGTAGCCAGGTATAATAACCGCTGTGAGTGAGCGAGGTAATTAGGAAGGTTATTATAGGAAGCTTGTAGTATAATAAACATGTGAGAGGCCCATGATATAACCCCCCCCCCCCTCGCAGTAGCCAGGTATACTAACAGCGGTGAGGGAACAAGGTTATTAAGAAGGTTATCAGGAAGGTTATTATGAAGGTTATTAGGAAGGTTCGAGTCTAATAAACATGTGAAAGGCCCATGATATAAACCTCCCCCCCCCCCCCCCCATCGCAGGTATAGCCAGGTAAAATAACAGCGGTGTAGGAGAGAGGTTATTAGGAGGCTTCTCGGTATCATGTTGCTAGTTGTGTGTGTTATGAACTCCGGACACGCTACCCACACTGTACTGTACCTCGGACCGTGGAGTGTATTCAGGGGACCGACCTGCTATTTCTCTCTGGGTTTTATCCATTCGGCCCCATTCAGCCTACCAGTTTAAGGTGTTTCTCCCCATTCAGGTATCGATTTTTTCCTGGCGAGCGAGAGCGAGCCATCATTGAATGGAGCAATCCGGCTTCGCCGGATACATTTTTCTACCGAAAAATGTACAAATTAAGTCAGCTGTCTAAAACATAATCCAAAATATGCTCGCTGGCTTTATCTCGTCAGGTGTAAATCGACACCTGGATGAGGATACAAGTCTTAAAACAGTAGGCTGAATGGGGTCGAATGGATACAACCAAGAAAGAAAACAAAACGGGTCGGTTCCCTTCATCAAGTTTTGTTGCACGGGTGTACAATATTGCCCGATGGAAGGGTGTAGTTGTAGTTGTTAGTTTAGATCACATTACGTTAAGGGGAGATGGGCCGTTTTTCTGGCCCCCTTTCTTCCTCATGTTTAGCCTCATTAGTTTTCAGATGTTAAGATGTTTGCCTCATTAGTTAGTCGACTCTAAAACCTTTTGCCCCATTTCTTTGTCAATATTTAGACCTTTCGTGCTATTTAGGTGTCGATTTTTTTCCCTGGCGAACGATGGTGAGCCTGTAATATTAGAAGAACCGGCCTTCGGCCGGTAAATTTTTCTACCGTAACATGTACAAATTAATGGAGTGTCTCCGAAACGTTGCAATAAATATAGACAAGATGAACGTGTTCTTCTATCATGCCCCGGTGCTTCTCTTTAATATATATATATATATATATATATATATATATATATATATATATATATATATATATATATATATATTCTCTTTTAACCAGACGAGGTTAAAGGCAACAGAAGTTTCAGCATTCAGTATTTTATTGTTACAGCTTTCAATATTTCTAACAATTTTCCTCTGGGGTTCAGAGATGAGGTACAACAGGTTAGCAAAATTCATGGTGGATCCAACGTTTCACAAGTAAACATCTTGCATCTTCAGGGAATGGGCAGGTAATGATTAGAATAATGGAAGTATATAGTAAAGGTGAGGCAAGTAATATAAGGACAAAGCAACATATTTATACAAAATTCGAGGATCAAGAATAGGTAGGTGGGCGGAGCTACTGGGTGTGGGGTGGCTGTTCATTGGTGGAAGGCAGTCTATTCGCGAGACGGGCACTAAATCTTATCGTTGGTTGGTTGTTGGCTGTGGGTGGCTGTGATTGGTTGGTGTTGTCAGTAGTGTGCTGATCGCGGAAAGGTACGGGAGGGGGGCACAGGGCGAGAGGAACGAGGGCAGTATGCCTGTAGCGCTTGCCTGAAGGAAGAATTTGAAGGTCTTGTGTTTGGTTGTTGATGCTGGGGTTGAGCGTTTGGATATATAGAGCTTCTAAAATAGCTAGTCTTCTGGGGTCTGATTCTTTGTCGAGTATGGTAGTTTGTTTGTCTAGGTCGGCGCGAGTTAGGGCAAGATGGTGGGGGGCTTGATAGTGATCTTTTATAGCGCCATATTGAAGGTGGAGGGTTAGTCGACGGGAAAGGCGAGTCTGTGTCATTCCAACATAGGATAGGGGTCCACAGTCCCCAGAGGGGCAAATATGCTGGTATATCACATGATCGTCTTTCGGTTGGTTGGTGGAAATGGGGCGGTTACGGAGGACAAGGTTGGAGGTCTTAGGAGATTTGTAGTAAATAATGAGTTTTATTTTATTGTCAGGGTTGGTGGGGAGGACGTTTTTGTGAATTATTTCTTTCATAATGGATTCGTCTGTTGTGTGGTCGGAAGATATGTAGTTTCTGTAGAAAAATGTAATGTCATTGGCCAGGTTGGTGCTAGGGGGGTCTTGTTTGTACCATTTTTCTAGGTGGTGGTTGATGGCATTGGTGACGTCAGTGTTGGAATACCCATTGTTGACTAGGACCTGGGTGAGCCTTTCCAATTCATTGTGTGTGTCATTGCAGGTGGTGCAATGGGTGAGGGCTCTCCTGACATAGGCGGCGATTGTTAGAAATATTGAAAGCTGTAACAATAAAATACTGAATGCTGAAATTTCTGTTGCCTTTAACCTCGTCTGTTTAAAAGAGAATCTATTACCTGGCTATACTAACATATATATATATATATATATTTACTGTTTGTGTCTGTGTCTGTGTGTGTAACCGCACAGCGACACGTCATTAATCATGGTAATTACACACACTTCACAACCTTCCTGGCTCTGTATCATGCCTATCATTCTTTTATTATATTTGTTTAATACCTCCGTCTGCGTATTGTTAAAAAACTTTTATCCTTCGGTAAATTGTGGAGGTGATTGAGTAAAGTGAGAACAAGTAAATTATATGATAGATACAAGTGTTCCATAATACGCTTTGCTAGCCCCAAACGCGCGAGCAACTGTGGCCTTCATCCATCCGACACATCTCCTTTAATGGTGGGTGACCTGCTATTTGTCTCCCCTTTTTATCTCTCTCTCTGGCTTGTATCCATTCTGCCCCCTTCAGCTTACTGTTTTAAGACTGTTATCCCCATCCAGGTGTTGATTACTGCTCGCCAGGATATTATTTTTAAATAATTTTGAAAGCAGGCTAAATTTATAATTTTTCAATAGAAAAATGTTTTCGGCGAAGCTGGATTTCTTCATACAATGCTGGCTCGCTATCGCTCGCCACGAAAAAATCGACAACAGGATGGGGATAGGCTAAACGTCTTAAAACAGTAGGCTGAATGGGGCCGAATGAATACAACCCTGAGAAAGAGAGAAAAAAAGAGAGAAAAAAAAAACGGTGACCCCCCTTTAAATCATGTACTACCTTACACATCCCCCCGTGGCAGACGTAACCACAAACAATAAACAATAACAAAGTAGATCATCAACAGGAGCGAGTGCCTTACAGTTATTTCTCCTACCAGCATTTTTCGCTTAAGGGAAGATGGTTCATTATGGGGGGCGATTTTTGCATGTATTAATTATTCTTCTAGTTTTCTCCCTATAACCTCCATCAAATTTAAAATAAAATAAAAATCCATTAGATCCCTCTTCTAGATTAATTTGTTCATTTTTCGGTAGACAAATTTCCCGGCCGTTCCTCCAACATTGCAGGCTCACTATCGTTCGCCAAGGAAAAATATCGACACCTAAATAGCACAAAAGGTCTAAATATTGACGAAGAAATTGGGTGAAAGTTCTTAAAATTGACTAACTAATGTGGCAAACATCTTAACATCTGAAAACTAATGGGGCTAAACATGAGGCAGAAAGTGGTCCAGAAAACCGGCCCAACCCCCCCTTAAAGTTTATTCGCTCATGTTCTGAATTGATGCACACAAATATAATCTAACGTAACATTATGACAAAACTATTTACTATAGTCTGGGTTTTTTTTTTTTTTTTCTCCCGAGCTGATGGTAAAATTCAATCCCTTAGCATATGTTGTTTGTTTAGTTTTGTTTAGTTAAATTCAATCCCTTGGCATATGTTGTTTGTTTAAATATTTTTTAGTTAAATTTAATCCCTTGGCATATGTTGTTTGTTTAGTTTTTTAGTTAAATTCAATCCCTTAGCATATGTTGTTTGTTTATTATTTTTTTAGTTAAATTCAATCCCTTAGCATATGTTGTTTGTTTAGTTTTTTTTTTTAGTTAAATTCAATCCCTTGGCATATGTTGTTTGTTTAGTTTTTTTTTTAGTTAAATTCAATCCCTTGGCATATGTTGTTTGTTTAGTTTTTTGTTTTAGTTAAATTCAATCCCTTGGCATATGTTGTTTGTTTAGTTTTTTTTTTAGTTAAATTCAATCCCTTGGCATATGTTGTTTGTTTAGTTTTTTTTTAGTTAAATTCAATCCCTTTGCATATGTTGTTTGTTTAGTTTTGTTTAGTTAAATTCAATCCCTTGGCATATGTTGTTTGTTTATTTTATTTTTTAGTTAAATTCAATCCCTTGGCATATGTTGTTTGTTTAGTTTTTTTTAGTTAAATTCAATCCCTTGGCATATGTTGTTTGTTTAGTTTTTTTTTTAGTTAAATTCAATCCCTTGGCATATGTTGTTTGTTTAGTTTTTTTTAGTTAAATTCAATCCCTTAGCATATGTTGTTTGTTTAGTTTTTTTTTAGTTAAATTCAATCCCTTGGCATATGTTGTTTTAGTTTTTTTTGTTAGTTAAATTCAATCCCTTGGCATATGTTGTTTGTTTATTTTTTTTTAGTTAAATTCAAACCCTTGGTATATGTTGTTTGTTTAGTTTTTGTATTCTTCATACACATAGGAAAGAAAACAAAAAGTGAAAGGAACTGTTTATGAACCGACCAGAACCAGGATGAGATGAGGAGACGCCGACTAATGAGCCGCTCTCGGCCGCTGTTGAGAATTCCTTCCCAATCTGTTGTAGTTATTATTCTCTCTCTCTCTCTCTCTCTCTCTCTCTCTCTCTCTCCTCAAATACGTCTCTCAGGAGTTGGGTTTCACGAATATCCTCTCTCTCTCTCTCTCTCTGTCTCTCTCTCTGTCTCTCTCTCTCTCTGTCTCTGTCTCTCTCTCTCTCTCTCTCTCTCTCTCTCTCTCTCTCTCTCTCTCTCTCTCTCTTAGGAGTTGGGTTCCGCAAATGTCTATCTTAGCGGTTACATTTATTATTAATTATTATTATTAATTTTTATTTTGCCAATCAAACATACAATATATGTTAATTTTACAATAAAATAATATCATGGCTGCGCCTTTTGAGAACAATCTCTCTTAAAGGCACACTCTTTCTTCTCGGTACACTAGGATACCATAGTCACTATAGTCTATTCGCTGTAAGTAGGCGAAAAATAATCACCTCTAACCTCTGTAACTCAATAAATACTAGAGTAATCGAGCTAACATTTCTACCAATTGAGAAAAGTCAGGCAAGAAATAGATGTGAAAATTTACAGCCAATTTGCTTTAGCCCTTTTTGAGTTACAGAGGATAGAGGTTATGATTTCTCGCCTACTTACAGAGAATAGACTATAGCCCACACATCACAATTCCTGGACCCATACGTTTTTCTGTATGCAATTATAACTCTCTGGGTTGATTTTTGGATAGGACTTGCTTTTCAATAGATAATATAATTATAGTTGTGTAGTTAAATTATGGACAACTTTATAGGCTACACAAATTCGTGTCCACATAATATATTTTCATAATAAAAAAATAGGTGGAGTCAACGAAATTGTATGAGTGGGCTAGAGATTATTATATCCGAGTGAACAGTAAATATTGACTTCATTCTCTTTCATACACAAGACACGAATACAAATAATAGTTTGCAGCTACACAGAGAGTAATCCAGCCATCCTTCACAAACACCTCCTCCTCCTACTTTACTCTGCCTTATATTATGTTATGTTTATTATTATGTTTATAAACATTCTTCCGTCAGCACTAACTAAAATAGAATATGTTTGTAAATCCTGCTCTCTTGTTATTATCCAATCCTTCCACTTGGTACAGAACTGAAAAACATGGCGATAACAAAAAAAAATTCCACACAAAAACCTCTCCAAGTTCTGTCTCATTAAAATACAAGTTTATTAGTTTGCCCTATTGCGTGTGTGTGTGTGTGTGTGTGTGTGTGTGTGTGTGTGTGTGTGTGTGTGTGTGTGTGAGTGAGTGAGTGAGTGAGTGAGTGAGTGAGTGAGTGAGTGAGTGAGTGAGTGAGTGAGTGAGAGAGAGAGTGAGTGAGTGAAAGAGAGAAACCAATACAAAAGAAATTTATATATAATATGTTCTAGATCTGGCAACAAAAACAAGTATTTCAGTGTCTGTGATATTTGCTAAATGTCCAACAGTATTATTTATGTGTACCGGTATATATACAATATACTGTATATTTGTTTTTACATTTCAGTTTTATGTCGGTACTTCACTGCTAAATCGAGCTTAGCCTGCCTCTCTCTCTCTCTCTCTCTCTCTCCCTCTCAAAAGAACAAGTTGACGATATGCAACACAATCTAGATAAGTTGTCACGTTGGGCCCAAATTTGGCAAATAAGTTTAAATGCGGATAATTGTAAAGTACTACATATCGGATACCAAAATGAGAAAGCAAACTATTCGATGAATGGCACTCAGCTTAGGAATGTAAACAGAGAAACCGATCTGGGAGTAACAATATCGAGTAACTTAAAACCGAGCCAACAATGTTCAGAAGTTGTTAAGAAAGCAAACAAAATAATTGGCTTTATAGGCAGGTCATTTGAGCATAAATCCAAAGAAGTTATCCTAACCCTTCACAATTCCTTAGTCCGCCCTCTTCTGGAATACTGCGTTCAATCCTGGTGCCCTTATTACCAAAAAGATATAGACAAGCTAGAACGAGTTCAACGTAGAGTTACCAAAATGATACCTAGCCTAAAGAACAAACCATACGAGGAGCGTCTTGGATAATTCAGTCTATTTCCTTTAACCCAGCGCAGACTAAGAGGCGACTTAATTCAAGTGTTCAAAATCATCAAAGGCATCGACAATATGAACTGTAGTAAGTACTTCACTATCGACCAATCTAATTACATGCAGGGAAACGGTTGCAAAATTATCGGTAAATCTTTTAACTCGCACGAATCTAAGAATTTCTTCTTCAATCGAGTAGTCAACTTGTGGAATGGGCTTCCCCGAGACGTTATAAACTGCAGCACCGTTGATTCATTTAAACTTCGCCTAGACAAATATATTGCATCAAACCCGCGACTGACTGCGTTTGTAAATGAATAACTTTATTTTATCCCCCCCTCAGTTACTAACCCATCTGTCCCCTACTAACTTCCTAATCCTGCCACGGACATTAGTTCCAGGGCAGTAGTTCCCTTTCCAATGTTCCCTTACCGACTCTAAACCACTGTTTGGACAATTGATCCTCAGTGTTTTGGAGGAAAAGCAGCCTAGAAGGGTCACCAGACCTGTTGTTGCTTGATTTCCTTTGTACTCCTTTGTACCCTTTCTCTCTCTCTCTCTCCCCCCCCTCCCCCCTTGTACTTACTCCATTATTCGCGGCTAAGTTACGCGGGTGTTTGCCAACGCTCAGTGTTTTAAGATTGAGAGTTGGTTAATGCCGGTGTTTAACACTCAACGTAGTACAATTATGTATCCCTGAAAGGGCATTAATTTAGCTTTGCAATGACACCTGAACCATCCTTCTACGATCACTGGTTGTCTTGCAACGATCGTGCAACCGAAGGGCAAAATCACTAAAATACGGTCATTTCGTTACATAATTACGTGTGTAGCGAGGGAGGGAGGGTGGATGTGTGTGTTGTATAATGTCAGTAGGCCCACGGCAACCGTGGCGAGCGGTCATGAGGCAACCTATGCTCCTCCCGTCGCTCGTCTCTCTCTCAGAGCCAATATTGCGCCAAAATTGCACACAAACTTAAGTCGGGCCCCGCCACATAGTCCTTTCTTCTCCATACGGACTTAAGTCGAGACACGCTAAAGAAGGGTTAAGGGGAGGTATTTGCCGGACCCCCTTCTCTCTCATGTTTAGCCCCATTAGTTATGAGATTTTGAAGACGTTCGCCCCATTAATTTGGCGATTTTAAGACCTATAGCCCCACATTTTTGTCAAGACCATTTGTGCCATTTTGAAGTTTATTTTTTTCCCGGCCAGCGATAGCGAGCCTGTAATTTAGTAAGAACCGGCCCTCGGCCGGGGCCGGGAAATTTTTCTACTAAAAAATTTACAAATATATCTGTTGAGCTTGGTGGTGTTTTTTTAAAGCTTAATAGAGGTTTAAGGAGCAAACTAAAATAATATACATATAATCACAAATAAAATATATACAGTATATAAATAAATAGGTCAAATAAAAATACCATAAAATGCCCCCCTCCCCCATTCCTTAACCAACCCCTCGCCCCTCACCCTTATTTCTGACCGTGCTGCGGGGGGGGGGGGGGGGGGCGCACGATGAGACTATAGTGCCAGGGTTATTATGTACGGTGCCCCTATCGTCTATGATGAGGGTAAATTGCCGCCATATCTCTTCATCTTAATTACTATTGGCTATTACGAAGGTTGGGTGGCGACATATGTTGCTGATTATGAGAACTATAGGCAATGAGATGATGCAGAGACAAAGTGGTTTCATATTTTGTTCATTAAGGGGAGGCAGACCGTTTGTTTGGTCTATTAATTAATGTATTCATATATTGTTTTTAGTTTCCTCCCTAGACCTCCATCAAGCTTAGGAAAACACCCTCTAGACCCCCTTCAAGATAAATTTGTAAATTTTTCGGTAGAAAAATTTCCCGGCCAAAGGCCGGTTCCTCTTAAAATTGCAGGCTCGCTATCGCTCGCCAGGAAATAATCGACACCTAAATGGCACGAAAGGTCTTAAAATTAACAACGAAATAGGGTAAAAGGTGTTAAAATTGCCAAACTAACGGGACAAACGTCTTATAATCTCAAAACTAGTGGGGCTAAACATTAGGAAGAAGGGGGTCTAGAAAAACGGTCTGCCTCCCCTTAAGTATGGAGAAATCAGCTGCTAAAGGATTCAATTTGCCATCCGCTGGAAATATACCGACTTTATAGTATATGGCCCAAGGTAATTGCTGCCTTTTGTTGTGAGTTGCTGTGAGTGAGTGTTGCGAGTAGCTGTGGTGTTACGAGCTGTTGTGAGTTGCTGTGAGTGAGTGAGTGAGTGTTGCAAATAGGTGTGGTGTGAGTTGCTGTGAGTGAGTGTTGCGAGTAGCTGTGGTGTTATGAGCTATTGTGAGTGAGTGAGTGTTGCAAATAGGTGTGGTGTTGTGAGTGGCTGTGAGTGAGTGTTGCGAGTAGCTGTGGTGTTACGAACTGGAGTGTGTGAATGAGTGTTGCGAATAGGTGTGGTGTTGTGAGTTGCTGTGAGTGAGTGTTGCGAGTAGCTGTGGTGTTACGAGCTGTTGTGAGTTGCTGTGAGTGAGTGAGTGTTGCGAGTAGCTGTGGTGTTGCAAGCTGTGGTGAGTTGTGAGTTGCTATGGTGTTGTGAGACATTGTGAGTTGCTACAAGGTTGTGAGATGTTGTGGTGTTGTGAGTTGTGTTGGTGTTGTGAGTTGTGTTGGTGTTGTGAGTTGTGTTGGTGTTGAGAGTTGTGGTGGTGTTGAGAGTTGTTGTGGTGCTGTGAGATGTGGTGCTGTGAGTTGTTGTGGTGCTGTAAGTTGTGGTGGTGTTGGGAGTTGTGTTGGTGTTGTGAGTTGTTGTGGTGCTGTGAGTGGTGTTGGTGTTGTGAGTTGTGTTGGTGTTGTAAGTTGTGTTGGTGTTGTGAGTTGTGGTCGTGTTGAGAGTTGTGTTGGTGTTGTGAGTTGTTGTGGTGCTGTGAGTTGTGTTGGTGCTGTGAGTTGTTGTGCTGCTGTGAGTTGTGGTGCTGTGAGTTGTGTTGGTGTTGGTGCTGTGAGTTGTGTTGGTGTTGTGAGTTGTTGTGGTGTTGTGAGTTGTTGTGGTGTTGTGAGTTGTTGTGGTGTTGTGAGTTGTTGTGGTGCTGTGAGTTGTTGTGGTGCTGTGAGTTGTTGTGATGTTGTGAGTTGCTATGGTGTTGTGAGTTGCTATGGTGTTGTAAGTTGCTATGGTGTTGTGAGTTGCTATGGTGTTGTGGTGCTGTGAGTTGCAATGGTGTTGTGAGTTGCTATGGTGTTGTGAGTTACTATGGTGTTGTGAGTTGTGTTGGTGTTGTGAGTTGTGTTGGTGTTGTGAGTTGTTGTGGTGTTGTGAGTTGTTGTGGTGTTGTGAGTTGTTGTGAGTTGTTGTGGTGTTGTGAGTTGTTGTGGTGCTGTGAGTTGTTGTGATGTTGTGAGTTGTTATGGTGTTGTAAGTTGCTATGGTGTTGTGAGTTGCTATGGTGTTGTGAGTTGCTATGGTGTTGTGATTTGTTGTGGTGCTGTGAGTTGCAATGGTGTTGTGAGTTGCTATGGAGTTGTGAGTTGTGTTGGTGTTGTGAGTTGTGTTGTGAGTTGTGTTGGTGTTGTGAGTTGTTGTGGTGTTGTGAGTTGTTGTGGTGCTGTGAGTTGTTGTGGTGCTGTGAATTGTTGTGGTGCTGTGAGTTGTTGTGGTGTTGTGAGTTGCTATGGTGTTGTGAGTTGCTATGGTGTTGTGAGTTGCTATGGTGTTGTGAGTTGCTATGGTGTTGTGAGTTGCTATGGTGTTGTGAGTTGCTATGGTGTTGTGAGTTGCTATGGTGTTGTGAGTTGTGTTGGTGTTGTAAGTTGCTATGATGTTGTGAGTTGCTATGGTGTTGTGAGTTGCTATGGTGTTGTGAGTTGTTGTGGTGCTGTGAGTTGTAATGGTGTTGTGAGTTGCTATGGTGTTGTGAGTTGTGTTGGTGTTGTGAATTGTGTTGGTGTTGTGAGTTGTGTTGGTGTTGTGAGTTGTTGTGGTGTTGTGAGTTGTTGTGGTGCTGTGAGTTGTGGTGCTGTGAGTTGTGTGTGTGTTGTGAGTTGTTGTGGTGTTGTGAGTTGCTATGGTGTTGTGAGTTGCTATGGTGTTATGAGTTGCTATGGTGTTATAAGCTGCTATGGTGTTGTGAGTTGCAATGGTGTTATGAGTTGCTATGGTGTTATGAGTTGCTGGTGTAATATTGTTATGGTGTTGAGTTGTGTTGGTGTTGTGAGTTGTGTTGGTGTTGTGAGTTGTGTTGGTGTTGTGAGTTGTGTTGGTGTTGTGAGTTGTGTTGGTGTTGTGAGTTGTGTTGGTGTTGTGAGTTGTGTTGGTGTTGTGAGTTGCGTTGGTGTTGTGAGTTGCGTTGGTGTTGTGAGTTGTGTTGGTGTTGTGAGTTGTGTTGGTGTTGTGAGTTGTGCTGGTGTTGTGAGTTGTGCTGGTGTTGTGAGTTGCTATGGTGTTGTGAGTTGTGCTGGTGTGAGTTGCTATGGTGTTGTGAGTTGCTATGGTGTTGTGAGTTGTGTTGGTGTTGTGAGTTGTGTTGGTGTTGTGAGTTGTGTTGGTGTTGTGAGTTGTGTTGGTGTTGTGAGTTGTGTTGGTGTTGTGAGTTGTTGTGGTGTGAGTTGTTGTGGTGCTGTGAGTTGTTGTGGTGCTGTGAGTTGTTGTGGTGTTGTGAGTTGCTATGGTGTTGTGAGTTGCTATGGTGTTGTGAGTTGCTATGGTGTTGTAAGTTGCTATGGTGTTGTAAGTTGCTATGGTGTTGTGAGTTGCTATGGTGTTGTGAGTTGCTATGGTGTTGTGAGTTGTTGTGGTGCTGTGAGTTGCAATGGTGTTGTGAGTTGTGTTGGTGTTGTGAGTTGTGTTGGTGTTGTGAGTTGCTATGGTGTTGTGAGTTGTGTTGGTGTTGTGAGTTGTTGTGGTGTTGTGAGTTGTGTTGGTGTTGTGAGTTGCTATGGTGTTATGAGTTGCTATGGTGTTATGAGTTGCTATGGTGTAATAAGTTGCTAGGGTGTTATAAGTTGCTATGGTGTTATAAGTTGCTATGGTGTTGTGAGTTGCTATGGTGTTATGAGTTGTTATGGTGTTATAAGTTGCTATGGTGTTATAAGTTGCTTATGGTGTTATGAGTTGTGTTGGTGTTGTGAGTTGTGTTGGTGTTGTGAGTTGTGTTGGTGTTGTGAGTTGTGTTGGTGTTGTGAGTTGTGTTGGTGTTGTGAGTTGTGTTGGTGTTGTGAGTTGTGCTGGTGTTGTGAGTTGTGCTGGTGTTGTGAGTTGCTATGGTGTTGTGAGTTGCTATGGTGTTGTGAGTTGTGTTGGTGTTGTGAGTTGTGTTGGTGTTGTGAGTTGTGTTGGTGTTGTGAGTTGTGTTGGTGTTGTGAGTTGTGTTGGTGTTGTGAGTTGTTGGTGTTGTGAGTTGTTGCTGGTGTTGTGAGTTGTGTTGGTGTTGTGAGTTGTTTGGTGTTGTGAGTTGTTTGGTGTTGTGAGTTGTGTGTGTTGTGTGTTGGTGTTGTGAGTTGTGTTGGTGTTGGGAGTTGTGTTGGTGTTGTGAGTTGTGTTGGTGTTGTGAGTGTGTGTGTGGTGAGTTGTTGTGGTGCTGTGAGTTGTTGTGGTGCTGTGAGTTGTTGTGCTGTGAGTTGTTGTGGTGCTGTGAGTTGTTGTGGTGCTGTGAGTTGTTGTGGTGTTGTGAGTTGCTATGGTGTTGTGAGTTGCTATGGTGTTGTGAGTTGCTATGGTGTTGTAAGTTGCTATGGTGTTGTAAGTTGCTATGGTGTTGTAAGTTGCTATGGTGTTGTGAGTTGCTATGGTGTTGTGAGTTGCTATGTGTTGTGAGTTGTTGTGGTGCTGTGAGTTGAGTGTTGGTTGTGAGTTGTGTTGGTGTTGTGAGTTGTGTTAGTGTTGTGAGTTGTTGTGGTGTTGTGAGTTGTGTTGGTGTTGTGAGTTGTTGTGGTGCTGTGAGTTGCTATGGTGTTGTGAGTTGCTATGGTGTTGTGAGTTGCTATGGTGTTGTGAGTTGCTATGGTGTTTGTGATTGTGTGTGGTGCTGTGAGTTGCAATGGTGTTGTGAGTTGTGTTGGTGTTGTGAGTTGTGTTAGTGTTGTGAGTTGCTATGGTGTTGTGAGTTGCTGTTGATGTTGTGAGTTGTTGTGGTGTTGTGAGTTGTGTTGGTGTTGTGAGTTGCTATGGTGTTGTGAGTTGCTATGGTGTTATGAGTTGCTATGGTGTTATGAGTTGCTATGGTGTAATAAGTTGCTAGGGTGTTATAAGTTGCTATGGTGTTATAAGTTGCTATGGTGTTGTGAGTTGCTATGGTGTTATGAGTTGTTATGGTGTTATAAGTTGCTATGGTGTTATAAGTTGCTATGGTGTTGTGAGTTGTGTTGGTGTTGTGAGTTGTGTTGGTGTTGTGAGTTGTGTTGGTGTTGTGAGTTGTGTTGGTGTTGTGAGTTGTTGGTTGTGTTGTGTTGGTGTTGTGAGTTGTGTTGGTGTTGTGAGTTGTGCTGGTGTTGTGAGTTGTGTTGGTGTTGTGAGTTGTTGTGGTGTTGTGAGTTGTGTTGGTGTTGTGAGTTGTGTTGGTGTTGTGAGTTGTGTTGGTGTTGTGAGTTGTGTTGGTGTTGTGAGTTGTGTTGGTATTGTGAGTTGTGTTGGTGTTGTGAGTTGTTGTGGTGTGAGTTGTTGTGGTGCTGTGAGTTGTTGTGGTGTTGTGAGTTGCTATGGTGTTGTGAGTTGCTATGGTGTTGTGAGTTGCTATGGTGTTGTGAGTTGCTATGGTGTTGTGAGTTGCTATGGTGTTATAAGTTGCTATGGTGTTGTGAGTTGCTATGGTGTTGTGAGTTGCTATGGTGTTATAAGTTGCTATGGTGTTGTGAGTTGCTATGGTGTTGTGAGTTGCTATGGTGTTGTGAGTTGTTGTGGTGCTGTGAGTTGCAATGGTGTTGTGAGTTGCTATGGTGTTGTGAGTTGTGTTGGTGTTGTGAGTTGTGTTAGTGTTGTGAGTTGTATGGTGTTGAGTTGTGTTGGTGTTGTGAGTTGTTGTGGTGCTGTGAGTTGCTATGGTTTTGTGAGTTGCTATGGTGTTGTGAGTTGCTATGGTGTTCTATGTTGCTATGGTGTTATGAGTTGCTATGGTGTTATAAGTTGCTATGGTGTTATAAGTTGCAATGGTGTCATAAGTTGCTATGGTGTTATAAGTTGCTATGGTGTTATAAGTTGCTATGGTGTTATAAGTTGCTATGGTGTTGTGAGTTGCTATGGTGTTATGAGTTGCTATGGTGTTGTGAGTTGCTATGGTGTTGTGAGTTGCTATGGTGTTATGAGTTGCTATGGTGTTATAAGTTGCTATGGTGTTATAAGTTGCTATGGTGTTATAAGTTGCTATGGTGTTGTGAGTTGCTATGGTGTTATGAGTTGTTATGGTGTTATAAGTTGCTATGGTGTTGTGAGTTGCTATGGTGTTGTGAGTTGCTATGGTGTTATGAGTTGTTATGGTGTTATAAGTTGCTATGGTGTTATAAGTTGCTTATGGTGTTATGAGTTGCTATGGTGTTATAAGTTGCTATGGTGTTGTGAGTTGCTATGGTGTTATGAGTTGCTATGGTGTTATAAGTTGCTATGGTGTTGTGAGGGTTGCTATGGTGTTATAAGGTTGCCTATGGTTGTTATAAGTTGACTATGGTTTGTTGGTGAGTTGGCTTCTATGGTGTTTCGTGAGGTTTGTTATGGCTGTTATGAGTTGTTATGGTGTTATAAGTTGCTATGGTGTTATAAGTTGCTCATGGTGTTGTGAGTGCTGGCGATGGTGCTATGAGGTTGTTATGGTGTGTTATCCATAAAATTGTGATGGTGTGTTATAAAGTTGGCCTACTGGTGTTATAAGTTGCTCTATGGTTTGTTGTGGGGGGGAGTTCAACCTATCGAGCATCGATCTCCCCCCGCAGCGAGTTTGACCCCCCTATGGTGTGTGGGAGTTGTTACACGGTGTTTTATAAGTTGCTATGGAATGTTGTGGACGTTGAGAATGGTGTTGTTGGGGAAGATTGCCTATGGTTTATAATGTTGCTATTGGTGTTATAAGTTGCTATGGTGTTATAAGTTGCAAAGGTGTTGTTGAGTTGCTATTGGTGTTGTGAGTTGCTATGGGTGTTGTGAGGGCGTTGCTATGGTTCGTTATAAAGTGCTATGGTGTTGTGGTTGCCTATGGTGTGTAGTGAGTTGTTATGGTGTAATAAGTTTGGCTAGGGTGTTATAAGTGCTATGGTGGTATAAGTTGCTATGGTGTTGTGAGGTAGCTATTGTGTTATGAGGTTGTTTTATTATGGTGTTTTGAGTTGTTATGGTGTTATTAAGTTGACTATGGTTAATGTTATAAGGTTCTTATGGTGTTATGAGTTGCTATGGTGGTATAAGTTGCCTATGGTGTTCGTGAAGTTGCTATGGTTGGTTATGATGTTTGGTTAAGGGTGTTATAAGTTGCTATGGTGTTATAAGTTGAAATAATTATTTTGGGTGGTTATAAATGTTGATATGGTGTTACAAGCTTGCTCTGGTGTATAAAGTTGCTATGGTGTTATAAGTTCTAAGGTGTTGTGAGGTGCTTAGGGTGTATTGTGAGTTGCTTTATGGTGTGTGGTGAGTTGCATGGTGTTATAAGATTGCTATGGTGTTTGTCTGAGTTGGCTATGGTTGGTATGAGTTGTTATGGTTGTAATAAAGTTGCTATGGTGTTGTGAGTTTGCATATGGTGTTGTGAGTTGCTATGGTGTTTGGGAGGTTGCTATGGTGTTGTGAGTTGCATATGGTGTTGTGAGTTGCTATGGTGTTGTGGAGTTGCTATGGTTGTTGTGAGTTGCTATGGTGTTGTAGTTGCTTTTGCTATGGGTGATTATCAAAGTTGCTATGTTGTTGTGAAGAGGTTGTGCTTATGATGTTGGTGAGTTGCTATGGTGTTATAGAGTTGATATGGATGGTTGTGAGTTGCTATGGCTGTTGTGAGTTGCTCTGGTGTTTGTGAGGTTGCTATGGTGTTGTTGAGGTGCTATGGTGTTGTGAGTTGCTATTGGTGGTTTGTGAGTTGCTATGAGTGTTGTTGTGGGAGTTGCTTATGGTGTTGTGAGTTGCTTATGGTGTTATAAAGTCTGGCTATGCGTGGTTGGTGAGTTGCTATGATGGTGTGAAGGTTGCTATGGTGTTTATAGTAGTTGCTATGGGTGGTTGTGAGGTGCTATGAGTGCTGTGGAGGTGTTTGCTATGGTGTTGTTGAGTTGCTATGTGTGGTTGAGTTGCTATGGTGTTGTGAGGTTGCTTATGGTGTTGTGAGTTGCTATGGTGTTGTGAGCTTGCTATGGTGTTGTGAGTTGCTTATGGTGTTGTGAGTTAGACTATGGGTGTGTGATGTTGCTATGGTGTTGTGAGTTTGCTATGGGGGTTATTGAGTTGTTATGTTGGTTATAAGTAGACGACTTTATGTTGGTTATAAGTAGTTGGCTCTGGTGTTGTGAGTTGCTATGGGTGTTATAATGGTTGCTATGGGTGTTATAAAGGTTGATTATGGTGGAATATGGAGTTGCTATGGTGTTTTTTTATAAGGTTGCTATGGGTGTTGTGAAGTTGATATGGTGGTTATGAGTTGCTATGGTGTTATAAGCTGCTTATGGTGCTTTTATAAGCTTGGCTAATGGTGTTATGAGGTGCTATGGTTGTTATGAGGTGGCGATGGTTGTTATAGAAGCTTCTGCCATGGTGTTGTGAGTTGCCATGGTGTTGTGAGTTGCAAATGAGTGTTTATTGAGTTGTGGCTATGGTGTTATGAGTTGCTATGGTGTTATAAACTGCTATGGTGTTGTGAGTTGTTATGGTGTTGTAAGTTGCTATGGTGTTATAAGCTGCTATGGTGTTGTGAGTTGCAATGGTGTTATGAGTGTTGCGAGTAGCTTTGACGATTAATTTACTACTTAACTGCTTAATTATCTACTCAATTCCGTATCAATCTATACTAATTCAATATAAATATCCCTGTATATTACTTATATTTAGCTAGTGCTC
This sequence comes from Paralithodes platypus, assembly GCA_032716605.1. NCBI lineage: Eukaryota > Metazoa > Arthropoda > Malacostraca > Decapoda > Lithodidae > Paralithodes > Paralithodes platypus. The sequence continues at coordinate 61,140,486 of CM064492.1, forward strand.
TGTTTTTCTGTCTATCAGCCGGTCGAGGGGAAAATATATTGACAGTAAATAGAAGCATTGCCAGACAGATAAACTCTCTCTCTCTCTCTCTCTCTCTGTGCCACTGTGTCTATTTACTGACAATATATGTTCCCCTCATAACATCCTTCCTTTCAGCCATATAAGGGGGGTCACCTGCTTATTTTCTCTGTCTCTCTTTTTTTCTCTTTCTCTGGCTTGTATCCATTCGGCCCCATTCAGCCAACTGTGTTAAGACGTTTATCCCCATCCCGGTGTCGATATCTTTCTGGCGAGCGATAGCGAGCCAGCATTGTATGGATAAATCCGGCTTCGCCGGAGAAATTTTTCTATCGAAAAATGTACAAATTTAATTTGCTCTCAAAACAAAAATATATATATGCTGGCTCGCTACCGCTCACCAGGAAAAGATTGACACCTGGATGGGGGTATAAGTCTTAAACCCGTAGGCTGAATGGGGCCGAATGGATACAAGCCAAAGAGAGAGGGAGAGACAGAGAAAAAAAGCGAGGTGGGCTCCCTTAAACTTTCCGTCCCATTTGACCGTTTGATTCTCCCCCACTGTAGCCAATTTGAGTCCTTTTCTCTTCTCTTCCGTTTAGTTTATTCTTTCCCCTGTCTTTTAGTCTCTCTCTCTCTCTCTCTCTCTCTCTGACACCCTACTATATATATATATATATATCTTTTAGAATATATCTGTAGATATCTCTCTATGTATATATATATATATATATATATAGATATATAGAATATAAATTTATACAGATAGGAGAGAGCCGGAGGGGGTCGAGAGAAGAGGGGGGAGGGAGGGCGAGAGCGGATCGAAGGGAAGAGGACGGAGGGAAGAGGATGATGGAGGGGATGAGGACTGAGAGAGTAGTTAGGGAGGGACGGTAGAAGGCAGAGAGGCGGAACGAGGGCCCATGAGGACTTGAGGGGAGAGGAGGAGAGAGAGGGAGGTGAGGAGGAGAGACATGAGATGTGAGAGGGAGAGAAGGGAGAGTAGAAGAGGGGGGGGAGAGTGTAGAGAGAGAGGTCTGACGTGGGAGAGAGAGGAGAGAGAGAGAGAGAGCGATGGACTGTGTGGGATGACGAGACGAGAGGCGGGGGGAGCGGGGGGAGGAGAGGAGAGAGAGAGGGTGGGGGAGGGTGGAGGACGGGAGGCAGAGAGAGGGAGGGAGAGAGGTGGGATGAGGAGAGAGAGGGTTAGAGAGATGGACGAGAGAGAGAGAGAGAGAGACTGAGGAGAGACCCCTGGAGAGAGAGACGAGAGAGGATGAGCGAGAAGGAGAGAGAGAGAGAGAGAGAGAACTATCACATCAGAATATTAGGAAGCTGTACTTATGAGAGAAAATTTCTAATGGGCATTTTTTCGGCATATTTCTAGTTTTCTGCCGATGCCATTATCAAGTGTCACCACATAATCGCTGGTTTTTGGTGTATATAATTATTTATTTATTAATATATTTTTTAGTTTTCTCGCTAGACCTCCATCAAGCTTAGAAAAACACCCCCTAGACCCCCTTTCAAGATAAATGTGTACATTATTCGGTAGAAAAATTTCAAAGCCGAAGGCCGGTTCCTTTTAAAATTAGAGCTCGCTTTTGCTCGCCAGGAAAGAAATCGACACCTAAAGGGCACGAAAGGTCTAAATATTGATAAAAACAAAATGAGGCGAAAGGTCTCAAAATCGCCAAACTAACGGAACGAACGTCTTAAAACCTCATAACTAATTTGCTAAACATGTGGGAGAAGGGGGTCCAGAAAATGCGAGTACTACCCCCTTAATCTTCAAGCACCTGTGTTAACGTACCAATGAATCTGTGGTTAGCTGTGTGTGAGAGATATAACATGGCACTATCGATAATGGCTAGACAAAACGTCCTCCTCTTATAGAGCTTCACACAGTTCAGAAACTGTAATGTACCGTATCACCAACTTTAACATAATTTATGCTGCTACTATTATGCAGAAAAATGATATAATATCTGTCAATTGCCAGTAAAAGTAAAATAATTCATCGTGCATGAAAAAGATAATAATACCGGGATATTAAACTTATGTTATGAAAAAAATACCTGAAATATTGGGATGTAACTGTGTTTTAGCGAAGATATTTTCTAGCACGTAAATATTATGCAATACATGTTGATGTAGAATAAACTGCCCGTGTGTTATGTAGTAATGCAGAACCATTTTGTATATTGTATATATAATATAGTTATAGTTTCATAAGAAATTATTCGGTATACTGTATATACAATATGTCGTAAAAAGAGTTTCTCTCATATAGTTCAGCTATACTTTAGAATTTGTGCAACCATCATCTAATCAGATATATTCTTACGAATAATACTATTCAAAAATAATTTAAATTTGAATACCAAAGCGAGAGCGCGCGCACACGCACACACGCACGTTTATTAAGTCCGCATGCCAGTACACATACAAAAGAGTACTACACACACACACACACAGGCGTAATTAGGGCAAATTCAACACAGCACCCCTTCAAAAATTCATGGATTTCAATATTTCTTTCAGTCTGCCTTTATAATGTATATATCGTTTTCTGTCTATCATACAATTACCTTTGTATACATGTATGTCTGCATATAGCGATTTATCAAGATGTTTACCCAATCTATAAACCAACCTAAATAGTCTCTCTCTCTCTTTCTCCAAACACCGGGTAGAAATATGTGCTGTCAATAAGACCAACTATTAAAAGAGCGTCATATGAAGCGGCCCAGAAAACTTATAAAGGCCACGAAGATCATCAACAAGGGTAGCCGGAAAGTGTTCATGATAAAGCCAATGCAAATATTCGAACACAATTATTACGCTGGCTGCTCGTTAGAACTAATTTTATATCTGTCAGAACAATTTTTTTTCCCTGTTCCATATAGGTAGGCCAGAAATCGAGAACCCTAACCTCTGTAACACAAAAAAGAGCTAGAGCAAATGGGCTGTACATTTCGACACCTATTCCCTGGCTGACCCTTCCCAAATGGTAGAAATACAAGCTCGATTACTACAAAGTACAAAGGAAATCAAGTAACATCAGGTCTGGGAAAAAGAGAGTAACGTCGTAGTAATATATAATATACACAATAATCCTTGATGAATTTAAAGGGGGAATAACATTAAGTTATTAATTTACAAACACAGTCAGTCGCAGGTCTGATGCAAGATATTTGTATAGGCGAAGTTTAAAAGAATCAACGGTGCTGCAGTCTATAACGTTTCGGGGAAGCCCATTCCACAAGTTGACAACTCGATTGAAGAAGAAATTCTTAGATTCGTGCGAGTTAAAAGATTTACCAATAATTTTGCAACCGTTTCCCCGTGTGTAATTAGATTGGTCGATATTGAAGTACTTACTACAGTTCATATTGTCGATGCCTTTGATGATTTTGAACACTTGAATTAAATCGCCTCTTAATCTGCGCTGGGTTAAAGGAATTAGGTATAATTCTCTAAGACACTCCTCATATGGTTTGTTCTTTAGGCTAGGTATAATTTTGGTAACTTTTCGTTGAACTCATTCTAGTTTGTCTATATCTTTTTGGTAGTTAGGGCACCAGGATTGAACGCAGTATTCCAGAAGAAGGCGGACTAAGGAATTGTAAAGGGTTAGGATGACTTCTTTGGATTTATGCTCAAAAGACCTGCCTATGAACCCAATTATTCTGTTTGCCTTCTTAACAACTTCTGAACATTGTTGACTCGGTGTTAGGTTACTCGATATTGTTACTCCCAAATAGGTTTCTATGTCTACACTCTTAAACTGAGTGCCATTCATCGAATAATTTGCTTTCTCATTTCGGTATCTGATATGCAGTACTTTACATTTATCCGCATTGAAACTCATTTGCCAAATATGGGCCCAACATGACAACTTCTCTAGATTGTGTTGCATATCATCAACTTGTTCTTTTGAGAGTACCCATACGCTATTTGTAATTTTTGTATCGTCAGCAAACTTTGAGATTGTACAGGTGAGACCCTCATCTATGCCGTTGATGTAAATTAGAAAGATAATTGGTCCTACTACCAATCCCTGGGGTACCCCGCTACTTACATTGGTCCATTTAGATGCCTTACCGTTTATGACTACTCCTTGCTTTCTTTCGCTGAGCCAATTTTCTATCCATTTCAACACACAGTCTTGTATTCCCTACGCTTTTAGTTTTAGCAGTAAACTTTTGTGGGGAACTTTGTCAAAGGCCTTTTGAAAATCAAGGTATAATTATAATATCTAGGCTACAGCTTTACTCTCATCATAGAGGTTGAGGATATTGTGGAAAAAGCCAAAGGGGTTTGTTAAGCACGAACGTTTGTTACGAAAGCAGTGTTGAGTATCTTCAAGTATGTTATTTTCCTCTAAGTGATTTACGAATCTGTCTCTTATGAGAGTCTCTAGCTAATTGAACGATAGTTACTGGGTAGGGATTTGTTGCCTTTATTTAATATAACTCTAGTCGTTTGCGAGTTATAGAGGATAGTTGTCTAGATTGTTGGCATACTTGTTTGAAACAGTGTATATATTATATCGATATATTTATATAATCAGCATGGGATACAATTTATTCATATGTTTAATCTTCAATTACACTTTATTACTATTGAATAACTAAAGTTCATAAACATGTTTATTGCCATAGATATAAAGTTGTATAGTTTATAAGTTGTTTGATTACAAAATTACAGTAAATCCACGACAAAGATGATCTGATGCCATCAGGCATTAATTGTGTCATAGAATCATATAACTATCAAATATTTGAAGTCAGCAAGAGAAAGAAATATGCACTAGTGAAGAAAGAAACAAAAACAAAACATGGTATACAGATACATCCTAAAACATTGACTACGCACACCTAACACAGCCAATCCATTGATAAAGAATAATTTCTCCCAACACAGAAAAAATATTTTATCCAATAATTATATATATATATATTTTTTTTTTATATTTAATGTAGAACTGCAATTATCATAAATATTTCCAGTGAGGTTATTCCATATTTGACCACCCTTATGCTGAAACGTTTTAGTCATCAACGATGTTCTTGAAACTGGTACACGCAATATATTTCTTTGTCTTGTTATATTATCATGAAACACGGAATTGGCATGGCACATTTCATATATTATAACTGCAGGGACAAGACCATTGTTTACTTTAAACATCAATTTAAATAGAAGAGGAAACCATTCAACCCTCGAACTAGCGGCTGTGAGAACGTGTTAGTGATTAACAACACAAATTGTTGGGTAATTACTCACCACTACCATCACCCAACAACACCCAACACTGTGGATCATAAATAGGCCTCAACGCCCCCGCATAATGGCCTCACGGGTGGCTACCAGTGCAGAGAAAATATGGCCGGCAGCCAAATTTGTGTTGCTTCAATGGATGTATGAATGAATGGATGGATGAATGGATGAATAAATGAATGGATGAATAAATGAATGAATGGATCGATGAATGGGTGAATGAATGCATGAATGGATGGATAGGTGAATGGATGGATGAATGAATGAATGGATGGATGAATTAATAAATGGATGGATGGATAGGTGAATGGATGGATGGATGAATGAATGGATGGATGAATTAATAAATGGATGGATGGATAGGTGAATGGATGGATGGATGAATGAATGGATGGATGAATTAATAAATGGATGGATGGATAGGTGAATGGATGGATGGATGAATGAATGGATGAATTAATTAATGAATAGCTGGATGGATGAATTAATGAATGGATGGATGGATGAATGGTTGAATGAATGGATGCATGAATGGATAGGTGAATGGATGGATAAATGAATGGATAGATGGATGGATAGATGGATGGATAGATGGATGGATAGGTGAATGGATGGATGAATGAATGAATGGATGGATGGATGGATAGGTGAATGGATGGATGGATGGATGGATGAATTAATGAATGGATGGATGGATGAATTAATTAATGAATGGATGAATTAATGAATAAATATATGGATGGATGACTGAATTAAAAAAAAAAAAATCTCATGGCCGCACAACATCAATGATCCGGTGTTCAAAATCATCAAAGGCATCGACAATATGAACTGTAGTAAGTACTTCACTATAGACCAATCTAATTACACGCGGGGAAACGGTTGCAAAATTATCGGTAAATCTTTTAACTCGCACGAATCTAAGAATTTCTTCTTCAATCGAGTTGTCAACTTGTGGAATGGGCCTCCCCGAGACGTTATAGACTGCAGCACCGTTGATTCATTTAAACTTCGCCTAGACAAATATCTTGCATCAAACCCGCGACTGACTGCGTTTGTAAATGAATAACTTTATTTTATCCCCCCCTCAGTTACTAACCCATTTGTTCCCTACTAACTTCCTAATCCTGCCACGGACATTAGTTCCAGGGCAGTAGTTCCCTTTCCAATGTTCCCTTACCCACTCCAAACCACTGTTTGGACAATTGATCCTCAGTGTTTTGGAGGACAAACAGCCTAGAAGGGTCACCAGATATGTTGTTGCTTGATTTCCTTTTTACTCCTTTGTACTTTGTATCATTGCCGGCTTTGCTTCAAGCAATGTATGATTTTAATAGTTCCATTTTTAGTGTTGAATGACCGTTATAGTTGAATGAAAAAATATTGCCTTTAATTACGTCGAATAATTGGGCTGCCTCAGGATAAAATAGTATTCAATAGCTTTAGACTGCTTTCAGTCACCCATGATTACCCTTCTTAAAGGGGAGGCTGTTGTTTTTTCGAGTCCTCCTCCTCCCTCATGTTTAGCCCTATTAGTTATTAGATTTCAAGACATTCGCCCCATTAGTTTGGCGATTTTCAGACCTTTTGACCCATTTCTTTGCCAATATTAAGACCTTTCGTGCCATTTAGGTGTCGATTTATTTTCCTGGCGAGCGATAGCAACCTGTATTTGAAGAGGAATCGGCCTTCGGCCGGGACATTTCTCTACCGAAAAATATACAAATTTATATCGAAGGGGGTTCTTGTGGGTATTGTTTTAAGTTTGATAGAGGTTTAGAGAGCAAACTAAACCCCCTCCTTAAACCATTGAGCCAAACCAGTAAATTATGCTGCACAATACCGTCTGGGCTCCCTTAATTAAGCTTACTTACAAAATACCATGGGTATAATGGAATATAACGGTTCTTGATAGCAAATGAGCCAGTCTCCTACAGTATATATATCAGGATAATGAGGAGTATATCAATCCCTGTGATGTCTTACCCTGGTCGGTGTGTCGAGCAATTTACTCATATGTGAATTTGTTACATACGCAGGGTTAAGGGGGGTCACCGGCTTGTTGTTCTCTTTCTCTCATTTTCTCTCTTTCCCTGGCTTGTATCCATTCGGCCCCATTCAGCCAATTGTTTTAAGACGTTTATCCCCATCCAGTTCTCGATTTCCTCCTGGCGAGCGATAGCGAGCCAGCATTGCATGGAGAAATCCGGCTTCGCCGGAGATATTTTTCTATCGAAAAATGTACAAATTTAGTTTGCTTTCAAAACAAAAATATATATATGCTGGCTCGCTATCGCTCGCCAGGAAAATATTGACACCTGGATGGGGTATAAACGTCTTATAACAGTAGGCTGAATGGGGACGAATGGATACAAGCCAAATAGAGAGGGAGAGAAAGAGAAAACAAGCGAGGTGGGCTCCCTTAAGCCCATGAAGAGATAGTGTTGTCATGTGTGGTAGAGGAACATCCTTCTTTATCCATGTAGAATAAGAAGTGAGCCAGCGTGTTCTAGCAATCTTCAACCTTATAAAGTTTGCATGAACAAGGTACTGGGTCTAATAATCAGATGGAATAACTGTGGAATAGTTGTCAATAAACAAAACACACTTTATTTTTCTTTAGCAAATGATGCAGTTATATACATCAAGTAATTGGAGATGACTTAATGTGATTTGAAGCATTGCCTGAGGATTGCCTGTGATTTGAAGCATTAATTACCACTACGTCTAATAGTCTCTTCTTACTAAGATGAATTAAAAGCATTTGGTAACTTGTTGAAAGAAAAAAAATGGCATGTTTATACATGTGGCAAGGCCATAGAGTTCTTTGAAATATTAGCTACTCTAGGTAGAAAAACATCATTTACTGGAGTGGACAAGGACACCAATGCTCACTTCGGTCAAATATTTGGATATAGATATTCTCAATCAAAGCAAATGTTGGTGTCTGTATTTGTGTAGAATGACTATGTTACGTATCCTTGTATTACTTAGGTAGGGTTATGGAGTCTCTCAATAATTGTTTTTAGATGGTGCCAATGTCTGTGCAATAACTTGTTTTGCTAGTACTAAATGTCTATAATAGGCACAGCCATTTACTAGAAGAATCAAGGAAGGATGTTTGAAGGATCATCGGTGAATTTTGGTTATTTCTACAATAAATCCATCGACTATAGCCTACTAAATCCAAGTACGAAAATCCACCTACTATAAATCCAATGCTATGAATCAAAATACTACAAATCTAACTACCGTAATATAAATTAAACTACTATACATCCAACAAGGCCTACTATAAATCCAATAACTTTAAATCCAACTACTATAAATCCAACTACTATAAATCCAACTGCTATTACTCTAACTATTAATAAATCCAACTACTATAAATCCAATTACTATAAATCCAACTGCTATTACTCTAACTATTAATAAATCCAACTACTATAAATCCAACTACTATAAATCCAACTGCTATTACTCTAACTATTAATAAATCCAACTACTATAAATCCAATTACTAAAAATCCAACCACTATAAGTCCAACTACTATTTATCCAACTACTGTAAATCCAACCACTATAAATCCAACCACTATAAATCCAACCACTATAAATCCAACTACTATTTATCCAACTACTGTAAATCCAACCACTATAAATCCAACCACTATAAATCACACCACTATAAATCACACCACTATAAATCCAACCACTATAAATCACACCACTATAAATCCAACCACTATAAATCACACCACTATAAATCCAACCACAATAAATCCAACCACAATAAATCCAACCACAATAAATCCAACCACTATAAATCCAACCACTGTAAATCCAACCACTATTAATCCAACCACAATAAATCCAACCACAATAAATCCAACCACAATAAATCCAACCACTATAAATCCAACCACTATAAATCAAACCACTATAAATCCAACCACTATAAATCCATCCACTATAAATCTAACCACTATAAATCCAACCACTATAAATCCAACCACTATAAATCCAACCACTATAAATCCAACCACTATAAATCCAACCACTATAAATCCAACCACTATATATCCAACCACTGTAAATGTAACTTATATATCCAACTACTAATAAACCCAACAACTACAAACCCAACTACTATAAATCCAACTACTATTAATCCAACTACTATTAATCCAACTACTATAAACTGAAATATAAACATATTGATGACTTTTGGAGTGATTTGGGTTGAGTAGGAATAATTGTTGTACCCAGGAGATTTGGAGCAGGGTAAAGGCTGTTGTTAAATACGTTCCCATCAATTAGTTTAATTATCAAGGACATAGCACTACACTGACTCATCACTTAGTCTTAATTTGGTTGCTTCGCCCTTTCTCTCTCACTCTATCTATGCATCTCCTCTCTCTCTCTCTCTCTCATTTTCTCTCTCTCTCTCTCTCTCTCTCTCTCTCTCTCTCTCACACACACCGATCCAAATAAAATCTTTTTCACTTACGCCCCCCAGACCGAGTAAGTCATGAGCCTCGGGTGATAAAAGAAAGACGAGGTAATGGAAGGAGGGGAGGAGGAGGAGGAGGAGAGGACGTAGTGGAAGGAGAGAAGGAGGAAAGAAGAGAGAGGATGAAACACAACGAGAAGGGGGAGAGACGACGTGGAGGAGGAGAAGGGAGGTTGAGGTGATGGAAGAAGAGGAGGAAGAAGACGATGTAATGGAAGGAGAGGAGGAAGAGGTATTGGAAGGAGAAGAGGAGGGAAGGAGAGATAGGAAGAACGAAGAGAGAGAGAGAGAGGAGGAAGGAGGAGGAGGAAGTGATGGAAAGAGAGGAGGAGAAAGAAGATGATGTAATGGAAGGAGAGGAGAAGAAATACGAGGTAATGGAAGGAGAAGAGGAAGACGAGAGAATGGAAGGGGAGGAGGAGGAGGCAATGAGAGGACGGGGAGGAAGGAGGCGGAGAAGTAAGACGAGGTAATGGAACGAGAGGAGGACGATGACAGAAGAGATACAAAGATAAGGGAGAGAGAGAGAGAGAGAGAGAGAGATGTAGAGAGGAGACGGAGGTGAAGAAGTACTTGGAGGGAAGGAGAAGACTATAGTCTAGTTGCCAAATTGCTATTTCCGCTGAACCTTGTTTTGGAAGCTAACAAACGTTTTATTGTTTTTACGTAGTTGTTCTTTAGGTGCTACGTATTGAATATCAACCGGGTGCAATGATGGCACCTTTGGGATTTTGTTTTTATTTACGAAGTTCAAAATGGCCGCCAGCCGTATCCGGCAAAATATTTTTGTTTATCATAACCATCCTCCTAGTTGACATAAAGACTTAATGTTAGTGTCAAAATATATGTTTGTTAAGGCCATAGAATGCCATGAACTATTTTTTCACTGTGTATTTTGGTATTATACATGAAATCTGATAATTGAATGCTCTCTAATAGGTAGAACACTTGAGAATCACTGTCTTTTTCATTACTATCATCTTTCTGAATTCTTACAGTAGTAACCGTATTTGGAGTAACACAGTCCTGCGACACTAATGAATCTAGAACACTTGGCCAGCATTGTATTCATCATCATCATCCGCTTCTTCAATTCTTACAGCTGTAATTGTATTTGGGTTAACGCAGTCCTCATCTCCCCGACAAGCACAGAAGACTGAGCACGATATCCGGGCATTAGAGCAGCTACACCCCGCATTAGAGCAGGGAGTTGCAGTAGCACACCCACATTTGATTAGCTTTAACACATCGGGTGGAGATGGAGACACACCTAGACCCCTTTTCAAGATAAATATAAATATATATGTACATTTTTCGATACAAATACGTCCCGGCCAAAGGCCGATTCCTTCTGAAATTAGAGGCTCGCTTTCGCTCGCCAGGAAAAAATCGACATCTAAGGGACACGAAAGGTCTTAATATTGATAAATATATGAGGCAAAAGGTCTCAAAATCACCAAACTAATGGAACGAACGTCTGAAAAGCTCAAAACTAATAAACTAAACATGAGGGAGAAGGGAGCCCATAAAAAGCGAGTACTACCCTCTTAACCCCTGCTATACCGACGGCGTTTTTGTATATTATTTTGGCCATATTTTAGCCACGTTATGAAGCTTATGAAGGATATATGGTAGCTATAAAACATCATTGAGATAGTCTGTAGCTAATTAACCCGTACAGTACAGGGGACGTCATTTTCATCATATTCTGGCAACTATTAGATGATTTTATCAAGCTTAGGAAGGACGTCTAGCAATAATAAGGCTTCAAACCATCTCAACCAACCCTCTTTTAACTACCACTGATCCTTCCTAAGCGGCATAATATCGTCAAATTATAGCTAGAATAAAACACAACACACGTCGCTGGTACTCAAAGGGTTAACTGGTAGACATCTTTCCTAAGCTGAATAGAATCGTGTAATACTTATCAGGATATAACGAAAAAGGATGTTTTTCCGGAACAGAAAGGGTTGAGCAACATCTAACCAACCATAACTTTACCCCTTGAGGATTATGACGCATTTTGGCAGTTTTTTCTGGCTACTATTAGACGATTTTATTCAACTTAGGAAAAATTTATAGGCGCTAAAGAGTTATTTGAGAGAGTGTTTACCCCATTGATTCCTAGATATCCTTCCTAAATTGAATAAAATCGTCTAATGGTAACCAGAATAAACTTTCAAAATGCGTCGAAGTCCTCAAGGGGTTAATCAAATCTAACTACAGTCTGTTCATTATAGTTAGGTCAACAATCTTAAGGGGAGATAGGTCGTTTTTCTGTACCCCTTTCTCCCTTATGTTAAGCCCCATTAGTTTTGACATTTTAAGGCGTTCGGCCCAATAGTTTGGCGATTTTAACACCTTTGGTTCCATTTCGTTGTCAATTTTAAGACATATCGTGTAATTTAAGTGTCGATTTGTTTCCTGGTGAGCGATAGCGAACCTGCAATTATATGAGGAACCGACCTTCAGCTGGAACATTTTTCTACCGAAAAATGAAAAATAAAATTGTCTTGAGGGGGGTATAGGGGCTGTTTTTCTAAGTTTGAGGGAGGTCTGGCAAGGAAACTAAGACGTAAATGAATAAATAAATGAATAGACCAAATAAACAGCCACTATCCCCTTAACTACTAACTCTAAACGGCTAGAGTAATCGAGCTAATATTTCTACCATTTGGGAAAACTTGGCCAGGAAATCGTCGTTGAAATTTATAGAACATTTACTCAAGCCATTTTTTGAGATACAGAGGTTAAGGAGAGACTGACCGTTTGTTTGGTCTATAAATTCATTTATTCATATATTTTTTTTAGTTTCCTCCCTGGACCTCCATCAAGCTTAGAAAAACACACCCTAGACCCCCCTTCAAGATAAATTTGTACATGTTTCGGTAGAAAAAAAATCCGGCCAAAGGCCGGTTCCTCTTAAAATTACAGGCTCGCTATCGCTCGCCAGGAAATAATCGACACCTAAATGGCACGAAAGGTCTTAGAATTGACAACGAAATTGGGCGAAAGGTGTTAAAATCGCCAAACTAATGGGCCACACGTCTTATAATCTCAAAACTAGTGGGGCTAAACATTAGGAAGAAGGGGGTCCAGAAAAATGGTCTGCCTCCCCTTAAGGGTCAGGACTTCTGGCTTACCTATAATGCATGGACTATATATGCTATTTTGGTCGTTTAACCCATTCAGTACCGGGGACGTCACTTTTATCATATTCTGGCAACTATTAGACGGTTTTATGTAACTTAGGAAGGACCTCTAGCAATAATAAGGCTTCAATATATTTCAACCAACCCTTTTAACTACCACAGAATCTTCCTCTAGCAATAATAAGGCTTCAATATATCTCAACCAACCCTTTTAACTACCACAGAATCTTCCTCTAACAATAATAAGGCTTCAATATATCTCAACCAACCCTTTTAACTACCACAGAATCTTCCTCTAACAATAATAAGGCTTCACTATATCTCAACCAACCCTTTTAACTACCACAGAATCTTCCTCTAGCAATAATAAGGCTTCAATATATCTCAACCAACACTTTTAACTATCACAGAATCTTCCTCTAATAATAATAAGGCTTCACTATATATCAACCAACCCTTTAAACTACCACAGAATCTTCCTCTAGCAATAATAAGGCTTCAATATATCTCAACCAACCCTTTCAACTACCACAGAATCTTCCTCTAGCAATAATAAGGCTTCAATATATCTCAACCAACCCTTTTAACTATCACAGAATCTTCCTCTAGCAATAATAAGTCTTCAATATATCTCAACCAACCCTTTTAACTACCACAGAATCATCCTCTAGCAATAATAAGGCTTCAATATATCTCAACCAACCCTTTTAACTACCGTACCACCTGGTGATGGGCTGGTCTATCAGAGTGAGAGCTGAGCGATCTCTGCCATACCCATAGCTTACTCTGACTGTTCCTTTTACTTATATATCTTCTAGATCTCAAGTGACGGCGTCTTTTCCGTGGATCGACCTCCCTACTGCCAACCTAAAAGTTGGCAGATTGGGAGACAAAGCGTCACATTTTTCCCTTGCCCCTCAACTTTCCCTTCATAATTGCTGAGGGGCACAGGGCCTTAGGTGGGGCTTTGGTTTCCCGGGCATTTCCGCGCCCTCCTCAGCTCCCTGCCTTAGAGTGGCTTCGGTCACCCGGGCTTTGTTAGTGGTAAGCAGGGAGGGTTTTGTGGGGGCGCTCTATGGCCTTGGCCTTGCTCGGGACCTTGGGGCTGTTTGGCCAGGCAGCCTGGGGAACAACAACAACAACAACTACCGTACCACAGAATCTTCCTCTAGCAATAATAAGGCTTCAATATATCTCAACATACCCTTTTAACTACCACATGATCTTCCTCTAGCAATAATAAGGCTTCAATATATTTCAACCAACCCTTTCAACTACCACAGAATCTTCCTCTAGCAATAATAAGGCTTCAATATATCTCAACCAACCCTTTTAACTACCACAGAATCTTCCTCTAGCAATAATAAGGATTCAATATATCTCAACCAACCCTTTTAACTACCACAGAATCTTCCTCTAGCAATAATAAGGCTTCAATATATCTCAACCAACCCTTTTTACTATCACAGAATCTTCCTCTAGCAATAATGCTTCAATATATCTCAACCAACCCATTTAAGTATCACAGAATCTTCCTCTAACAGTATTAAGTCTTCACTATATATCAACCAACCGTTTTAACTACCACAGAATCATCCTCTAGCAATAATAAGGCTTCAATGTATCTAAACCAACCCTTTTTACTATCACAGAATCTTCCTCTAGCAATAGTAAGGCTTCAATATATCTCAACCAACCCTTTTTAACTACCACATAATCTTCCTCTAGCAATAATAAAGGTTCAATATATCTCAACCAACCCTTTTAACTACCACAGAATCTTCCTCTAGCAATAATAAGGCTTCAAAATATCTCAACCAACCCTTTTAACTACCACATAATCTTCCTCTAGCAATAATAAAGGTTCAATATATCTCAACCAACCCTTTTAACTACCACAGAATCTTCCTCTAGCAATAATAAGGCTTCAATATATCTCAACCAACCCTTTTAACTACCACATAATCTTCCTCTAGCAATAATAAGGCTTCAATGTATCTAAACCAACCCTTTTTACTATTACAGAATCTTCCTCTAGCAATAGTAAGGCTTCAATATATCTCAACCAACCCTTTTAACTACCACAGAATCTTCCTCTAGCAATAATAAGGCTTCAATATATATCAACCAACCCTTTTAACTACCACAGAATCTTCCTCTAGCAATAATAAGGCTTCAATATATCTCAACCAACCTTTTTAACTACCACAGAATCTTCCTCTAGCAATAATAAGGCTTCAATATTTATCAACCAACCCTTTTAACTACCACAGAATCTTCCTCTAGCAATAATAAGGCTTCAATATATCTCAACCAACCCTTTTAACTACCACAGAATCTTCCTCTAGCAATAATAAGGCTTCAATATATCTCAACCAACCCTTTTAACTACCACAGAATCTTCCTCTAGCAATAATAAGGCTTCAATATATATCAACCAACCCTTTTAACTACCACAGAATCTTCCTCTAGCAATAATAAGGCTTCAATATATATCAACCAACCCTTTTAACTACCACAGAATCTTCCTCTAGCAATAATAAGGCTTCAATATATCTCAACCAACCCTTTTAACTACCACAGAATCTTCCTCTAGCAATAATAAGGCTTCAATATATCTCAACCAACCCTTTTAACTACCACAGAATCTTCCTCTAGCAATAATAAGGCTTCAATATATATCAACCAACCCTTTTAACTACCACAGAATCTTCCTCTAGCAATAATAAGGCTTCAATATATCTCAACCAACCCTTTTAACTACCACAGAATCTTCCTCTAGCAATAATAAGGCTTCAATATATATCAACCAACCCTTTTAACTACCACAGAATCTTCCTCTAGCAATAATAAGGCTTCAATATATATCAACCAACCCTTTTAACTACCACAGAATCTTCCTCTAGCAATAATAAGGCTTCAATATATCTCAACCAACCCTTTTAACTACCACAGAATCTTCCTCTAGCAATAATATAGCTTCAATATATATCAACCAACCCTTTTAACTACCACAGAATCTTCCTCTAGCAATAATAAGGCTTCAATATATATCAACCAACCCTTTTAACTACCACAGAATCTTCCTCTAGCAATAATAAGGCTTCAATATATCTCAACCAACCCTTTTTACTACCACAGAATCTTCCTATGCTGCATAGTCTCGTCAACATATAGCTAGAGGAAAATAAGCACGCGTCGCTGGTACTCAAAGGGTTAAGCGTGTACTCTCTTTGACCTGCCAAAATATGCTCAGAAAAGTTGACAGAATGAATATAAACACCATATGAGGAGGAGCAGAATGAATATAAACACCATATGAGGAGGAACAGAATGAATATAAACACCATATGAGGAGGAACAGAATGAATATAAACACCATATGAGGAGGAACAGAATGAATATAAACACCATATGAGGAGGAGCAGAATGAATATAAACACCATATGAGGAGGAACAGAATGAATATAAACACCATATGAGGAGGAACAGAATGAATATAAACACCATATGAGGAGGAACAGAATGAATATAAACACCATATGAGGAGGAACAGAATGAATATAAACACCATATGAGGAGGAGCAGAATGAATATAAACACCATATGAGGAGGAACAGAATGAATATAAACACCATATGAGGAGGAACAGAATGAATATAAACACCATATGAGGAGGAGCAGAATGAATATAAACACCATATGAGGAGGAACAGAATGAATGAATATAAACACCATATGAGGAGGAACAGAATGAATATAAACACCATATGAGGAGGAACAGAATGAATATAAACACCATATGAGGAGGAACAGAATGAATATAAACACCATATGAGGAGGAGCACATTGATGACAACGTTTCGCTTATACCTTCATCAGGCTAAGGTTGACACTATATGCGAAACTTAGTAAAAAAAAGAGTGTTCCTCCTCACATGGGTTTTTTATTATTTTTGACCTACTTCGGATAGGTTGGCGGAGAGGAAGATAATAGAAAATAAAGGATGGAAAATGTAGGAGGTTAGAGAGAGGAAAATGAAAGAATGAACAGAAGAGAGAGAAAGGATAGGAAGAACGGTGTCATAGAAGAAAAATAAAAACAGGAGGAACAGGGAAGAGAGAAAGAGTGAATGGGGAGAAGAACAAAATAAACTTTGGAGAAGATGCCAAAGGAAAAGAGAAAAGATAAGAAGAAACAAGGAGAGAGAGAGAGAGAGAGAGAGAGACAGAGAGAGAGAGAGAGAGAGAGAGAGAGAGAGAGAGAGAGAGAGAGAGAGAGAGAGAGAGAGAGAGAGAGAGAGAGAGAGAGAGAGAGAGAGAGAGAGAGAGAGAGAGAGAGAGAGAGAGAGAGAGAGAGAGAGAGAGGGGGGGGGAGAGAGAGAGAGTGCATCATATACCTACTGTATAGTCTATTCGCTGTAAGTAGGCAAGAAATCATGATCTCAAACCTCTGTATCTCAAAAACGACTAGAGTAGTCTAGCTAATATTTCTACCATTCGGGAAAAATCAGTCGAGGAATAGATGTGGAAATTTACAGCCAATTTGTTCCAGCCGTTTTGTAGTTACAGAGGATGGAGGCCATGATTTCTCACCTACTTACAGCGAATAGACTATAGCGAAGGCCTATGCATATACTGATAGGCAGATAAATACCAAAACATTGCTTGCTTGCACTGTAAACTATATTAGTATTTCACTTTAATAATTATAATGTATGCACCTACACGAACGATGTAGTATGGGAGCCCACCTCGCTTTTTGTCTCTTTCTCTCCCTCTCTCTTTGGCTTGTATCCATACGGCCCCATTCAGCCTACTGTTTTAAGACGTTTACCCCCATCCAGGTGTCAATATTTTCCTGGTGAGCGGTAGCGAGCCAACATATACATATTTTTGTTTTGACACAAGCTAAAATTGTACATTTTTCGATAGAAAAATTTCTCCGGCGAAGCCGGATTTCTCCATACAATGCTGGCTCCCTATCGCTCGTCAGGAAGAAATCGACACCTGGATGGGGATAAAAGTCTTAAAACAGTTGGCTGAATGGGGCTGAATGAATACAAGCCAGGGAAAGAGAGAAAAGGAGAGAAAGATAAAAAAATGCAGGTTGGAATATAGAAAAAAAAAAATGAACATAGTATATATAATACTATGTGAGCACACACACACACACACACACACACACACACACACACACACACACACACACACTGTTAGTATTTAAACTTTCATACAAAACACATACATCACAAGCACCCCTCCCCCCCAACACACACACATACACACACAAACAGCCACACACAAGCACACATAAATTCAGTACATAAGCACACACACACACACACACACACACACACACACACACACACACACACACACACACACACACACACTGTTAGTATTTAAACTTTCATACAAAACACATACATCACAAGCACCCCTCCCCCCCAACACACACACATACACACACAAACAGCCACACACAAGCACACATAAATTCAGTACATAAGCACACACACATACACACACACAAACAATTACAGACAAACACACACAAATGCAGTACAAAAGCACACACGTACAATCACATACAAGCACACACAAATTCAGTACACAAACACACACACGCACACACACAAACACAACCTACATGCACAATATAGCTCCGAAAATCCAGAGAGAAAATTGGCCAAATTGAGACCACCTGCTCTCTAGACTCACACCACTGATAGAAAAAGAGGAGAGGGGGGGGGGGCGGGGAAGGAGAGGAGAGGGGGGGAGGAGGGGAAACAGAAGGAAGAGAGACGGGGAGGAAGAAGAAGAGGAGGAGGAGGAGGAGTGTGAGAAGGGAGGGGATAATGGAGAGCAAGGAAGGGAAACGAGAGGAGGAAGGGAACATGAAGAGAAGGAGGAGAGAGGGGGGGGGGTAACTGAAGGAAGAGAGACGAGGGGGGGGAAGAAGAGGAGGAGGAGTGAGAGAAGGGAAGGGATAATGGGGAGAAAGGAGAGGATTATTAAGGGGGTTCACCGTTTTTTTTTAAATCTTTCTCTCCTTTTCTCTCTTTCCCTGGCTTGTATCCATTCGGCCCTATTCAGCCAACTTATTTAAGACGTTTAACCCCATCCAGGTGTCGATTTCTTCCTGGCGAGCGGTAGCGAGCCAGCACTGTATGGAGAAATCCGGCTTCGCCGGAGAAATTTTTCTATCGAAAAAGATACAAATTTACCTTGCTGTCAAAACAAATATGTATATATGTTGGCTCGCTACCGCTCGCCAGGAAAATATTGACACCTGGATGGGGATAAACGTCTTAAAACATAAAAAATCGACCTAAATGGCATGAAGGGTCCTATTATTGACAAAGAAATGGGGTGAAAGGTCATAAAATCCCCAAACTAATTGAACCGTCTTAAAATCTCAAAACTAGTGGGGCTAAACATTAGGGAGAAGGGGGTCCAGAAAAACAGTCTGGCTCCCTTTATCCACTCTTTGGCGGGGCCCGACTTAAGGCGGTCTAGAGAACACCTACCTAAAGAGCGGGGCCTGCCTTAAGTCGTATGCGATGTTGAGCACATAATTGGCTCTAAGAGAGAGTCCGAGCGGTGGGAGGAGCGTAGGTTGGCTCTGACCGTTCGGCACGGCTCCCGCCACCGCGACTGGCCCCACCTCCACACACATCCACACCCACTGCCTCCCTAGACAGGGAAATATGTCAGGAAATTACCGTATTTTAGGGATTTTTCCTTCGTGTTCCACGATCGTTGCAAGACAACCCGTGATCGTAGAAGGATGGTTCAGGTGCCATTGGAAAGCTCAATTAACGCCCTTTCACGGATACATAATTGTATTACGCTCTGGCTCTTCTTTTTGCATGAAAAAATGCATGGAATGAAGCTCGTTTAGGGTAAATATGCTCGCTGGGCAGGTAGTAGAAGATATTAACCTAGCCGCTCGTGGAGTGTTAAGAAGGAATTGTGGGAGTTAGAAGGATGATTGAGATAGATATTGCCCCTTTGACTGCTAGAGGCTCTTGAAATAAAAACGAATAAAATCGTCTAATGATAGCCAGAATAAAATGTGAAAACGCGTCATGATCCTCATGGGGTTGGGGAAAAAAAAAGAATTTCTGTGGCAACCAAAATCAGCGAATCAAAAAGGAAGAACGAGCAAAAATCACTCGTATAACTTCCCTGTTTGTCTCAAGCCGGTATCACACGAGAGCTTTTATAGTCAACATTCGGTGATCAACATTTTTCTGGTAACCTTTCTGTAATAATTTGCACTGGTATCGGAAACTAGACTGACGATAGATGAAATTAGGTTACCGAAATATGTTGCATGTTGACCTCATAAGCTGCCAGACCAGTGCTGAGGTTAAATGTTGAGGGAAAAAGAGCTTGTGTGATACCGGCTTTTACTAACAAGGTGAACAAGAGACTGGCTGCAGCGACGTGTGTGGGGCTTGTAACGCGAACAAAACTCGGATTTCCTGTCTCGATATTCTTGTACTATACACACTAGATAAGTGACTAGAATGACTAGACGCACAATATATCTCTTTGTAACTCCTAGAATTGATTAACCCCTTGAGGATTATGACGCATTTTGACACTTTATTCTGGCCATTATTAGACGATTATAATAAGTAAAGGAGGGTTTGCTGATGATACAGTTCTGCTGAGTGATAGTGAGGGGGAGTTGCAAGGTCTGGTAAATATGTTTGGAACATGTGTGTGAAAAACGGAATCTGAAGGTAATTGCAGGGAAGAGTAAGGTTATGGTCTATGAAATGGGGGCAGTCACAGAGTGTGAGAGAATGTTGAACGGTCAGGTTATGGAGAATGTCAGTTCATTTAAGTATTTGGGCAGTGTGTTGAGTAAAGATGGGAGTATGGATAAAGAAGTGCGGGAGAGGGTGCAACAGGGGAAGAGGGTTGAAGGAATGCTGAAAGCAGTAACAAGAAATAGGATGGTCAGCATGGAAGCAAAGAAGTCCTTGCATGATAGTGTGATAATCCTGACATTCATGTACAGGAGAGAAGCATGGACATTGTTGGAGAAGCACAAACCAAGAGTGAGAGGGATGGAAATGAGTAATTTGAGAAGAGCGTGCGGAGTTACACGGAGGGATAGATAGACGAATGAGCAAGTACGAGAGTGGTGTGGTGTGGATGTAGATGTGATGGAAAGCGTAATAAGGCACACCTTGAGATGATTCGGTCATGTGGAACGTATGGGAAGCGCGAGAATGACTAAGAGAGTGTACGAGAGTGAAGTGGAAGGACAGAGAGGGATATGTAGACCGAGAGAGAGGTGGAAGGATGGAGTTAAGAAGTGTATGCATGAAAGTGGTGTTGGATGGGAGGAGGGGAGTCAACTGACTGGGGACGGAGGTGCATGGGGGCGATTCATTCGTGTCTACCCCTTCGGGGATCATTTCGTCTGGCAATAGATAGCTAGATAGGGATCTGCATACCTCAAGAGGTTGATTTGAGCTTGACTTTACCACTTTGAATGCTAAATAGGTTTCCTATAGTGTATAAAATCGTCTTATAAAAACCAGAAGAAACTGCTAAAGCGCGTCATTATCCTATCTATCTATCTATTGCCTGATGCCGTGATCCCCTTAGGAGTGGCCACGAACGAAACGCCCCCATGCACCAATGTCCCCAGCCAGTTGACGCCCCTCCTCCCAACCAGCACCGCCTTCATCCATATACTTCTTCACTCCATCTTTCCACCTCTCTTTCAGTTTACCTCTTCCTCTCTGTCCTTCCACCTCACTCTCTTACACCCTCTTAGTCGTTCTCTCGCTTCCTTTACGTTCAATATGGCCGAACCATCATAAGGTGTTCCTTTTCACACTTTCCAGCACATCTACCTCCACAACACACCTCCTTCTTACTTCCTCATTCGTCTGTCTATCCCTCCATATAAATCCCCACGCACTTCTCAAGTAACTCATTTCCACCCCTCTCACTCTTGGTCTGAGTTTCTCCACCAACGTCCATGCTTCGCCTCCGTAAGTCAGTGTCGGGATTACCACAATGTCATCCAAGGACTTCTTCACTTCCATACTGACCACCCTATTTCTTGTTACTGCTTTCAGCATTCCTACAACCCTCTTCCCCTGTTGCACCCTCTCCTGCACTTCTTCATCCATACTTCCATCTTTACTCAGCACACTGCCCAGATACTTAAATGAGCTGACAATCTCCATAGCCTGACCGTTCAACTTCACCTCACACTCTGTGGCTTCACCCCTTTCAAAGACCATAACCTTGCGCTTTCCCGCATTTACCTTCAGATTCCGTTTTTCGCACACTGTTCCAAACATATTTACCAGACCCTGCAACTCCCATTCATTATCGCTCATCAGAACTGAATCATCAGCAAACAGCAGTACAGGTAGCTTCCACTTGTTTCCTTCCTTAATCAGCGATACACCAACATCCACTGTTCTTCCTTGTATTTCTTTCATGACTCCATCCATATATACAGTAAACAACCACTAGGACATCACACACCCCTGTTTCAACCCAACATTCAGATCAAAGAACTAGCTCTGCTCATTCTCCACACGTACGGCTGCCTTTGCACCCTCATACATGCTCTTCACTTCTTTCAGCAACTTGCCATCTACTCCGTATATTCTAAGTATTTTCCACATACCTTCTCTATCCACTCTGTCATAGGCCTTCTCCAAGTCCATAAAGGTAACATACAACTTTTGTTGCTTCTCCAGATATTTCTCCACAACACATTAAAGGGGAAAAATCTGATCTACACATCCTCTTCCCTTCCTAAAACCGCCCTGCTCGTCACCTATCCATTTCTCCGTTCTCGCTCTCACTCCCTCAATCACTACCCTACTGTACACCTTCCCTACTACGCTTAGAAGACATATTCCTCGGTGGTTACCACACACTCCTCTTTCCCCTTTACCATTATATAGGGGGACTATTATGCCTGTCTTCCAGTCATCAAGTAACTCCCTTCTCCCATGCTAGTTTGCACATTTACCATACCCATTCGATCACTATCTCATTACCATACCTCAGCATTTCCCCACACACTCCATCTATTCCTGGTATTCATGATCCTAAAAGTTAAATGGTTAACTGAACTTCTCAAATGCAACTACGAAATCAAGGTATAAGAGGAAAAATAAAATCAGACCGTCTTATGAGTATTATCTCGGCCTGAATAAAACTTTCTCAATAATTATGCAGCTAGTATTTATATTTTGGAGATTAATTTGGGCTGCAGGAGGGATTATAAAAGTTGCTGTTCTAGAGTGTACAGTGGACTCAAAATCATACTTTATCTGCTCATTAAACAATTAGTGTCACTTGAAAGTTATTATAATCCACCTTTAAGCCATCTTTCTACAATCTTACAACCTGCAACAGTTTAAATCCATTTGTTTTAAACATTTTATGAATTGAGGATGCCTTTAGGCACATGGGCCTTTTTTGTTCTGTCTATTGGTTTCCTTCCTCAATTCATTGTCTCTTAACACCTTATTGGCGGGCTAGGCGGTCTATTTATATGTACCGCCCAGCGGGGTCTTTTTAGCCAAAATAGGGCTGTTTACGTGATCATTTTCATGCCTAAATAAGACCCAGAGCAAAAAACAAGCATCTATCCCTGAAAGGGCATAAACAGAGCTTTCCAATGACACCATAACGATCCTTGTATGACCGCTAGTTTTCTTGCAACAACCGTGCAACACGAGTGCAAAAACCATGTAATTCGGTACTTTCCCCATACATTTCACTATGTAGCGAGTGTGAGAGGGTGGAGGAGGGTGGGATTCATGTCAGTAGGCCCGCCGCGGTGGTCTGGAGCTAAGGGGGCCCACCTCGTTTTTTTTTCTTTCTCTCCCTCTCTCTCTTTGGCTTGCATCCATTCGGCCCCATTCAGCCTACTGTTTTAAGACGCTTACCCCCATCCAGGTGTTAATATTTTCCTGGCAAGCAGTAGCGAGCCAGCATATATATATACTGTATATATTTGTTTTGACAGCAAGCTAAATTTGTACATTTTTCGATAGAAAAATGTCTCCGGCGAAGCCGGATTTCTCCATACAATACTGACTCGCTATCGCTCACCAGGAAGAAATCGACACCTGGATGGGGATAAACGTAAAAAAACAGTTGGCTGAATGGGGCCGAATGGATACAAGCCAGGGAAAGAGAAAATGAGAAAGAGATAAAACAAAAAACCGGTGACCCCCCTTAAACATAACAAAAAAATAATTAATAAACAAAATTATTCTTACCCCAAGTCAACGACGCCAAAAAATAGGAGCTCGAGTTGCTCTACCCTTTTCACTGCACATATTAGTTTGATAGTAGTAGATAGTCTGGTTGCTAGTAGTAGATAGTCTGGTTGCTAGTAGTAGATAGTCTGGTTGCTAGTAGTAGATAGTCTGGTTACTAGTAGTAGATGGTCTGGTTGCTAGTAGTAGATAGTCTGGTTGCTAGTAGTAGATGGTCTGGTTGCTAGTAGTAGATAGTCTGGTTGCTAGTAGTAGATAGTCTGGTTGCTAGTAGTAGATAGTCTGGTTGCTAGTAGTAGATAGTCTGGTTGCTAGTAGTAGATAGTCTGGTTGCTAGTAGTAGACAGTCTGGTTGCTAGAATTAAATAGTCTGGTTGCTAGTAGTAGATGGTCTGGTTGCTAGTAGTAAATAGTCTGGTTGCTAGTAGTAGCTAGTCTGGTTGCTAGTAGTAAATAGTCTGGTTGCTAGTAGTAGATGGTCTGGTTGAGGTAGTAGATAGTCTGGTTACTAGTAGTAGATAGTCTGGTAGCTAGTAGTAGATGGTCTGGTTGCTATTAGTAGATAGTCTAGTTGCTAGTAGTAGATAGTCTGGTTGCTAGTAGTAGATAGTCTAGTAGTAGATGGTCTGGTTGCTAGTAGTAGATAGTATAATTGCTAGTAGTAGATGGTCTGGTTGCTAGTAGTAGATAGTCTAGTTGCTAGTATAGTAGATAGTCTGGTTGTTAGTAGTAGATAGTCTAGTTGCTAGTAGTAGATGGTCTGGTTGCTAGTAGTAGATAGTCTAGTTGCTAGTAGTAGATGGTCTGGTTATTAGTAGTAGATAGTCTAGTTGCTAGTAGTAGATCGTCTGGTTGCTAGTAGTAGATAGTCTGGTTGCTAGCAGTAGATAGTCTAGTTGCTAGTAGTAATAGTCTGGTTGCTAGTAGTAGATGGTCTGGTTGCTAGTAGTAGATAGTCTGGTTGCTAGTAGTAGATAGTCTAGTTGCTAGTAGTAGATAGTCTGGTTACTAGTAGTAGATGGTCTGGTTGCCAGTAGTAGATGGTCTGGTTGCTAGTCTTAGATAGTCTGGTTGCTAGCAGTAGATAGTCTAGTTGCTAGTAGTAGATAGTCTGGTTACTAGTAGTAGATAGTCTAGTTGCTAGTAGTAGATAGCCTGGTTACTAGTAGTAGATGGTCTGGTTGCTAGTAGTAGATGGTCTGGTTGCTAGTAGTAGATAGTCTGGTTACTAGTAGTAGATAGTCTGGTTGCTAGTAGTAGATGGTCTGGTTATTAGTAGTAGATAGTCTAGTTGCTAGTAGTAGATGGTCTGGTTATTAGTAGTAGATAGTCTGGTTGCTAGTAGTAGATAGTCTGGTTGCTAGCAGTAGATAGTCTAGTTGCTAGTAGTAGATGGTCTGGTTGCTAGTAGTAGATGGTCTGGTTGCTAGTAGTAGATAGTCTGGTTGCTAGTAGTAGATAGTCTGGTTGCTAGTAGTAGATAGTCTAGTTGCTAGTAGTAGATAGTCCGGCTACTAGTAGTAGATGGTCTGGTTGCTAGTAGTAGATAGTCTGGTTGCTAGCAGTTGATAGTCTAGTTGCTAGTAGTAGATAGTCTAGTTGCTAGTAGTAGATAGTCTGGTTGCTAGTAGTAGATAGTCTGGCTGCTAGTAGTAGATGGTCTGGTTGCTAGTAGTAGATAGTCTGGTTGCTAGTAGTAGATAGTATAGATGCTAGTAGTAGATAGCCTGGTTGCTAGTAGTAGATAGTCTGGCTGCTAGTAGTGGATTGTCTGGTTGCTAGTAGTAGATGGTCTGGTTGCTAGTAGTAGATAGTCTGGTTGCTAGTAGTAGATATTCTGGTTGTTATTAGTAGATAGTCTGGTTGCTATTAGTAGATAGTCTAGTTGCTAGTAGTAGATAGCCTGGTTACTAGTAGTAGATAGTCTGGTTGCTAGTAGTAGATAGCCTGGTTACTAGTAGTAGATGGTCTGGTTGCTAGTAGTAGATAACCTGGTTGCTAGTAGTAGATAGTCTAGTTGCTAGTAGTAGATAGTCTGGTTACTAGTAGTAGATGGTCTGGTTGCTAGTAGTAAATCGTCTGGTTGCTAGTAGTAGATAGTCTAGTTGCTAGTAGTAGATAGTCTGGTTACTAGTAGTTGATGGTCTGGTTGCTAGTAGTAGATAGTCTGATTGCTAGTAGTAGATTGTCTAGTTGCTAGTAGTAGATAGTCTGGGGGACACGGAGGAGTAGGGAGAGTGGTTTCTAATGAGCTATTAATGTTTAATGATGCTACGCCATGGAGTTATATTATATTGTTTCAGGGTAGGTTACTGATGCAGAGGAATGTAAGGGATGTTGTTGCTGTTGTTGTTGTTGGTGGTGGTGATGTTGTATTAACCCCTTCTGTACCGCGACGTCTTTTTAACTTTATTCTTGCTACTTTCAGACGATTTAATTCAGTTTAAGGGGAGACTGACCGTTTGTTTGGTCTATTAATTCATTTATCCATATATTTTTTTTAGTTTCCTCCCTAAGCCCTGCATCAAGCTTAGAAAAACACCCCTTAGACCCCCCTTCAAGATTTATTTGTACATTTTTCGGTAGAAAAATTTCCCGACCGAAGGCCGGTTCCTTTTAAAATTGCAGGCTCGCTAGCGCTCGCCAGAAAATAATCGACACCTAAATGGCACAAAAGGTCTTAAAATTGACAACGAAATGGGGCGAAAGGTGTTAAAATCGCCAAACTAATGGGCCGAACGTCTTATAATCTCAAAACTAGTGGGACATTAGGGAGAAGGGGCTCCAGAAAAAACGATCTTCCTCCCTTTAAATAGGACCCCCAACAATCAACGGGCTTCTAACTGTCTCACTCAACCCTAAAAATAGTAGCTAGATTAAAATAAAAAAAGATGTCGCCGGTACAGAAAGGGTTAATGGTATTGCTGTTGTTGTCTTTGTTGTTATTGTTCTGGCTTTAGTTGTGTTTGCTATTGTTGTGGCTGCTAGTATTGTTGTGGCTGCTAGTGTTGTTGTTGTTGTTGTGGTGGTGGTTGTTGTGGTTGTTGTTGTGGTGGTGGTGCACTAATGGTATCGCTGTTGTTGTCTTTGTTGTTATTGTTCTGGCTTTAATTGTTGCTCTTGATGGTGTATTAACTCCTTCTGTACCGGCTTTTCTATATTATTCTAGCTATATTTAGACGATTTTGTGCAGCTTAATTTAAGAAGGATTTGAGGTAGTAAAAAAGGTTACTTAGGATAGTTCGAAGTCTGCTTAAAAAGGGCCTTCAGCAACTAACAGGCTTCGGACTATCCTAATTTACCCTTTCTAGTATTACAACAGATCCTTCTTAAGCTGTACAGAGTACCATCTTAACGCCTTACGAGCGGCCCGTCAGTAACTTCTACTACCTGCCAAGCGGGTGGTTTTACCCTAAACGAGCTTATTTCTGTGCTCTTTTTCATGCATAAACAGGAGCCAGAGCGTAATACAATTATGTATCCCTGAAAGGGCAATAATTGAGCTTTCCAATGACACCAGAACCATCCTTCTACGACCACGCGTTCTCTTGCAACGATCGTGCAAGACGAAGGAAAAATCCCTAAATACGGTAATTTCCTTACATAATTCCCTGTATAGCGAGGTAGTGAGTGTGGATGTGTGTGGATGGGACGTCAGTTGCCGCGCGGGACCCGTGCCGAACGGTCAGAGCCGACCTACGCTCCTCCCACCGCTCGTCTCTCTCTCAGAGCCAATTTTTGCCCAAAATTGCACACCGCCTTAAGTCGGTCCCCGCCACATAGTCCTTTCTTCTCTAGACTGACTTAAGTCCGGTCCCGCCAGTTAAGGGTTAATATAGCTATAATATAATAAAACAAAGACGGCTCCAGTACAGAAGGGGTTAACCCCTTCTGTACCGTCGACGTCTTTTTAATTTCTATAGCTGTATTTAGACGATTCTGTGCAGTTTAGGAAGGATTTTGGTTAATAAAAAGGGTTAAGTGAGATAATTGGAAGCCTGGTAATTGCTAGAGGCCCTTTTTAAACTGAACATAATGGTCTAATAGTAGCCAGAATATAATGCAAAGTACATCACCGGTACAGAAGGGGTTAATGAAGACTATAGTGTCATTATTATGCCACGCCTCACCCTATAGTTGGCCATTACCGCCCATCACCCAATAGCAACCGGCCTCCTGGGAATTCCGGTAATCTGATTGGCTGGGGGAGGTTGTGCCACGATCCAATCACTGGGAGCGATTCTGTGACGTCAACATGCACGGTCAAATACGTATAGTTCCGTACACCCTTCGCAATTATCCCTTTGTGTGTGTGTGTGTGTGTGTGGCTGTGTGTGTGTGTGTAATACTGTATATATCATAAACTGTAGCAAAATAAATGGTACGGTACATATTGAATGCTTATAAATTGGAACACTTAATAAAACTTTCACCCATTTGGCATTCATTACAGTACAAATATATAATCATCAAGAATCATAAAACAAAAATCCATGCCAACCCTCCAACAGCTCCAAATGTTACGTAACTAGCTACTTCTTCTGTATTGCCTATACAGTATATGGATATAGAAAGTCACAACAAAGTCTAACAATATGAAGAATAGCTGTCTTCGTGACGCAATGCATAAGTGTGTTGATTTTCGGTGTGAGCGTCCTGGGTTCGAATTCCCGGACTTCCACATGTGTTTGTTAATTTCATTAATCGAGTTTAGGAATAAAGTTGGTTGGTGGAGAGAACATAATAATCGATACTGGTAAATATTGTGTGATAGTAATTACATTATTTTTAATATCGTCCTTAACACCAATAACCCCCAAATGATATTAATGAAAGCATGTGATCCTCCCAGACTATCAAAACCAGTATATATATATATATATATATATATATATATATATATATATATATACCGGTATATATATATACTGTATAATATTATACAGTATATATACATTTCAAGTTGAGGTATTTCTGTTGTTATTCTGAAATAGATAATACTATGAACTTAAATAAAAGAATTGTAAGTACGAATTACAAATATAGCTGGATGGAAAATGTGCCAACAGACCCAAATGTTCGAAGTGACGTCGGCAAGGAACATCCAAAGGCATTATTGGAACGACCGAAAATGTTACAGAAATAAGTTGTTTTGGCAAGAGCTCAACGTGGAGAAAAGATTTAGCGAGTAAGAGCAGCAGCAGAAGAAGGAGGAGGAGGAAAGGTCCGACTCCAATGTCAAATGTTGGTCGTATCTCTGAGGTTTTCGACGACACGACTAAGGTAACGCACAGGGGGGGCCTGGAACGTGATCTTTCCTTAAGGTGGGATGGGCCGGTTTTCTAGTCCCCCTTCTCCCTCGTGATTAGCCCCATTGTTTGTTTTCGATTTTAAGACGTTCGGCACATTAGTTTGGCTATTTTAAGACTTTACGCCCCATTTATGGAGATTGACAGCTCATTTAAGTATCTGGGCAGTGTATTGAGTAAAGATGTGGGACTATGGATGAAGAAGTGCGGGAGAGGGTGCAACAGGGGAAGAGGGTTGTAGGAACGCTGAAAGCAGTAACAAGAAATAGGGTGGTCAGTATGGAAGTGAAGAAGTCCTTGCATGACAGTGTGGTAACCCCGACATTGACTTACGGAAGCGAAGCTTGGACGTTTGAGAAGAGACTCAGACCAAGAATGAGAGGGGTGGAAATTAGTTACTTGAGAAGCGTGTGCGGAGTTACATGGAGGGATAGACAGACGAATGAGGAAGTAAGAAGGAGGTGTGGTGTGGAGGTAGATGTGCTGGAAAGTGTGAAAAGGAACACCTTGAGATGGTTCGGCCATATGGAACGTATGGGAAGCGAGAGAATGACTAAGAAGGTGTACGAGAGCGAGGTGGAAGGACAGATAGGGAGAGGTAGACCGAAAGAGAGGTGGAAGGATGGAGTGAGGAAGTTTAAGGATGAAGGCGGTCCTGGTTGGGAGGAGTGGCGTCGACTGACTGGGGACAGAGGTGCATGGGGGCGGTTCATTCGTGGCCACCCCTTCGGGGATCACGGCGTCAGGCAATAGATAGATAGATAGACGACCCATATCTTTGTCAATATTAAGACCTTTTGTGCCATTTAGGTGTCGATTTTTTTCCTGGCGAGCGATAGCAAGCCTGTAATTTTAAGAGTAAGCGGCCTTCGGCCGGGATATTGTTTTATCGAAAAATGTAAAATTTATCTGTAAAGGGGGGCATAGGGGGTGTTTTTTACAGCTTGATGGAGGTTTAGCTAGGAAACTAAAAGATATATGAATATCATTATAAATAAATAGACCCAACAAATATCCACTGTCCCCTTAATGGAATGAAATGCGATAGTCGAATTTTGGCGAAATACATTGACTGTTGACCCCATCTGTACCGGTGACGTCTTTCAGAAGTTTAGGAAGGATATACGGTAGCTAATATGATTAAATGAGATAGTCTGCAGCCTCCTAATAATTGGTAGACGCCCTTCCTGAGCTGAATCAAATCGTCAAATAGTTGCCAGAATATAATGAAAAGGACGTCACCGGTAGAGTATGGGTTAAACAAATGTTTTTGTTTTTTTGCTAGCATCATACTTATACATTAATATGGGTGTCCTAAATAGCTTGAAGCAAGAGAGAAATACTTATGCTGTTAACAAATGATCTTTCTTGCTAGCATCATGATTATACATTAATCTGGGTGTAATAAATAGCTTGTGGGCAAATAATACGAGTCGAGTAATTTAGCCTAGTAAGATCAATTATTATAGGGTGGAGAAAGTACGTGTGGATAGAGGCGAAAGAGTGCGTTTTCTATACTAATGCCAAAGTTAGAAGGGGAACTCTGGTTGATCGGCGTTTCTATTGTATTTTCTCGTTATACAGAACAAAAGGAATGGGTAACACAGTATAAAGTTGTGCGATTCGTTTGTACATTTGGTTAAGCGGGGTATAAGAGCAAGATAATTATCTAGTCGAATTTTGAAAGTCAGTCAATGACATTACTAGGTAGTCCACTCCATAAGATGACCACACGAAGGAAATATATGTTTTGCCTCATGCGAGAGAAAAGGTTTTCCAATTATCTTACTACCGCGATTCGTGTAACCCGTCATGTATTTATAAACTCATATTGAGAATGCAATTACATATTGTATTAATACATTCCTACTAAATATTAAATGTTGACCATTATACACGTGTACAATGATGGTTTAGCTATTATTTACAAGACATGACGACATGCGTGGCCAATCACTAACTGGCAGCTAGAGGAGGAAGTAGGGGGAATTGGGGATAGTTTGGGGGTGGAAGGCAAGGTGGGGTAGACTTGGACTTCCCCCTCTTTCACCTGCCCAGGGAGGACCCAACCCTGAGCAGCTTTTAATACGCGTGAGTGTACACTCGCACCACCAAAACTATCGGTGCAGGGTGTGATCGACGACCTCCGAAACGATACGTGGACACTGTGATATGTCGGGAAGGTTGGTAAGTGTATCGTCATGACAACCCCCCCCCCCCCCCCCTGCACTAGGGGTTGCCATATGGCTGACAATCAGTGTGTTTGTTTCCTCATTTCGGTGTGTTGCTTTGTGTCTCGGTGGTTCGGTCTCGGTGAACGTAGGTATAAAACAGAGGCAAAATGAAGCGGGTGGTGGGTACACCGAGTACAGTACTAACTTAATAGAAGATATCCCCATGGCATTCGTTTCACCTATATATTTCACACACACAGGGCCCAATATCAGATGTTACTCAATAATATGGGTGATAAGATAGCAGTAACGTGACACAGCTGATTACGGGGAGGGGAGGGGGGTTGAACAATTGGTAAATAAGCCACTAACATAAAGGATATTATTATAAAAGGGGCCGTAAAGTATTTTATTTAGAATACACAATGTTCAGTATACAATGACATTATGAAACCGATAATTATGTGGGTGCCTCTATATAGATATGTGTGACATTCTAAACGTGTGGAATGAGACAGACGAAATACAATATATCTCAACCAGTAGACCATTTCAACCAGTGCCAAATTAACCCAGACCAACCAAACCGCCAAAATATAGTACTAACCTAACCTAACCGTATTGGTTGATTTGGTACTGGTTGAAATGGTCTACTGGTTGAGTTGACCGGTCACCCAATATATCTCCACAGATCAACGGTCGCAGCTCGGCAGGAAAGGCCCTTGGTGTTTGGGAAAGTGGCAGTAACAATGAAAACTTCCTCCTCAATATTCCTACCCTTGCCCGAGTCTCCCTTCCTGCCTTCGTCCCCCCTGCCCCCTCTCCCCTGCTTGTCTTCCCCCCTATCCCCTGCTTTCCTACCCCCCTTTCCCCTGCTTCCCAACCCCCCTCTCCACATTTTGTCTCTGTCCCCTTCCTTGTCTCCCTTCATGACTCTGCCCCCTACTCTCTTCCCTGTCCTTTGTCTCCCTGCCTCCCTCTGGGTCTCTTCCCCACTACCTTTCTGTCTCTGCCTGCCTTCCTGCCTGATTCTGCTAGCCCCCTCACCCCATCCCCCTTCCCTACCATCCCACCCTGCCTGTCTCTGTCTCCTCCCCCCTCCTTGTTTCCCTGCCTGCCTGCCTCTGCCTTTCCTCTCCTCCCCTCCTTCCAGTCAGCCCTGCCTACATGCCTCTCCCCTACCTACAACTCCCCCCTCCATCCCCACCCCAGTTCCACTCTCCTTGGTAATTCTATTTTACCACTCTCTTTTCCCTCTCTTTTCAATTCCTTTTCCCTCTTGCCTGTTTTTACCTATTCCCTTTCAAGTATCAAATGTCTTTTAGAATTTATTTACATTCTTTTGTTTTCAAATATTCATGTTTCACTCTTTTCCTTCTTCTCTCTGCATGGCTGATATTTTCGTAAATTACTAATTTTTTCCATCTCCCAATTATTAATTCGTATTGCGGTCTCTTTCTGTGATGCTCATTGTTTGCTTATTCTTTCATCTGTTCTCGCGAAATAATATTTGTTCTGGTCTTTCCCACTGGACATTTTCAACTCCTCTCTCATATTATCCAATTCGCAATTTGTATTCAGTTATTATATTTGTGTCGAAGACGGAGTATTAGGGCTAATCCACTTTATTGTTGCTATACTTGGTGTTGTAGCATAATCAATCTGATTATTTTAAACTTAACTGGTTAAAAAAAAATCCAAGTTTTTGGGTCATAATGGAATTTCCAATTTTTAGGTGTATATTTAGATTTTTCAGGACCTTGCAATTCCAACGGTAAGGGACATTATATTATTGGACATTCTTTGCCCGTTGGTACACTGCAGCCACATCTGAGACACACCGCAGCCATGCCTACGTTGTCCTGCTGCATATTGCAGTAATGTATTAACAAAGGTGCCAAGGCTGTGTGTTTGTACAGGACTAGCGGCACCTTACATTGCCGGAACCCGCCTAGTGCATCATACGCGCGTACGATTTCCGCTGTCATTGACGCCTGCATGTTGGCGGCAGACACAGCATCAAATTCCAACGCAGAATGCCACTGATTGCCCCAGTCATGCCTGCAGTTGCCTTTGCCTTTACACGACATGACGCAAACACATCTGCGAGCCAGTCAAGGTTTCCGCCGTATTTTTTGAGCTCGTCAACCTGATCTGAAAATGTCAAGCCTGCTTGAAAAATATTCCCGTCCTTGCGACCCATCCCGAAC
Organism: Paralithodes platypus; assembly: GCA_032716605.1. Taxonomy (NCBI): domain Eukaryota; kingdom Metazoa; phylum Arthropoda; class Malacostraca; order Decapoda; family Lithodidae; genus Paralithodes; species Paralithodes platypus. Next base: position 61,174,438 of record CM064492.1, read on the forward strand.
CACACCGACTTGTTCGTAGCACCTTGGAATCGCCTCAGGCCACACTCACGACATTCCTGCAGTCTCTTGGTCGGCGGTAATGGTTATTGAGATCGTGATTGTGCGATAAGGCCTTTATTGTTCACAGGCAGCCTCCCAAATGCTTAAAGTACATGTTGATACATCAGCTTCTTTCAGATGAATATATTCAGCATAGGAAGGACAGGGTTATGGCAGGATTACGAGGACTTACAGTATGCTGTTATAAATATTCCATCAACTATGTTATGGCAATATTTGGAGGCAATTTTATATTACTACCAGCAAGTAGGATGAAAGCAAAATATCGTTGGTAATAATTCATATACTGTATATACAGTAGGCTGCCTCTTGCTCAGACAGTGCCCAAATAAAAATGTCAAATATGATATTCTTTTCATATCAATGGCTTACCTCTTTCAATCCAAATGGTAATAGACTATCCATGTTAAAAGCCTACTAGCCTATTTGGTATACTAGCCCATTGCTGGAAGGCCTTTTTAAACTGAATACAATCGGCTAATAGTAAGCAGAATAAAGTTTAAAAGAATGGTACCGATAGTGAAAGGGTTAATTACGCCCATACAATATTCCATGAAATAAGTATCCCAGGTAACATATTTCACTCCGTTATTTGAACGGCCGATTTGCGAGTTTGGTTCTATAAGGAAGCTGGGACTGTATACATCGATATTTAGCAAAATTACCAGCTAAAATACGGTCGTAGTACATATATAAATACATAAAACCCAATTCAACATAAGAACATAAGAAAATGGGAGTCTGCAGAAAGCCAATTGGCCTAAGCAAGGCAGATCCCTTTAGTACCTTTTATCCATAAGAAAGCTAATTATTATTGTATTTCTGTTTAACCCGTGGAGCCCCGGCTAGTTTTGTAATGTTTGTTCACCAGAACCCGGCCGGTTTTCAAAAAATGGTTTTATTCCAGAAACAATAGCGAATGGGTTAGGAATGAAGGAAAAACCACGAAAAACCGCTCAAAAAGCTTAAAAAATGGTCCTACAGAGCTCCCGAAAACGTATTTTACAAGAGTAAAAAATGTAAGGCAATTACCCCCAAAAAACAGGTTATTGTGCGCTCACGCGCACGCACGTGGACTTTGAGAGTTTTCAACCATCGGCACGGTTGCGTGGGATACGTACACAGTTCCCATACAAATCTGAGCCCTTTTGAGTGGCTACACCTGAGGTTACGGTCGGCGCAATTAGGGTGACGCGCCAGGCGCGTCTCTGGGGCTGTGCGTTACATACATCGCCGACGCGTCAGGCGCGTCGCTGGGGCTGTACGGGTTAATATCGATGTTAACGGCTTCCTTATATCCATAAACTCGCAAGTGGTCAATTGCCAGGAATCTTCCAAGTCTCCAGGGCTCTCACCAAGGGCTGGCTACATTATTGCCTTTTTCTTTCTTTTTTCTTTATTATGTGTATGGAAACAAATGTCCGTCAAAAGTTGAAAGAGTGACAGAGAGCCAAATTCAAGGTAGGGTAGATTCAATATGCCTGGACGTAGACAGCCTGAAGCAGTTTAAGTCATAGGGTGAGGGAAAGACAGTTCCATGTTGTAAACCTAAAGTTAATACATTTTACTGCGAAAATCGTATAGTGTTGGCCAGTAAACAAGAAATTTAATAATGGGAATAGTCGAGGTAGTTTTGAATTTACTGACAATGAGACGTATTTCGTACATTTAACAATCTTCTATTGTTAGCTGTAATAAAGTGAAAATTACTCCGATAGTGATAAGGTTACGTTATGATTATCACCCATTGTTTTAACAAGTCTGTATACTTAGGTGTGTATTGTACAAAGGAAGTCAAGCATCAGCAGGTCTAGCGACCCCTCGATGTTGCTTGCCCTCTAAATCACTGTTGTTCAAAGTGCCCAACAGTGGTTCAGAGTGCGTAAGGGACAATTGGAAAGGAAAGCACTGCCTTAAGACCAATGTCATTTGCAGGGTTAGGAGATGTTAGTAGGGAACAAGTTGGGTTAATAACAAAACGGTAATTAATTTACAAATGCAATCAGTCGGGTTAAAGGCGAGGTGCTTGTCTAGGCAATGTCTAAAGGAAGTCCTTTTGCAACTGAATAAATTTGTCTAATAGTAGCCAGAATAAAGTTAAAAAGACGTTGCCGGAAATTACGCTGGCCAGCTTGCCAGAATGCACTCGTAATTCGCTAGCGCTCGCCAGGGCAGTGATATGGGCTACAATAATCATAGAACGATGTTCTTTCTTTCATAGAGATCATGTGGTCACAGACAGATCAGTGGTGGTCTTTATTCTTGTCTGTGACACTTGGAAATATTTTATACCATTGATAGAATATAAGATGCATTGTGTGAAGTTAAAGAGAGAGAGAGCGGAGGAGGCAGCGCAGTAGTAATATGTGCGTGTGTATGTACGTGTGCCTCCCTCGCTCGCGCGCCAGCTTTCCCAGGCCCTTGATTGGCTGGCGCGCTTGGTGCGTCCTAAGGACGCCTGCATCTCATGACGTAGTGGTCTGTGATTGGGTGCCGCTGTCCTAGTGTTGGTACTGGGGCTCCTGCCGCATTTCTCCTGCAGAGCTTGGCACAGCGTGCTTGGTCCTACATGTCCTTTGCAATCTGTCCCCCATATAACCCCCTGTACTACTTTCTCTCTCTCTGAACTTCTTCCTTTTCATACTTCTCTCTTTATTCAATTACTTATCCCTTCTGGTTCTGCATACGACTTCCATAGTCGGCCAGTCGTATTACCAGCACCAGCTCTCCATATACTGTATGTTTGCACTAGTTTTAGGGATTATTAGAGTCATAGTCATATGGTAGCCTAGTGTTGGGATGCTTCTAATTATTGAGCTGTTCTTTCCCATTATTTAATGCTAGACAGTGGAAGGTATCTTTGGTCGTTGTCTGAGTTATGTATGTGGCAAGTCAGAGCCTGTACAACATCGACGAAGCTAGCTAGCCTGTAACCCTTGTGCATATTTTCCTTTGCGAGTGTAGTAGTATACAGGTGAAGGGCTTTTGCCTATACTTACCTGTATGCTTGCTACCTCATTTTGTTGACCTTTGTGGAGCGCCAGGGCAAGACCCGATACTAGAGATCTGGACTTACCAAGAGAGCCTCCAAGTCACTTAACGTAACATAAGGGAAATCTGTTCAAGGGGAGACAGTAGGCTACGAGCATGCTTGCGCTCTGCCTAGTTTCCTAGTACCTTTTATGCCACTACTAGACTTTATTAGTGAGAAAGACAGCATTGTGTTTATTAACTTTCATTGTGTATGCTTTAGGAATTATTCATGCCTTATTTTAGCCTTGGTTGATGCATAGTGCACAACAGTTTGGCTGTTACGCTGGCTAAGGAAGTACTGTTTCTGAGTGGTTATTATTAGTGCTGTCACAGAGTTGTTGCACTCCCTTGTTATATATATGTATCCTACTTATTGGTGTATTTAAGATACACACTTTGGTGTCCTGCCCCTGCATTATTTCTGTTCTATATTAACGAGCATCTTAGAGCATCAGACCTTTTCAGAAGATTCCTTATCTGATTGCTGTAGGACTAGCCTTCCAGTGTTTTCATAGAGCATTGAAGAGTTTAGTGTTGAGTACTGACTCACACTAAAGTTAACGTAGGCATTTATTCCTTTATTAAATCTTATATAGTTTATTCAAGCATTGTTATTACTTAAGAGCATTTTCGTAACGTAAGTACTCCTGTTGTGAGTTGGCTTTGCCGTCACCGGAAAGCCTTTGTAGAAGTGCACTAAAACCCAGTTAATTGATACCCCGTTATCCAGTAGATTAACTCTGGAGGTTTTAAGTGTTTTTGTTCACCGGCATAATAGTTTGAGGGTTTGGAATTACCGTTGTAATAGATATAACAAATGGCCGTTGTTGCAGAAATAGCCTATCATCTAGTCCATTATTAAGTGCCCTTGTTTATTTCGTAGTGCCGGACATAACAAATGGCGACCTTAGACCAGAATATAGTGAACTGAATATTGCATTTTTTGAGAAATCTTATTGCCATTTGGGGTTGAATTTATTTCTCGCATTGTTGGCAGTAGACAGTGTTTTGAGGATATATAGAACTTGTTGGAGTTATTGGTGACCAGGTATTGCACTCAAGAACATCTTCGAATATTTATTGGTGAATAAAGCTACGCGAAAGTTTGGCCATTTTTGTCTTGACTTGACATTTTTTTTGTTGACTCCATCATGTCACTGGACGGGTCTGAGCATAGTGAGGGCACAGTGCGAGAGGCAGGTGAGGAGGTGGAGAAGGTGGAGTTGTTAAGCGGCGTTCGGGTGGTGATCAATGAGGAGGATGCTCGGATATTTTTGGAGGAGCCTGTGTCGGGGCTAGACCGGTACGGACTGCAGTGTGTAGCCACGGTCTTAGGGTTTCCCGGTACTAGCGGTTTGTCGAGAAGTGAGCTGGTTGCCTGTGTGCTGGGTGGGGTGCATGGGGGTTCGGATGGAGCGGGAGCTGGGGCACCTTCGGCCCAGCTCCCATTCCACTCGACTCCTACCATGACACCCCCTCGGATTCCGGAGCCGGGCACGTTCCTGCAGGCCGATGCCCGCTGGCGGTTGGGTATGCCTCTAGGTGATTCACGGGGTGGGTCCCCAATAGTAGCACCCCCTCCTCAAGGTGTGTCTGCCGAGATGTTGTTTCAGCTCGAGCTCGCCAAACTTAAGAAGCAGTCTGAGTTTAAGCAGCAAGAGCGACAGGCTGAGCTTGAGCAGCGGAAGTATGAGGCTGAGCTCGAGCAGCGGAAGTATGAGGCTGAGCTCGAGCAGCGGAAGCATGAGGCTGAGCTCAGGCAGCAGCAGCAGCAGAGAGAGGCTGAGCTTAAGTTTGAGTCTGAAAGGTATTGCGCCGATGTTGACCTAGAGAAAACTCGTGTAGAGGTGACGAGGAACCGGGTCCTCCAGGGGGGTCGAGCCCATGACCAGTCCCTGTCGCATCTACTTAAGTTGGTTCCAGTGTTTGATGAATTAGGAGTAACAGAATTTTTTCTCCGGTTCGAGAAAAAGTGCCAGGAGCACCAATGGCCAGAGGAGAAGTGGGCAGCCCTTGTTTCTTCACGATTGACGGGGAAAGCACTCAAGGCATACGATGCTTTGCCCCTAGATTCCTGTGTGAATTACGAGTTGTTGAAAGAGGCTGTCCTGAGGGCGTATGAGCTACAGCCAGAGACCTATAGGTTGAAGTTTAGGGCTGTTCCAAAAAGAAAGGAGAGTACTTTCCAGGAACACGCTAGAGAGCTGTCAGATGCATTTGAAAATTGGTTAAGGTCGGAGAAGGCAACTACTTTTGATTCAGTAAAACAACTAGTGTTGCTGGAACAATTTTTTAAATGTACTGGCAGGTCAGGGGCCGGGGGAGTGCTGGAGCGACCTTGGTAACCCTGGTCTCTGGGTCTTCTCATGGGTGACCTGGATGTGTGTGAGTTTGTGTTTTTTATCTGTGTTTATTTTTTGTTTTATGTTGTTTTTGTGTTTTCCCTGTTCTTGCTCTGTCTTGAGTCGGCTACCCCCAAAATGGGGATTGGGCCTGAGCATATAGATAGATAGACTGGCAGTGACTTGACTCTTAACCTTAAAGAAAAGCAACCAAAAACTCTGCAGAAGGCGGCTGAGCTGGCTGACCTTAGGGTGTCATTGATTCGTGGGTGCGGGTCTGCACAGAGAGCTGAGGCAGGTAACCAGGGGCATACCACTCCACCCCCCCAAATTAATGACACAACAACTAATTATCCATTTAAGAGTACTGTTGCCAATTATCAACCCAAGTCGAAACCCTTCCCGTTTAAGAAAGGCCAGGGCCCTTCCTCACCTCAGAGGAAGTCCAAGAGTGAAGTGGAGTGTTTCAAGTGTCATGTGAAGGGGCATATTGCGCGCTCATGTCCGAGCACACCGCCAACAGTAGTGGTGTCACTAGTGAGCAACATTGGCGTTTCTTTGAGGTCTTCCGCGTTTGCCCGGGGTAAACAGTCGGTTGCGAAGTCATCGTCGGTGCAGAAGCAGCAGGAGGGCTCGTCACCCATCCGTGATGCTTTTTGTGGTCATAGGGGGCACGGCACTGTGAGGTGGGCTGGTGTGAAGCATAGGCTTGAGTTGTTGCGTGATACGGGCGCTTCCTAGACACTTGTTAAGAATTTCACTGGCAAGCCTATTAACGTGGCTCGGGTTGTGGTGGTTCAAGGCATCAATGCTATGCGGTCTTACCCGCTGGTCAGAATGGAGCTTGAGGTGGACGGTGTGACACGGGAGTTGGATGTGGGTGTGGTGGAGAAGTTGCCAGTTGAGGGGGTCGACCTCCTTCTCGGTAACGACTTTGCGGTGCCCACTTCCAAGGTTCCACCCTTAGTCGTTGCCGAGAGGGCGGCCGACACGAGTAGGGAAGGGCAAGAGGGGCTCGAGAGATCTCAGTCCGCTCAGGTGTCACAGCCTAGTACCCAAGCTGCAGACCAGCGGAGGAAGGGTCGGAAGGAGAAAGTCGAGGCTGGTGGTCGGGTTGAGAGTTTGGACCCAGCGACACTCCTTGGTGACTCGGTACTTGACCAAAAGATGAGCTCCGGAGTGGCCCCAGAACCTGTCCCCCCTAGTGACATGGTAGGGCGTGATGGCACTCCGTGACAGAGTAGTTCCCAGGGACAACAAGATCTTAGTCTTGAGAGTTGTGGGAACTCGAGGACTCGAGGAACTCGAGGACAGGGAAGCATGTCATGTGAACCTGTTAAAGGAGTTTGTGAGGCAACCACCTGAGCAGCCTACTGTCCCTATGTTGGTCTGCAGCGGCCAAGGTGGAGAAGGAGAGGGGAGCAGTGGTGCACAGGTGGAGGAGAGTTGGGATTGTCATGTCTCGGCGGAGCAGTGGGCGGGGGACACGAGTCAGGTGGCGGTGAAAGCGCTAGAGCACCTGCCTGAGCAGCAGTGTGCAGCGCTCCACCACCTGCTCGGTTCATACCCCACTGTTTGTGCCGAGCACCCAGGTCTCACAACTCATGCGGTGCACGAGGTTCCGCTGGCAGGTCACTGGAGTGTGAGTAGACCGTTGGCCTCGTTGTTTCAGTGGTTCAAGGTGGGCGACGAGGCTTTGGCATGGTTGTCAGGTCAGGATCGACCCATGGCTGCTAAGTGTGGTGGTCAGAATCAGGACATTGAGCAGATTGGTGAGGTTGGCTGTGGAGAGGATGCACCCGGTCGTCGCATAGCCTCCCAATGCTGCCCTAGTAATATGCAACAGCCCTACCATAGACCGACTGTATCTGGCCATGTCGCTGAAAGCGCTGATGCTGCGCAGACAGATGTAGTCGCAAGGAATGTGGGGGTGAGCATGTACGGTATCGGCGGGGAAGCCTTAGCAATTATGAACTGTGGGAGTGACTGCACAGGTGGTACAGATTGTCCCTCTCATGATCTGGCTGTTCTAGGGACAAAGGTGGAGAAGGAGGGAGACTATAGTGTAGAAACTGTGGTCTCGGCTGGGTTGTGGGAGGGCAATGAGCATGTTGTTCTTCGAGATAAGTTGCAACCTCTTGTTCCTAAGCGTCAAGAGAAGTTGTTTACTAGGCTGTGGCAGTACGTCCGCATGTTTGTTGATTCTCCAGGCCTGATGTACGGGGTAGAATCCGATATGGAGGCTGGAGACAGTGCAAGGCTCAAATTGGCTCCCTACTGTATAAATCCTGCTCGACAGCCTGTTGTGAAAGCAGAGCTGGACTACATGTTGACAAAGGGTCTGAGGGATAAGGGATATCGTGAGTGGTCATTGCCAGTAACTTTGCAACCTGAGTTAAGTGGCAAGATCCGTGTAAATGTTGATTGCAAGAGTGTGTGTGCATTATCCCTGACAGACGCCTATACCTTATCTACAGTGGACGACCCCATAGACCGCATCGGGGCTGCATCGCTTATCACGAAGGTAGAACTAGTGAAAGGTTATTGGCAGGTCCCGTTGCCGGAAAGAGCGAAGAGAAGTGCCAGTCTTGTGATGAACTGGGCAGTTTATCAGTGTCAGGTGTTGTTTTGCTGCGGAACACAAGTTGGATGTGTGGCATGTTGAGGGCACTGATAGTGTTTTGGCTGATTGTTTTTCACGGGAGGGTATGTCTTAAGGAGCACCCTCGCCGTTCAGTCAGTGTGTGTTTGAGAGTTGAGAAAAATTAGGCTTGCCCCTGTAGTGCAATGCCGCCAAAAACACTATTAAAAAAATATAAAAACCTCACATAAAAACTCTTTCTTTTTGATAGTATATAAGTGCAGTATATCACAGCAAGCATCTAAGACACTCTGAGTTGTTGTCTTAGTAGGCTAGGCTTGGTGAAGCTTGCTCGTTGAGCGTGATATAATTATTATGATGCTATTATTTTGGGGAAGTGTTGTGCAGATTTTTTTTTATAATGCAGTGTTTTATGTTTGTGATCGTGCCTTGTTTTCACAACTTGGGAGAGTAGCTGGGTGATGCGGGGTTGGTGGACATTCTGTCTGGTCAGATGTGGAGTTCACCTGAGGCTGAAACGTCCCACATCTTGGGCGGGGTGTTACGCTGGCCAGCTTGCCAGAATGCACTCGTAAGTCGCTAGCGCTCGCCAGGGCAGTGATATGGGCTACAATAATAGTAGAATGATGTTCTTTCTTTCATAGAGTTCATGTTGTCACAGACAGATCAGTGGTGGTCTTTATTCTTGTCTGTGACACTTGGAAGTATTTTATACCATTGATAGAATATAAGATGCATTGTGGGAAGTTAAGGAGAGAGAGAGAGCGGAGGAGGCAGCGTGGTAGTAATATGTGCGTGTGTATGTACGTGTGCCTCCCTCGCTCGCGCGCGGGCTTTCCCAGGCCCTTGATTGGCTGGCGCGCTTGGCGCATCCTAAGGATGCCTGCATCTCATGACGTAGTGGTCTGTGATTGGGTGCCGCTGTCCTAGTGTTGGTGCTGGGGCTCCCGCCGCGTTTCTCCTGCAGAGCTTGGCACAGCGTGCTTGGTCCTACATGTCCTTTGCAATCTGTCCCCCATATAATCCCCTGTACTACTTTCTCTCTCTCTGAACTTCTTCCTTTTCATACTTCTCTCTTTATTCAATTTCTTATCCATTCTGGTTCTGCTTACGACTTCCATAGTCGGCCAGTCGTATTACCAGTACCAGCTCTCCATATATGTTTGCACTAGTTTTAGGGATTATTAGAGTCATAGTCATATGGTAGCCTAGTGTTGGGGTGCTTCTCATTATTGAGCTGTTCTTTCCCATTATTTAATGCTAGACAGTGGAAGGTATCTTTGGTCGTTGTCTGAGTTATGTATGTGGCAGGTCAGAGCCTGTACAACATCGACGAAGCTAGCTAGCCTGTAACCCTTGTGCATATTTTCCTTTGCGAGTGTAGCAGTATACAGGTAAAGGACTTTTCCCTATACTTACCTGTATGCTTGCTACCTCATTTTGTTGACCTTTGTGGAGCGCCAGGGCAAGACCAGATACTAGAGATCTGGACTTACCAAGAGAGCCTCCAAGTCACTTAACGTAACTTAAGGGAAATCTGTTCAAGGGGAGACAGTAGGCTACGAGCATGCTTGCGCTCTGCCTAGTTTCCTAGTACCTTATATGCCACTGCTAGACTTTATTAGTGAAAAAGACAGCATTGTGTTTATTAACTTTCATTGTGTATGCTTTAGGAATTATTCACGCCTTATTTTAGCCTTGGTTGATGCATAGTGCACAACCCAGTTTGGCTGTTACGTTGGCTAAGGAAGTACTGTTTCTGAGTGGTTATTATTAGTGCTGTCACAGAGTTGTTGCACTCCCTTGTTATATATATGTATCCTACTTATTGGTGTATTTAAGATACACGCTTTGGTGTCCTGCCCCTGCATTATTTCTGTTCTATATTAACGAGCATCTTAGAGCATCAGACCTTTTCAGAAGATTCCTTATCTGATTGCTGTAGGACTAGCCTTCCAGTGTTTTCATAGAGTATTGAAGAGTTTAGTGTTGAGTACTGACTTACACTAAAGTTCTATCTATCTATCTATTGCCTGACGCCGTGATTCCCGAAGGGGTGGCCACGAACGAACCGCCCCCATGCACCTCTGTCCCCAGTCAGTCGACGCCCCTCCCCCCAACCAGCACCGCCTTCGTTCATGTAGTTCCTCACTCCATCCTTCCACCTCATATTCGGTCTACTTCTCCCCCTCTGTCCCTCCACCTCGCTCTCGTACACCCTCTTAGTCATTCTCTCGCTTTCCATACGTTCCATATGGCCGAACCATCTCAAGCTGTTCCTTTTCACACTTTCCAGCACATCTACCTCCACATCACACCTCCTTCTTACTTCCTCATTAGTCTGTCTATCCCTCCATGTAACTCCGCACGCACTCCTTAAGTAAATTCATTTCCACTGCTCTCACTCTTGGTCTGAGTCTCTCAACCAACGTCCATGCTTCGCTTCCGTAAGTCAGTGTCGGGATTACCACACTGTCATGCAAGGACTTCTTCACTTCCATACTGACCACCCTATTTCTTGTTACTGCTTTTAGCGTTCCTACAACCCTCTTCCCCTGTTGTACCCTCTCCCGCACCTCTTCATCCATAGTCCCATCTTTACTCAACACACTGCCCAGATACTTAAAAGAGTTGACGATCTCCATAGCCTGACCGTTCAGCTTCACCTCACACTCTGTGACTTCACCCCTTTCGAAGACCATAACCTTGCTCTTCCCCGTATTTACCTTCAAATTCCGTTTTTCGCACACTGTTCCAAACTCATTTACCAGACCCTGCAACTCCCATTAATTATCACTCATCAGAACTGTATCATCCGCAAACAGCAGTATAGGTAGCTTCCACTCAATTCCCTCCCTTTTCAGTGATACACCAACATCCACTGCTCTTGATAGTATTTCTTTCACACTAAAGTTAACGTAAGCATTTATTCCATTATTAAATCTTATATAGTTTATTCAAGCATTGTTATTACTTAAGAGCATTTTCGTAACGTAAGTACTCCTGTTGTGAGTTGGCTTTGCCGTCACCGGAAAGACTTTGTAGAAGTGCACTAAAACCCAGTTAATTGATACCCCGTTATCCAGTAGATTAACTCTGGAGGGTTTTAAGTGTTTTTGTTCACCGGCGTAATAGTTCGAGGGTTTGAAATTAGCATACCGTTGTAATAGATATAACAACTGGCCGGTGTTGCAGATATAGCCTATCATCTAGTCCATTATTAAGTGCCCTTGTTTATTTCGTAGTGCCGGTCGTAACACGGTATAGAAGGGGTTGATACTGGAGGGCCTTTTTAAACTGAATAAAATCGTCTAATAGTAACCAAAATATATTTAAAAGGATGGCATTGTGTGTGACAGAGAGAGAGAGAGAGTGTGTCTGTGTGTGTTAGGGGTATCATATAATGAAACACAGGTGAAATAGGTTGCATGAACATAGAAGAGCCCAACAATACCCATCACATCTTACGAATTACACTTCAACATAATCGTACATTGCATTAAACTGTGAAGAAGTTTACATACATTTGCCACGACACAAATCTGAACCTCGTGATCCTTAATAGTACACGCTACATCGTCTGTAATTCGTGCCCCCCCCCCCCCCCCCCCCGAAGAATTGATCCCTCGACCAAGGAAATATGCAAATAGATGGACACACACGCGTCTGTCTGCTCTCTCTCTCTCACACATACACACACACATATACAACCCACTCTTACAAACACACACGTACAATTACCCCCCCCCCCCACTCACCCATGCACGCACACACTCACAGAAATACACTCACACACACACACACACTGGAAAAGACTTCTGCTCACACAATGCTATACACAGACATACACGCACAAAGAGAGGCACAAACCATGCCGTTGTTTTATAGAACTATAAATTTAAACATAAAGGCTAATATTCTCCCTCCCTCCCTCCCTCTCCCCCCCCCCCCCCCATCCCCCCCCTCACTCCTCACCGACCCTAAATATCACACACACACACACACACACAAACACACATAGATAGGTAGATAGATACTTTATCGACCACAAAATACCCCGGCCCCGCCAATTCCACCGACCTGTCTCACAAGCTAATGAGTGCCCACTCACACGAAAACGAATAAATTACAATCATTGGACTTCGTTAATAGTAAGTCTTTGTTTATAAATATTATGTACGGTACGTCGTAAGGGTTAATTTCCTTATAGGTCTTACGTCTAGATGAATCACTATTCCCGATCCCAGACATATCTTGCATCGCAACACTCAGCTCAACTGTATCTCGTGAAACGAATCCGCTCACCAATCTACCCGTAACAGTATTCGAATCAATCACGGCACCAATGGCAAATAAAAGCGGGTCATCTCGGTATTCGGATCTTTCCTGACACATTATATATAAGATTTTATGCGAGGTCTTGTAATGGAAGATACCCCGACTCAACATAAGAAACGTCATTACAAGTAGTTCGCCTCACTCCAAGTAACTGCTTCAAACACCAGTTGTATAACTTATTAACTGGCTTCAGATCCGAACACTACCACGACTCGCATCCATAAATCAATGTTGACATAAAGCAGGATCAAACACTCGTGTGTGTTTTTGTTTTTGTCAATGTTAAATGAACATCATTACTTTTCGTACAAATGATACATTGATACGAGTTAAGTGCATGGCACATCTTTGGGTATTATTCTAGATCCGGTTTCACAGCACACTCATCAATTTATATGGCTTCTATAAATTTGTCATATACCATACTTCATTCCTATATCGGTCAGTAGCGGCGCAAATGGAATTATAATTACTGTAAAAAGTTAATATTTACCTCCTGTTATCAACAGCGAAAGCTGAAGATTGCTGAGTAAATACCATAGACTTCATCAACTTTTTCTTCGGCGACCGGCAATCTTTTATTATTTTAATATCAAACCAGCGTGGGGGTGGGGGCGGCAGCCCCCACCTAATATACTTTGTTAGGTTAGGTAAGGTTGTTAGGTTTGGCTAATATTACCCCTTATTTTCGTATGTTACCCAGCAATTTACCTGATCTTCATAGCCCTCCTCACTAGTGGGGGCCGTGTTTTTAGATTGTTGGATAATGGGTAAATACTCATCTTTGCATTAGCATGGGCTGGTGAAGCACAACCATCACTCGTAAAAGGTGAACCCAAATAAATATAGGTATCACAAGGGTTCACAGCTAGCTCATTTACAACCAACGGCTCAGAGTCTGCTTTACTACCACACACATCAGTATTTTGCCTTTTGTCTCCTTCATGCTACTGTATGATACTGTATGCTGATGTAACATTCAAGCCAGATGTTCAGCATTCATGCCCTTATTCATTAATATGAGTATTTAAAACAAATCCCTCTTCTATTTGTAATTATGTTACGTCGTAGATTGCAAGATTATGTTAAGGTCCTTTGAACTGGGAAACGTGGAGATGTATAAATTACCGATGTACTGTAGGCTTATTTGTATGTTTTAAATAAACTATCAAACATTTTAGCAAATGATGTCAATAAAAGTAAATATCCCTGTTATTATGTAAAGCTTGTATGAATTTTAGTAGGCCTACGTATACGGTCAAGGTAATACTATTGAATATCTGCTGCTTTCGTAAATAAAATTGAGACACTAACAATTCGTATGTCTATTATATCATGTGCATACTTTAATTAAACTATAAACAAAACCTTCGAATGTCAATAGAAGTAAATGTTTGAGAAAATAGGCTACTATTTAATATCTGCCGCTTTCATAAATATCATAGACATTAACAATTCGTTCAAATGCTTCTTCACGCGAATGCGCCTGCGCTTGAATATGACTTCGCTCGAAGTGTCCAGATACCCATTCACATAGAGAACACACACACACATACCTGTAGGTAGTAGTTGCAGGCAGTGTTGTTCGCCCGTGGTCACGTTGATTCACCACCACTCTTAACAATCCATCAGCCCGTCTCTCCCGTCATCTGGTCTACGACTTTATTGGTAGTGGCACGGAGGTGGTTTGGGGCAGTTTGGGTTGATCAGGTAGTGTCCAAACTCCAAAGAAAAGGGACAATTAGTTTTTTTCCAAATTGTCAGTGGTATTTTCATTGTCAATGTCCTTGTCTTTGTTGGCCTGTTAAGCATCTGTTTTCCTGTTCCCCGTCCAGTAAGCCACCGATGAGCGCAAACTGCCGGTCGCCTTGTTCACTATAGCTGTTTTCAGACACATCCCTCTCGCGCGTGCTAACTCCTTGTATACTAACACAGTTTGGTATAATCCTGTGTAGCGGGTAGAGCTGTACTTATCTCAATAATTTAGTAATGTTACAACACATTTTTACATTTTACGTTCATACAGTATATAGTCCACTAATATGCTAGGTTAGGTTAGGTTAGGCTTTGGTTAGGTTAGGTTAAAGATAATTGTTCAATGTTTCTTAGTAAATAAGCAACTGAAAAACAGTTCTACCCGCTACACAGGATCTTACCAAAAGTTCAGAAAGTTCACGATGGCATAAACAAGGAGGTGTGTACAATTAGAATGTATGAATTTCTTACACGTTCGGCATTTCTCCCTGTCGGTGAGGAAACAGCCCAGCCACACCCCAAGTATTCCCGATATTACCCCACTGTCTTGATAGCGTAATGCAAAAGTGCGCGGAGTTTCAATGCGAGTATCATAGGTTCGAGTCCTTGGAGTGCCACATGTATTTGTTGTTTTCATTAATTGAGTTTAGAGGTGAATTTGGTTGGTGGAAAAAACATAAGGGTAGGATGTAGTGAGCGGGCGTACCGCCATCTTTGTTTACATTACGCATAGTGGCGTCGGACCTTTCCCATCATGTTCCCGTCTATTTTAACCTAACCTAACCTAGTATTCATGTAGTAATGACAGGGGGCAAATAGCAGAAAATATAGCGTCGAAATAGACGGGAAACGTAAGTGCGAGCGCAGCGATCGCCCTATGTAAACAATGACGACCGTACGCCCAGACTCTACATCCATCCCAAACATAATAATACTCTATGTTTTCCTGGCTGATGATCAATTGTCATATGTCCCTAGCCTGGTTATTCAGCTATTGAGGCGATTATGTAGCGAAATATGTTGTTATTATGAAAACTTGATATAAATACAACGCAGATATACACTATACAGTATAGCAGATTCGTATTGTTCCATTAAGGGGAGTCACAGTTTTTTTTGTTCTCTCCTTTTCTCTCTTTCTCTGGCTTGTATCTATTCGGCCCCATTTAGCCTACTGTTTTAAGACGTTTACTCCCATCCAGGTGTCGATTTTTTCCTGGCGAGCGGTAGCGAGCCATCATATTTTGTTTGAAATGTTTGACAGTAGGCTAAAGTTGTACATTTTTCGATAGAAACATTTCTCCGGCGAAGCCGGATTTCTCCATACAATGCTGGTTCGCTATCGCTCACCAGGAACAAATTGACACCTGGATTGGAGTAAGCTTCTTATAACAGTAGGCTGAATGGGGCCGAATGGATACAAGCCCGAGAAAAAGTGAGAGCAAAAAGCCTGTCACCCCCCTTAAGTATCTAGAAATCAGTTGCTAAGGGGATCAATTACTATCAGCTGAGATAAAACGAAAATCTTCAAACAAACTTGCTCCGGTTTGACACCCAGGATAACACCGACTATAGTGACGATAAACGGCTCGAACACTGCACCCCCAACCACTACAGATTGTAAACACTCTAACAAGCTCTGGTTGTTATATGCTAAACAGTTGATGTCTGCAGGAGGCGAGTTACTTTCGGGTATACTCATGTCGCACTGTAGATCACTTTACACATATATTTTCCTGTTCATGTTTCACTAATTTACATTAACTTGCACATGCCTATGCTATTTAAGGTACATTCACGCTCCCTAATTTAGACCCACCCTTAGCCAAGCTCAGTGTCGAGTGAGGCGGTAGCCACGGCTCTTATACGAATGATCGTGGGATGGCAAGGGGGAGGGGGTTGTGGGGAGGAGTGGGAGGGGGGAGGATAGTTAACACGTTCGTATAGTGTATATATACTTTGAGTATCAGAGCCGTGGCTATTGCCTCCTTCAACACTGGGCTTAGCTCTGTGTGGGTATAAATTAGGGAGCGTGACTGTACAGTTGCCCACATACGTTCTCTTCCTGTCTGGCAACCGATAAGTAAACTAAACCACACTCGCAATTCATTCATACTAATATTACTCCCATACATAAGATCACGACGAGGGACAGATCTTATGTGGGCAACTGTACAAATGCAAATCACTGATACGATAATTAGCGATGAGGGTACCGGTAGTTAGTTAGTTAAAATAGGACTTCAGAGGCTATCAACCCTTTTGAATTATTTAGCCAGCACACTGTAAGTCAAGAATAGCGTCAGTACTGGAGCCCTTTTTCGAGCACTCCAGTCCGTTGTATCGGTATTAGGAATTGTGTGGGTGGTAGTTTGTTTGATAGCCAACAGATGGTGCTGACTGTCGAATCGGGACGGCAGTCAGCAGGGTATAGTTTAATGTTTTGAATGGTTTTCACTAATATTTCAATAATCACTGGCTTAAATTCGTTCCAAACAGCTTCACAATCGCCGCAGTTCAATGGTGTTTATCTAGGATAAGTCAGCATACCGTAACTTCACTATTTTTGAAGGTATTTATGAAAATAGCACGGGATCACTGTGTTCACACCGGGCACTGCCAAGAAGGTTACTCGAAATGTCGGCCCGAAAAGAACTCGCCCTGCATGTGTACGAGTAACTTGCCTCATTATGGCTAGGCTAAGTTAGGTTAGGTTAGGTTAGGTTAGGTTAGGTTAGTTTAGTTAAGTTTAGTTAAATAAGAAATAATAAGATCTAATCATAGGATAGGTAAGGTTAGTTAAATCAGAAATAATAATCATAGGCAACTTCGTTTCGGGGCGAGTTGTTTTCGAGGCTAGTCCTCCCGTATTCGCCAAAAAACCCACACACACAAACGGACCGAACCCCGATATTAGAGACAAGGCTGTGGCGGGTGTGTCTTCACGGCCGAGTTCGCCCTTTCATTTCAGTCATTCAGTTGTTGGTCGGGAAGATATGCCTTTGCAACGGCACCTCCCTTTTGTCGTGTTTTCAGTTTTCTATTTTATTATTATCACATTTATTATGTGATATGTGCTATTTCATCTTTCTTTCTTGCTCTTCTTTTTTTTGTTCTTGCTTGTTTTCCTCTCTTCTTGGTTATTGATCCTTTACCAGAAAGAAGAACCCCGATGGTGATATATGATACCAAAGTCGCGTTTTTTGGTGGATATAATAAGCCCAATTGTCCAACCCATAGTCCAACAACTTCTCAACTTTCGGATGTAAATAACTGTTGTCGGTGCAAATTAAGTGGGTAGTACTCGCTTTGTATGGACCCCCTTCTCCCTCATGTTTAGCATATTAGTTTTGAGGCTTAAAGACGTTAATTTCGTTAGTTTGGCGATTTTGAAACCTTTCGCCTTTTATTTTATTTTTTCAATATTAAGACTTTACGTGCCCTTTAGGTGTAGATTTTTTTCCTAGCGAGCGATAGCAAGCCTCTAATTTTAGAAGGAACCGGCCTTCGGCCGGGACATTTTCTACCGAAATGATTACAAATTTATCTTGAAAGGGGGTCTAGGGGGTGTTTTTCTAAGCTTGGTGGAGGTCTAGCGAGGAAACTAAAAAAAAAAAATATATTAATAATTATATACGGTAGACCAAATACCAAGCAGTAAGGTGGCTTATTTTCTTTGTTTCTGTTTTATTATTTTATTATTCAATGTATTTTTAGTTTGCTCCCTAGACCTCTATTAAGCTTAAAAAAAAAAAACCCCAAACTATCTCAACCAACCCTTTTAACTACCACGGCGGGTGCCCAACCCCGAAACGGCGGGTGCCCAATCCCGAAAAGGGTTGAAATAGGGGAGCTATCCCCCCGCCAAAGGCGGCTTTCTAGGGCCTTTCCTAGCTGATGCTGAGAGGATTGGGTTCTAGTCATGTGGTGATGGGCCAGAACTGGCCCATCTCACTGAACTGGCCCATCAGAACTGAGCAATCTCTGCCATACCCATAGCTTACTCTGACTGTTCCTTTTACTTATATATTTTCTAGATCTCAAGTGACGGCGTCTCTAACGTGGATTGGCCTCCCAATCTACCAAGATTGGAAGCCAAAGCGTCACATTTTTCCCATGCCCCTCAACTTTCTCTTCATAATTGCTGACGGACACAGGGCCCTGGGTGGGGCTTTGGTTTCCCGGGCATTTCCGCACCCTCCTCAGCTCCCCGCCATGGAGTGGCTTCGGTCACCCAGGCTTTATTGTGGTCGGCGGGGAGGGTTCTGTGGGGGCGCTCGGTTATGGCCTTGGCCTTGCTCGGGGCCTTGGCTTTGCTCGGGGCCTTGGGGCTGTTCGGCCAGGCAGCTTGGGGAACAACAACAACAACAACAACAACAACTACCACAGATCCTCCCTAGGCTGCACAATATCGTCTATACATAGCTCCTTCGAGACAAATGTCTGCATTTTTCAGTAAACAAATGTCCTGGCTCAGGGCCGGTTCCTACTCAATTACGGGCTCGCTATTACTCGCCACGTAAAATCGACACCTAAATGGCCCTAAAGGTTTTAATATTGACAAAGAAATGAGACGAAAGGTCTTAAAATCGCCAAACTAAATTGACGAACATCTTAAAATCTTATAACTAATGGGGCAAAACACGAGGGAGAAGGGAGTCCAGAAAAAAACTCACTTTAAATTATAACAAATAAAATATGTAAAGAGCAAAAATAAATTAACCTCTTGAGGTTTATGACGCATTTTAGCAGTTTATTATGGCTATTATTAGACAATTTTATACAACTGAGGAAGGCCCTCTCGGAATCTAAGGGGTCAAAACCAACTTAATTATTGCTCCGACACCTACAGCTCCTTCCTAAGCTGAATCAAATCGTCCAATGCTAGTCAAATTAAACTGGCAAAGCGTGTCATAATCTTAAAGGGGTTAACCCTATATGTATACTCGGATACCATAGTCTCTAGCCCACTCCTCTCTGGCAGGAGGTGAGGCCAGGACTCTTACTGGACGGCGGCCCACAGTTATGGTTAGGGGTGGGGTTGAGGGGAGAGGGCAACACACACACACGAACACACTGTGAAGCATTAATTTTGTGTGAAGCAATCCAGGAAGCTATCTTTGTTGGTTACTTTCTTGTAGTTATTTGATATTTGTTAGCATCATTTCGCATTATTTAAAATCCTTGATTCCATACTATTGAGAACAAACCTATGCAATATTTTCTTTAGCATGAGTAAGTATAACTACAGGTGTGAACGATTAGTGATTAGGTAGTGCAGTTCCTATTATTAGCAAAATTGAAGTTCAGGGAAGGCTTCAAAATAGATCAGTATAGATATGGCAGACTGGAACACACACACACTCACACAAACAGAGAGAGAGAGAGAGAAAAGAATGGTGTGTGTGTGTGTGTGGGGGGGGGGGGGTAACAGACTGGGAGGCACAGAAACAGGGAGAGGGTGAGATGTGGTTGTGGTGGTGAGAGGAAAAGAGTGAGTGAGATAGAGTGAAAGGGAGGTGTTGGAAATGAAATATGGAATAGGAATACGATAGAACTTCATTAGAAACGTGTGTGTGTGTGTGTGTGTGTGTGTGAATAACTAATCATAGTCACATATGTCATTGATAACTTTCTGAATTATATCTTTCATATAGGGTAATTAGTATAACAATTTAAAGATTTGCATTATCCTTACTGTTAAAGAAGTTTCATTCCTACGCAGGTAAAGCAATACCCATGAACACAACTTCAGTCTGAAGCATGTTGGTGTGATTCGTAGGGTTCACTTTAAACCTACAGTACGCGCATGGATTGTTTTCTTGATAGAAGCATATGTTTCCTCTATACATAATAATGTTAACATAATTGTGAGATGAAATAGTAAAGTAGTAAATACCAAGACAATATATATTAACATACTATTTATATATAAATAGTAAGACGTTAATATGAACTCAGAGAGAGAGAAAGTGAGAGAGATGCGAGGAAAAATGAGCATATCAGTTAAATCTTGGCTATGGCACTTGTATCTAAGTAATAATAATAATAATAATAATAATAATAATGATAATCACAATAATAATAATCTTAGATTAATGTCATACTTATTTGTGAGGCGAAGGCAGGATTCAAAGACCTCAAATGCTTCACAGTGTGTTCGTGTGTGCGTTGCCCTCTCCCCTCAACCCCACCCCTAACTATCACTGTGGGCCGCCGTCCAGTAAGGGTCCTGGCCTCACCTCTTGCCAGAGAGGAGTGGGCTAGAGACTATGGTATCCGAGTGTACCAGCGACGCCTGTTCTATATTATTCTATCACTCATTAGCCGATTTTACTCAGCTAAGGAAGGATCTGTGTTAGCTAACGAGGTTGATTTGATTGTGAGAGTTCGATGCCTTATAATTGCTAGAGGTCCTTCCTAGCTTGAATAAAATCGATTAATAATAGCCAGAATACAATTAAAATTATGTCGACGGTACAGTAGGGCTTAAGAAGTAATATATAACACTAAGAACACGAATAAGAACACGGATATGAACACGAATATGAACACGGATATGAACACGAATATGAACAGGAATATGAACACGAATAAGAACACGGATATGAACACGAATAAGAACACGGATATGAACACGAATAAGAACACGGATATGAACACGAATAAGAACACGGATATGAACACGAATAAGAACACGAATATGATCATGAATATGAACATGAATAAGAACACGAATATGAACACGAATATGAACACGAATACAAACACGAATATGAACACGAATAAGAACACGAGTATGAAAACGAATAAGAACACGAATAAGAACACAAATATGAACACGAATAAGAACACAAATATAAACACGAATATGAACACGAATAAGAACACGAATAAGAACACGAATATGAATACGAATATGAAAACTAATATGAACACAAGGGGTTGCAAGGAGGGTGCTAATTAGCCCACACGCTAATATCACGCTAAGGGAGCCCACCTCGTTTGTTTTCTCTTTCTCTCCCTCTCTCTTAGGGTTGTATCCATGTGGCCCCATTCAGCCTACTGTTTTAAGACGTTTACCACCATCCAGGTGACAATGTTTTCCTGGTGAGCAGTAGCGAGCCAGCATATATATATTATTGTTTTGAGAGCAAGCTAAATTTGTAAATTTGTCGATAGAAAAATTTCTCTGGCGAAGCTATCGCTCGCCAGGAAGATATCGACACCTGAATGGGGATAAACGTCTTAAACCAGTTGGCTGAATGGGGCCGAATGGATACAAGCCAGAGAAAGAGAGAAAACGAGAGAAAGACAAAAAAAGAAGGTGACCCCCCTTAAGGGGAGGTGTGGCGGAGTGATCTTGCCACTGGACTGGTAATCCAATGGACCCGGGTTAGAATCCCAATATGTCAATGGGAAGATATTATTGGGATGGAATTTGTGCTGTACATGTTTAGCCCCATTAGTTTTCAAATGTTAAGATGTTTGCCCCATTAGTTAGTCGATTTTAAGACTTTTCGCCCCATGTTTTCGTCAATATTTAGACCTTTCGTGCTATTTAAGTGTCAATTTTTTCCCTGGCGAACAATAGTGAGCCTGTAATTTTGAAAGAACCGGCTTTCGGCCGGGAAATTTTTCTACCGAAAAAATGTACAAATTAATCTAGAAGGGGGATCTAATGGATGTTTTTTTAAAGTTTGATGGAGGTCTAGGGAGGAAACTAGAAACATAATGAATAGGCCTACATGCAAACATCGCCCAAAAAGTGAACCATCCCACGGCATGACTTAAATGTCATCATATTCTGGTTATCATAAGACTGTTTGCTTTAGTTTCTAATCTATCTATTCGACTCAAATGGGTAAAAACTATCTCAATAAACCCTCTTAGTAACATAGTACCTTCTTAACCCCTTCAGTAACCGGGACGTCCTTCACATCATAATCTGGCAGCTATTAGACGACTTTACTCGGCTTAGGAAGGACCTCTGGCAATAATTAGGCTTCAAACTATCTCAACCAACCATTTTAACTACCACAGATCCTCCCTAGGCTGCACAATATCGTCTAAATATAGCTATAATAAAAGTTAACACACGTCGCTGGTACTCAAAGGGTTAAACAGCATAAAATAATCTACTATTAACCAGATTCAGAGGCCAAAAGGCTTAAAGGGGTTAAACATAATGACTTGATCTTTGACACAAGTTCTGGTTTTCTTTCTCTCTTTCTCTCCCTCTCTCTATGGCTTGTATCCATTCGGCCCCATTCAGCCTACTGTTTCAAGACGTTTACCCCCATCCAGGTGTCAATATTTTCCTGGCGAGCGGTAGCGAGCCAGCATATATACATATTGTTTCACAGCAGGCTAAATGTTTACATTTTTCGATAGAAAAATTTCTCCGGCGAAGCCGGATTTCTCCATACAATGCTGGCTCGCTATCACTCGCCAGGAAGAAATCGACACTTGGATGGAGACAAACGTCTTAAAACAGTTGGCTGAATGGGGCCGAATGGATACAAGTCAGAGAAAAAGAGAAACAAAGCAGGTGACTCCCCTTAACAGGGTAGCATTAGCAGTGTTTTGTTTGCCAGGATTCGACGCAGGCATCGCGTTCGGACAATGGATCTTGTACCCTATTTACCATCCTATCCCAGTCTTGTTATCACAGAGGGCTATTTGTTTCCCTTTGTGCCAGTCTCATTATGATCGATTTTTTTTATCTCTCTCTCTCTCTCTCTCTCTCTCTTACTCTCTCTCTAACTATCTATCATTCTCGTTATCTCTCTATCTCTCGTTCTTATGTATATATATATATATATATATATATATATGGGTATATATATATATATATATATATATACAGCATATATATATATATATATGGGTATACATATATATATATATATATATATATATATATATATATATATATATATATATATATCTGATATTTACGTATCTGAGAATCGTTTGTCCTGTTCGACGTTTGCTATTCGGCCATGCTTATAGCCATTGATTTATTATAATAATGAAGCAAAAGTATATGTTGAAAATACGAATTATACCAATAACCCCTTGAGAATCATGACGCGTTTTGATAGCTTATACTGGCCGTCATTAGAACATATTGTATAGCGTAGGAAGAATATGTGGGAATTAAAGGGGTACAAACTGTATCAATTAATTAACCCTCTGACTTCCATATATCCATCATAATCTGAATAAAATCGTCAACTAATTGCCAGAATAAACTGCCAAAACGCGTCAAGATCCTAAAGGGGTTAAAATGTCACACAACTTATTCTAGCGACGAATGTTACCGGCGTGTCATAAATCAATAATGTTATACTATAGTCCGTTCATTATAGGTAGGCCAGAAAGCGTCTCTGTAACTAAAAAAGGGCTACAGCAATTGGGCTGTACATTTCCACACCGATTCCCTGGCTGACCCTTCCCAAATGGTTATAGAGGTTAGTGGTAAGGATTTCTGAATGAATGGATTATAGATTGTTATGAGAGATAGGAGTTCGAGAATACACACTCATATTAGCTTGAAGCTACTAATGTACACTCGGATACCATAGTCTCTAGCCCACTCATAGGAATTCGTGGACCCCATATGTTTTTCTGTATACAATTATAACTATATGGATTGATTTATGGATAGAACTAGCTTAACAATAAATAGTATACATATTTATTTATTTAGTTGATTTATAGAAACTTATATTCCTAAATTCGTTTCCAGAGATAAACTTCCATAAATTGAATTATGTGAAATCCACAAATGTGTATGAGTGGGCTAGAAACAATGGTATCCGAGTGTACAGTTGGTCGCATAAGTTTGTACGGTCGTGCTAATAAATCATGGCCCAGCTCTCTTTACATTTGGCTCTCTCTGTGCTGTATTAATGTCTGTCAGATGTTGGATAGGGTGAGTAAGTGTAGGAACATGTTTGTATATTTCACTCGATATGAAGAAATGAAGCTTAGATAATGCCGATACCAATTATTGATCAAAACATACTTGGTGCCGAGCCATCACTTATTAGCGCGACTGTACCCACGCCAGAATGTTATGTATGGAAGGTAACACAGTGTGATTGACTTACACGAATAATTGGCTATTAAGGGGGAGGAGGTACTCGCTTTTTTCGGACCCCCTTCCCTCATGTTTAGACCCAGTAGTTTGCGATTTTTAGACGTTCGTTCACTAGTTTGGCGATTTTGAGACCTTTCCCCCCATTACTTTGTCAATATTAAGACCTTTCGTGTCGTTTAGGTATCGATTTTTTCCTGGCGAGCGATAGCGAGCCTGTAATTTTTTTAAGGAACCGGCCTTCGGCCGGGAAATTTTTCTACCGAAAAATGTACAAGTTTATCTTGAAAAGGAGTCTAGGGAGTGTGTTTTTTTAACTTGATGGAAGTCTAGCGAGGAAACTCAAAATGAAATAAATAAATGAATAAGTAGCCCAAAAAAACAAGCACTAGCCCCTTAAACCGTTAATTGGTAATGTTATTTAACTATTGCGCAAGACAATACACTTTTACACTTTTTTTTTTTTTCGCAAGACAATACACTTTTACTTCAATCATACTAATTTTCCTAAGGTTTCCTTCCATACACAATAACATGGAGTGTATACAAATGAATGTGGCCAACTGTACAGTGGCGCTAATAAGTCGTCTCAGCTGTCATTACGTATGGCTTGCTCTGTGCTGTATTATTGTCTGTCAGATGTTGAATAAGGTGGACAAGTGTAGGAACATGTTTGCATTATCTCACTCGAAATGAAGACTTCGTTTAAATATTGCTGATGCCAATTACCTAATAAAATATACTTGGACCCGAGACATCACATATTAGCGCAACTGTACACTCTACATCACAAATACTGCTTCTAATTTTCCCAAATATCTCGGACTAAATACCTGACTATAGTTCGTTCATTCTAGGTTGGGCAGAAATCGTAACTGCTAACCTCTCATAACCTCATAACCTCTCATAACCTCATAACCTCATAACCTCTCATAACCTCATAACCTCTCATAACTCAACAAGGACATAGAGTAATCGAGCTAATATTTCTACCACATGGGAAGACTTGGCTAGGGAATAGGTGTGGACATTGACAGCTCATTTGCTCTAGCCCTTTTTGAGTTATGAGAGGTTAGAGGTTACGATATCTGGCCAACCTCGAATGAACAGACTATAGCAGAGTAGAGTGACTGATGAGCTACCACAAACAGGAAAATACTTGGTTACAATTTCATTTTTATAATAACTTGAAGAAATATTATATAATTATGAAATCAATTGCCTGCTTCATCCGAAGAAAACGGGATATGGCACACCCATCCACCTGATTAAAGGGATATTTTTTTTTTCTTTTTCAGTTATACATATAATTTTTAGTTTCCTCCCTAGACCTCCATCAAGATTAAAATAACACCCCCTAGATCCCCCTTCAAGGTATTTATTAATGTGTTAGATTCCTCTTATAAATACAGGCTCGCTATCGTTCGCCAGGAAACAAATCGACAGCTAAATTTCACAAAAATCTTAAAATTGACAACAAAATGGGGGGAAAGGTGTTAAAATCGTCAAACTAATAGGGCGAACGTCTTAAAATATCAAAACTAATGGGGCTAACCACGAGGGAGAAAGTGGTTCAGAAATCCGGTCCATCTCCCCTTAAGAATACGGTCACAATAATATTACTCTACTGTTTACTAACGGGTCTGTACTTTGGTGTTTCCTCCCATCTGCCAATCCTACCTCCCTTCCTATCGTTCCAGTCTCTCAGTAGCACAGTGGACTCCGAGAAGGGAGGGTGTGTGTCTCTCTCGCTCCCGTGTCCTCCAGTTCGCTAGCTAGGCACCCGAGCTTTGACTAGTGTAGTGCTTCCTTCCTGAAAATCGGCTTCGTCACGGATTATTATATTTCCTTGAAGCGTTTGTGCGATGTGAGTGATTGTAGCAACTAAATATTAATTGCAGAATTATAATTAATTGATAATATTTACGAGTAAAGTAGTACTGGACCCTAAATACTTGACGTATTAAAAACATTGAAATATTATGAAGAGAAAATTAAATGTTAATGACACTCAGCAATAATATTTAAATTATAGTTAAGAAAGTTTGTGGTTGAAGATAATTTATTACTTACTTTAATATGTGCTTTTTAATTACTAGAACAGTAAAATGAACTACTGGAAACGCATCTGAATAAATTAACCCCTTCAGCACCATGACGCCTTTCTATCTGTGAGTCTGGCTACAATTAGATGATTTTATGCAGTTTAAGAAGGACCTATGTTATTCAGCGGGCTTACCGAGATAGAATTTAACCCTTAGATGCCTAGAGGTAGATTATAAGCTAAAGAAAATCGACTAATGGTAACCAGAATATGATAAAAATTACGTCATGGTGGTGAAGGGGCTAAGGCTACTTTCGTGAGGGTAACACATTATATTACCAATTGCCGACTTGCGAGTTTCGTTCTATAAGGAAGTTGGAGCTGTCTACAACGATATTTAACAGAAATTACAGGTAAAATACGGTCGTAGTACATATATAAATATATAACACCCAATTCACCATAACATTTATCCATCAGAAACTTACATTATAATTGCATCTCTGTTTAATTTTGATGATCACGGCTCCAACTTTCTTATAGCCTGAAACTTGCAAGTGGGTAAACCGTAATTATATTCGTGTTGGAAACGAGGACACTGGAAGCTCTGAAGAAGTACGAGGATTTATTAAAAACAAAATCCTGGATACACAAGAGAGTAGAGGAAATTCTGCATCATAAATACCAAGTTATGTTTCCAACTATACTTAAGGGAGCCCACCTCGCTTTTTTGTTCTCCCTCTCTCTTTGACTTGCATCCATTCGGCCCCATTCAGCCTACTGTTTTAAGACGTTTACCCCCATCCAAGTGTCAATATTTTACCGCTCGCCAGCATATACTGTATATATTTGTTTTTGACAGCAAGCTAAGTTTGTACATTTTTCAATAGAAACATTTTCCCCGGCGAAGCCGGATTTCTCTATACATTGCTGGCTCGCTATCGCTCGCCAGGACGAAATCGACACCTGGATGGTGGTAAACGTCTTAAAACAGTAGGCTGAATGGGGCCGAATGGAAATTAAGCATCACAAATAAAAAGTTGTTTTTTCCAATTATAATTAAGGAGGAGGTACTCGCTTTTACTGGACCCCCTTCTCCCTCATGTTTAGCATATTAGTTTTGAGATTTTAAGGCGTTCATTCCATTAGTTTGGCGATTTTGAGACCTTTCGCCCAATTGATTTGTCAATATTAAGACCTTTCATGACATTTAGGTGTACTTTTTTTTCCTGGTGAGCGATAGCGAGCCTGTAATTTTAGAAAGAACCGTACCGTAAAATTTACAAATTTATCTTGAAAGAGGGTGTTTTGTTTTAAGCTTGATGGAGGTCATTCGAGGGAACTAAAATATATACAATAATAAATAAATACATAGACCAAAAACCAAGCACTACCCCCTTAAGGCAGGGTGTCAAACCGAAGTAACTTTGCTTGAAGACTTGAATAGAATAGTAAGAAACAGTAAGAAGGAATAATAAGAAGCAAAGTAACATGACATAGCATAGTAAGAAACAGTAAGAAGGAATAATAAGAAGCAAAGTAACATGAAATAGCCTGGTGTTGTCCATTTGATCACATCCAAAGACATAATTTGAAACATAGTCTAATTTATTAATGTCACTAAAACCATCATTTTACCTTCACATAATAATTTTTACTGTACAATAATAAAGTTTATAAATAATGAATTCGGGTTTCGTTTGACTCTGACCATGCTAATTTTGAAAACCGAAAACTTAGATATAGTTAAATATATTTCATATTTATTTCCTATTCAAACAGCATTACGTCGCTTTTAGAGTAATTTAATTTAGCCACATATTCTGGACTGTATTTTAACTAGCTTTAACATAGAGCTGGACTGTAAAAATATTGGCGGGAAATTCATTATAGTGAAGCACAAAATACCTTCATCAAAGCCTATTCATAATTTCGCTTATTTATATATTTGTGTTAACCCCCAACTAAGATATTCATATTCTAAATAATTGTAAAATCAAATATTTATATTGTCCTCATCATGATTCCTCGGCTACAACAGAGACTTTGTACCGGACTCCCTTCTCCCTCGCGTTTAGACCCATTAGTTTTGCGATTTTAAGACGTTCGTTCAGTAGTTTGGCGATTTTGAAACCTTTCTCTCCTTTACTTTGTCAATATTAAGACCTTTCGTGTCGTTTAGAACATAAGAACATAAGAAGAAATAGGTGTCGATTTTTTTCCTGGCGAGCGATAGCGAGCGTGTAATTTCTTGATAGTGTAATGCATAAGTGCGCAGAATTTCAATGTGAGTGTCCTAGGTTCGAGTCCTTGGAGTGCCACATGTATTTGTTGATTTCATTAATTGAGTTTAGAAGTGAAGTTGGTTGGTGAAAAAATATATATCATTGATACTGTATGGAGAAATCCGGCTTCGCCGGAGAAATTTGTCTATCGAAAAATACAAATTTAGCTTGCTTTCAAAACAAAAGTATATATACGCTGGCTCGCTACCGCTCGCCAGGAAAATATTGACACCTGGATGGGGTTAAACGTCTTAAAACAGTATCAATCGAGGGCCTAGTCATTCTCTTTAGACTGTATTATTGTATATGCAGAGGTCAAAGTTTGGTTTATAGTTCAAGCTATGGTCTTTGGAAGTGATACAATGGCCAAAACAATGCTCTTCCATGTAGGGCGTCAATCAGAGGCCATGAATTTTTGTCTTTATTATTATATATGGTTTATAGTTCATATTATGTTTTTGGAAGAGATAAACTGGCCAAAACAATGTTCTTCCATGTTAATTTTCTTGTAGTCTTTCTAATTCATATTCATTCAAATCTTCCAACAAAATTGCTCCGGTTTGACACCCTAGTTTGGTAGTTATATGACTCAGAGAGACATAGTGGTTTTCTATATAACTATGTTGGTGGTGTAATGGTTTAGATGCTTATGTTCTGGGTGTGGTGTCCCGAGTTCGAATCCCGGAAGGACCATATGCTTTCATTAGTTTATTCAAGTACATTGGGGTTTGTAATTGATGATTAATGTTAAGAACGGGGTGTTACTTATTCCCCTTAAAGTCTTAATATATCAGTTGCTAAGGGGTTCAATTGACCACTTGCGAGTTTCGGTCTATAAGGAAGTTGGAGCCGTAAACATCGATATTAAACAGAAATGCAATAATAATGTAAGTTTCTGATGGATAGAAAGTATGTTGAATTGGGTTGTATGTATTTATATATAAAGGACAACCATATTTTAGCTGGTAAATCTGGCAAATATCGGTGTCTACCGCACCAACTTCCTTATAGACCGAAACTCGCAAGTGGTCAATTTTCAATTAGCTGGAAAATGTAGACTATAGTTGAATTTGTGACCGTTAACGTTACAGTGTTATTAACCCTTTCAAGCTCCAATACGCTTTTCTGTTCTGTTTTCTGGCTCCTATTAGACGATTTAACCCTTTCAAGCTCCAATACGCTTTTCTGTTCTGTTTTCTGGCTCCTATTAGACGATTTTATTCAGATTAGTAACGTTAGGCCTATACGGAAGTCAAAGGGTTGATTGAGATAGTATTTACTCTCTTAATACCCACAGATCCTTCCTAAGTTGTATAAAATCGTCTAATGATTGCCAAACTAAACTGGTAAAACGCGTCAGAGCTTCTTAGGGTTACGGGGGAATGGGTTTCATTTTTGGTCGAGTTATTTATCTATTTATTAACCTCTTCTGTAAAGCGACGTCGTTTAAATTCTATTCTATCTATATTTAGGCGATTTCGTGCAGTTTAAGAAGGATCTGTGGCATTTAAAAGGGTTAAGTGAGATAGTTCAAAGCCTGTTAGTGGCTAGAGGCCCTTTTAGACTGAATAATATCCTCTACATATAGCTAGAATATCCTCTACATATAGCTAGAATAAAAAGTAAACTGATGTCGCCGGTACAGAAGGGGTTAAGTGTTATTTAGTACGACAGGCATATCAGAAAGCCATTCATTATACGACTGACTGTACACTCTCAATATCAGTTCACGGCAATGTTTAAGGAGAGGTGGGCTGGTTTTTCTGGCTCCCTTCTCCATCGTGTTTAGCCTCATTGGTTTTTAGATTTTCAGACGTTCGGCCCATTAGTTTGGCGATTTTAAGACCTTGCGCTTAATTTCTTTGTCAATATTAAGACCTTTCGTGCCCTTTAGGTGTCGATTTTTTTCTTTGGCGAGCGATAGCGAGCCTTTAATTGTGAAGGAACCGGCCTTCGGCCGTGACATTTTCTACCGACAAATATGCAAATTAATCTCGAAGGGGGATCTAATGGATGTTTATTTATTTGTTATGGAGGTCTATGGAGGAAACTAAAACACATATGAATATAGACCCCCCCCCCAAAAAAAAAAAAAAAAAAAAAAAAAAAATACTATCCCCTTACGTATTGCACGAAACTAAAACTGGTAGGCAATTGGCAAAATAACTGGAGTCAATTACCAGCTTTTGGAATTCTCGAAGATTATATAACTAATCGAAACTTTATGTATTTGTTTCGAGTGAGATATATAGCCTAACCATGGTCCTACACTTATCTGATAGACATTAATACGGCACAGAGCAAGCCAAACGTAATGACAGCTGAGACATGACTTATTAGCGCCACCGTACGTTGCACAGTTCTTCGACAGTAATTGAATATGTGAACAGTACGAACAGTAAGCAACTAGACACAATGAATAACGGCGATATTTTATACTATTTCACGAATAATTGAACGCACTAAAACACCTACTGAACAAATAGTGATTTAGAAAAGCATTATATGTTACTGTAATTATATGTTACTGTAATTAGCGTTGCCTCGCGAAAAATGAAGGCACCTAATCTGTAGCTCAGGAGTAATTATGCCGGTATCACAAGAGCGGTTTTTCCCTCAACATGTATCCTTAACACTGGTCTGGCAACTAATGAAGTCAACAGTAAAAATATTTATGCCACATAATTCATCTATCATCAGTCTAGTTTCCGATACCAGTGCAATATATTCCAGAAATGTTCCCAGCAAAATGTTGATCATCGAATGTTGACTATAAAAGCTCTCGTGTGATACTGGCTTAACTTAACCACTATTAGGTACTTTCAGAATATATTACAAGTGTTGATAAATATTTAAGAGACTGCAAATCAAAATCATAATAGATTGTAGTTAAAAATCCCATTAGACTGTATATTTAGAAATACATTAAAGAACGAATGATGAATACAGTAAGGATTATTTCAATAATGCATTAAAAACATTATACATGATCATTATGTACTGCATATCAAGACTGTTACTACTTCTAGTATCATTATTACATATTACTGCTCAGGACAATACCTCATAATTATATAACTTGAATAACTATATAATCATTGATTATTCTAAATCAAAAGCACATTAGAAAGTGTATCAGGACAATTGCCAACACCACTACTACCGTATTACTGCTTCAACTATCACTAATTCAAGTACTACTACAACAACAGCAACAACAACATCTACTACTAAAGCTACTATTACAACTGCTGATATAACTACTACCAAGGCTACGGACTATAGTACATTGCTAGTGTAGTTTAGCATAAATAGTGTATCAGAATTACTACTGAAACTACTACAACCACTACAACTACTTTAAGTACTACTACTCCAACTACTACCAAGGCTATGACTTTATTAAATAGTGTATCAAGAATATTACTACAACCACCACAATCACTACAACTACTTTAACTATTACTACTACTGTATTACTACTACTACTACCAAGGCTATGGACTGTATTAGATAGTGGATCAAGATTACTACTACAACCACTAACAACTACTTTAACTACTACTACACCTACTACTACCAAGGACCATGGATAGTATACCACTACCATCCACCACCAGTGTACTGACCCTGCTCATTATCCTCTGTCACGCCACGGCCATTGGTGAGTACAACCACTTACACGCACGCACGCACGCTAAACGCACACGCACGCTAACCCAAACGCACGCAAAACTAGTCTACACACACCAGCATATGTTCAGTTGCCCACACGAGTTCTGTTCCTCTCCGTGATATAATACTTGGAAATATAATGCGCATGATTGAATAACGAATGTAGTTTCTTATCCGGTGGAAAGGGGACCAACCTGCTTTTTCTCTCTGGATTTTATCTATTCGGCCCCATTCAGCCTACTGTTTTAAGACGTTTCTCCCCATTCAGGTATCGATATTTTTCTGGCGAGCGACAGCGAGCCATCAGTGTATGGAGAAATCCGGCTTCTCCGGAGACATTTTTCTACCGAAAAATCTACAAATTAAGTCAGCTGTATACAAAATAAACCAATATATACTGGCTCGCTATCGCTCGCCAGGTGTAAATATACACCAGGATGAGGATAAACGTTTTCAAATAGTAGGCTGAATGGGGTCAAATGGCTACTAAAAGAACAGAAAGAACAAAAAGCGGGTTGGTCCCCTTAACTTGATCTGACAAATCAATTGTTATTTAATAGAAACCACACTCGCAATTCATTCATACTAATTTGACTTGCCTACATAAGATCACGACGAGGAACAGAACTTATGTGGGCAACTGTATACTTCATACAAAAACATATATGTACGTGGAACTAGTCTATACACGTCAGCATACTGTACACCACATAAAATCATACACACACAATATTAGTCTACACACATCAACATACTACATACCACATACAAAACCACACAAAACTAGTCTACACCACATACAAACATACACACACAATATTAGTCTACACCACATACAAACATACACACACAATATTAGTCTACACCACATACAAACACACACACACAAAACTAGTCTACACCACATACAAACATACACAAACAAAACTAGTCTACACCACATACAAACATACACATACAAAACTAGTCTACACCACATACAAACATACACACACAAAACTAGTCTACACCACATACAAACATACACATACAAAACTAGTCTACACCACATACAAAACCACACAAAACTAGTCTACACCACATACAAACATACACACACAATATTAGTCTACACCACATACAGACATACACACACAATATTAGTCTACACCACATACAAACATACACACACAATATTAGTCTACAACATACACACACAATATTAGTCTACACCACATACAAACATACACACCCAATATTAGTCTACACCACATACAAACATACACATACAATATTAGTCTACACCACATACAAACATACACACACAATATTAGTCTACACCACATACAAACATACACACACACTATTAGTCTACACCACATACAAACATACACATAATATTAGTCTACACCACATACAAACATACACACACAATACTAGTCTACACTACATACAAACATACACACACAAAACTAGTCTACACCACATACAAACATACACACACAAAACTAGTCTACACCACATACAAACATACACACACAATATTAGTCTACACCACATACAAACATACACACACAAAACTAATCTACACCACATACAAACACACACACAAAACTAGTCTACACCACATACAAACATACACACACAAAACTAGTCTACACCACATACAAACATACACACACAAAACTAGTCTACACCACATACAAACATACTCACACAATATTAGTCTACACCACATACAAACATACACACACAATATTAGTCTACACCACATACAAACATACACACACAATATTAGTCTACACTACATACAAACATACTCACACAATATTAGTCTACACCACATACAAACATACACATACAAAACTAGTCTACACTACATACAAACATACACACAATATTAGTCTACACCACATACAAACATACACACACAATATTAGTCTACACCACATACAAACATACACACACAATATTAGTCTACACCACATACAAACATACACACACAATATTAGTCTACACTACATACAAAAATACACACACAATATTAGTCTACACCACATACAAACATACACACACAATATTAGTCTACACCACATAAAAAAATACAAACACAATATTAATCTACACCACATACAAACATACACACACAATATTAGTCTACACCACATACAAACATACACACACAATATTAGTCTACACCACATACAAACATACACACACAATATTAGTCTACACCACATACAAACATACACACACAATATTAGTCTACACCACATACAAACATACACACACAATATTAGTCTACACCACATACAAACATACACACAATATTAGTCTACACCACATACAAACATACTCACACAATATTAGTCTACACCACATACAAACATACACATACAAAACTAGTCTACACTACATACAAACATACACACAATATTAGTCTACACCACATACAAACATACACACACAATATTAGTCTACACCACATACAAACATACACACACAATATTAGTCTACACCACATACAAACATACACACACAATATTAGTCTACACCACATACAAACATACACACACAATATTAGTCTACACCACATACAAACATACACATACAAAACTAGTCTACACTACATACAAACATACACACACAATATTAGTCTACACCACATACAAACATACACACACAATATTAGTCTACACCACATACAAACATACACACACAATATTAGTCTACACCACATACAAACATACACACACAATATTAGTCTACACCACATACAAACATACACACACAATATTAGTCTACACCACATACAAACATACACACACAATATTAGTCTACACCACATACAAACATACACACACAATATTAGTCTACACCACATACAAACATACACACACAATATTAGTCTACACCACATACAAACATACACATACAAAACTAGTCTACACTACATACAAACATACACACAATATTAGTCTACACCACATACAAACATACTCACACAATATTAGTCTACACCACATACAAACATACACATACAAAACTAGTCTACACCACATACAAACATACTCACACAATATTAGTCTACACCACATACAAACATACACATACAAAACTAGTCTACACCACATACAAACATACTCACACAATATTAGTCTACACCACATACAAACATACACATACAAAACTAGTCTACACCACATACAAACATACACACACAAAACTAGACTACACCACATACAAACATACACACACAAAACTAGTCTACACCACATATAAACATACACACACCAAACTAGTCTACACCACATACAAACATACACACACAATATTAGTCTACACCACATACAAACATACACACACAATATTAGTCTACAACATACACACACAATATTAGTCTACACCACATACAAACATACACACACAATATTAGTCTACACCACATACAAACATACACACACAATATTAGTCTACACCACATACAAACATACACACACAAAACTAGTCTACACCACATACAAACATACACACACAATAATAGTCTACACCACATACAAACATACACATACAATATTAGTCTACACCACATACAAACAATATTAGTCTACACCACATACAAACATACACACACAATATTAGTCTACACCACATACAAACATACACACACAAAACTAGTCTACACCACATACAAACATACACACACAATATTAGTCTACACCACATACAAACATACACACACAATATTAGTCTACACCACATACAAACATACACACACAATATTAGTCTACACCACATACAAACATACACACACAATATTAGTCTACACCACATACAAACATACACACACAATATTAGTCTACACCACATACAAACATACACACACAATAGTCTACACCACATACAAACATACACACACAATATTAGTCTACAACATACACACACAATATTAGTCTACACCACATACAAACATACACACACAATATTAGTCTACACCACATACAAACATACACACACAATATTAGTCTACACGCATCAACATACTACATACCACATGAAACATAAACACGCACAACTAGTCTACACACATTAGTGTACTGTACAGTCGGCTTAATAAGTGATGTCTCGGCACCAATTATCTTTTGATCAATAATTGTTATCATATATATTTACACATGATTTCTTCTTTTTGAGTGAGATATACAACCATAGTCCTACACTTATGCACCTTATTCAACATCTGACAGACAGTAATGCAAAATAGAGTGATCCAAAGGTAATGACAGCTGATACATGACTTATTAGCGCCACCGTACACTACATAGAAGTACACCCATGCAAAACCATATTTGCGTAAACATGGTGTTCCGTATGTGCAATTGTGCATGTATGTTAGTATGTATTTGTTTGACTTTCTATTTACTTGTACGTATATATCAACCTATCTAGCCATCCGAATAAACCAATATGTATTTATTTGTGCATATTATGTGTGTGTTCATGTGTGTAAGTGTGCGTGTGTGTGTGTGTTCATGTACGTGTGCTTATCTACTTGTCTTTCTATTTGCATAGCTACATGCTGGGGGCTAGGAATCCTCCTCGTCTGGTAAAGTTGACCTACTATATAGCCGAGACACAGTAAGGGGCGAGGGAACGCGAAAGTGGACCCGGATCCAAAGAATTGGAACTTTAAATGCTGTTTCTGTTCAGGCTTTATCTAGAGTCGGCCACCCCCAGCTATGGGGTATGTGCCTGCCTATATACATACATATACTGTATAGTAAAACATACATGCATCAATCGGTCATATATAACCATACAGTATGTTATGTACTACATCTAGTTGTCTCTTTATCACACACACACACACACACACACACACATAAGCATACACACACACACACACACACATAAGCATACACACACATACACATACATGAACATACATGAACATACACAAACACACACAAGTAGGCACGCACACACATAAGCACACACACACATACACTAAACCTCTTCTGTACCGGCGACGCACGCACGCATGCACGCACGCACGCATAAGCATACACACACACACACAAACACTAGTTATTACACTACCTTGACATGCTACACCCGCACCCACGGGAATTATTATAATGACAAAGGTTCAAAATGTTAGTAGATAGATAGATATATATATATATATATATATATATATATATATAGAGAGAGAGAGAGAGACTGTTGAAACTTTGCGGTCCCTACTAGGCAGTCCGGATTTAATTCTAACATAGAATTTGATACAAAGTGGAAGGTAAAGAGCAGATCAGAGGACTTTCTCCGGACTCCCAAACTATTACTCCTCCCGACCTTGGGTCGACATGAAATTTAGTTGGAAAAAAAAGGGCCCGCAGCAGAATGAGAAAATTGCTACTGGGAAATGCATAGTAAAGACCAGAGTTGACAAATATGTATACTACTGATACTTACGGTGGTAGTACTCGCTTTTATAGACCTCCTTCTCCCTCATGTTTAGCATATAAGTTTTTATATTTTAAGACGTTCCTTCCATTAGTTTGTCAGTTTTAAGACCTTACGCCCCATTTTGTTGTCAATTTCAAGACCTTTCGTGGCATTTAGGTGTCAATTTTTTTCCTGGCGAGCGATAGCGAGCCTGTAATTTTAAGAGAAACCGGCCTTCGGCTGGAGATTTTGTCTATCGAAAAATGTACAAATTTATCTTAAAGGGGGGTCTAGGGGGTGACTTTTTAAGCTTGATGGAGGTCTAGCGAGGAAACTAAAAATATCATGAATTAATAGACTAAAAAAACGGCCACTAGTCCCTAACTTTACACACCGGTGAGTTTTTATTTATTTTTTATTTTTTTGTTGAATGCCCTATATTACCGGTACCGTACTCAAAACTCCTCAAAATGGACGTCTAGCCTCCTTTAAAATGCATCAGTTGTATTACGTACAACTTTCTCTGTACAACTCTCCCCTTTGTTACCACGTCATTCTGGGAGCATTTCTAGCAAGAGGAATACATCTAAAACCTGTTTCTTTTCAATTGACGGTAAATTACAAAATTCCCATCAAGATTTCTCAGTTATTATGAAGATTATGTGTAGTGAAATATGGTGCTAATTACATAAACTTGGTCTTAATATGATGCAGAGACACAATGGTTTCATATTTTTCCATTAAGTATCGAGAAATTAGCTGCTAAAGGGATTCAGTTTACCGTCAGATGAAATGAAATAGGGTATAGTTATATTATGGGACCTGCCGCTCTTCATAGAACCGACCAGCCTATATTATTACGAGGGCCGCCTTGCAAGGGATAATACTTTGAAGGCGTATCATGGACTATGGACTAGTATAGTGATGGCGATCCTCCTGCTGTACTCAATAACGTTTGTTAAGGGGAGATGGGCGTAATTATTTGCTCATGTATGTATCTTTTAAATATTGTTTTAGTTTCCTCCATAAACCTTCATCAAGCTTAAAAAAACTTACCCAAGGCCGTCCTTTAAGATAAATTTGTAAATTTGTCGATAGAAAAATGTCCCGGCCGAAGGTCGATTGCTCCTAGAAGATAGGCTCGCTGTCGCTCGCCAGGAAAAATGCCACGAATACTCAATATTGACAAACAAATGGGGCGAAAGGTCTTAAAATCACCAAACTAATGGACCACACGTGTACAAATCTGAAAACTAATGGGGCTAAACATGAGGAAGAAGGGGGACCAGAAAAAACTGCCCATCTCCCCTAAAACGCAGCTTTGCCTTCTGTTTTCTTCTTACACATAGGATAAATATTCACACAAGACAGGAGACATAATATCCTACTTTCAACGACCACTAGCCCAATGTTTTACATTTTACTAGTGTTTTTTTTCTTCAGCTGAGGGTAAATTGCCATGTCCTCATCTTCATTACTCAGTTATTACGAAGTTTTTGTGGCGAAATTTGTTGTCAATTGTGAAAACTTGGCATTAATATGAATTGGATATACATTAGTTTCATAGGTTGCCATTAAGTATCGGACAATTCGCTGCTAAGAGATTCAGTTTATCATCAGGTGGACAACACAAAATAGACTATAGTGTGTTTATCATCAGGTGGACAACACAAAATAGACTATAGTGTGTTTATCATCAGGTGGACAACACAAAATAGACTATAGTGTGTTTATCATCAGGTGGACAACACAAAATAGACTATAGTGTGTTTATCATCAGGTGGACAACACAAAATAGACTATAGTGTGTTTATCATCAGGTGGACAACACAAAATAGACTATAGTGTGTTTATCATCAGGTGGACAAAACAAAATAGACTATAGTGTGTTTATCATCAGGTGGACAAAACAAAATAGACTATAGTGTGTTTATCATCAGGTGGACAACACAAAATAGACTATAGTGTGTTTAATCAGGTGGACAACACAAAATAGACTATAGTGTGTTTATCATCAGGTGGACAAAACAAAATAGACTATAGTGTGTTTATCATCAGGTGGACAACACAAAATAGACTATAGTGTGTTTATCATCAGGTGGACAACACAAAATAGACTATAGTGTGTTTATCATCAGGTGGACAACACAAAATAGACTATAGTGTGTTTATCATCAGGTGGACAAAACAAAATAGACTATAGTGTGTTTATCATCAGGTGGACAAAACAAAATAGACTATAGTGTGTTTATCATCAGGTGGACAAAACAAAATAGACTATAGTGTGTTTATCATCAGGTGGACAACACAAAATAGACTATAGTGTGTTTATCATCAGGTGGACAAAACAAAATAGACTATAGTGTTTATCATCAGGTGGACAAAACAAAATAGACTATAGTGTGTTTATCATCAGGTGGACAACACAAAATAGACTATAGTGTGTTTATCATCAGGTGGACAACACAAAATACACTATAGTGTGTTTACCATCAGGTGGACAAAACAAAATAGACTATAGTGTGTTTATCATCAGGTGGACAACACAAAATAGACTATAGTGTGTTTATCATCAGGTGGACAACACAAAATAGACTATAGTGTGTTTATCATCAGGTGGACAAAACAAAATAGATAGTGTGTTTATCATCAGGTGGACAACACAAAATAGACTATAGTGTGTTTATCATCAGGTGGACAACACAAAATAGACTATAGTGTGTTTATCATCAGGTGGACAAAACAAAATAGACTATAGTGTGTTTATCATCAGGTGGACAACACAAAATAGACTATAGTGTGTTTATCATCAGGTGGACAACACAAAATAGACTATAGTGTGTTTATCATCAGGTGGACAACACAAAATAGACTATAGTGTGTTTATCATCAGGTGGACAACACAAAATAGACTATAGTGTGTTTATCATCAGGTGGACAACACAAATAGACTATAGTGTGTTTATCATCAGGTGGACAACACAAAATAGACTATAGTGTGTTTATCATCAGGTGGACAACACAAAATAGACTATAGTGTGTTTATCATCAGGTGGACACAACAAAATAGACTATAGTGTGTTTATCATCAGGTGGACAACACAAAATAGACTATAGTGTGTTTTTCCGATCTCATTTAGTGTAATCTGAAGGTATTATACTGTTGAAATAGAGTTAAGTGATAATTAACGATCTGCATCTCTTAACTCTGACAGCACAGGAATAGAGATGGCTTGTAACCCACTGACTTCTAAAGACCCTTCCTAAGCTTAAACAGGATCGTACAATAACACCGAGAATTATAATCACCTTGACGAAATTTTCCTAAAATGGTAAAAACAAATGTTGTAGTTTGTTTTATTTAAATGCCACCATTCACTGCCTCACCCTATTCATCAATAACTTGGATTATCCATTTACACATTATCATATAGGCTACCGGCCTTAGCAAGTAGTTCACCCTATTTGATCACACTTACACTTCTCTCATAATATATGTCACCCATATTCATTTTCAAAGTTCATAAAGATTTCACCCACATTCACACTATTCGGCTATCACATTCATAGGCCATTTACGAATTTGTAATCACATTCAACATTTATTTTACCCCATTCAGCCATCACTTTTGTCACTCGATGATATTATTTAGCATGCTATTCAATCCCTACATTCACCACACTAGCTTTCAACTCCTCTCAGTCCCTTCAATATATATTATGGTATAGTGATGTAATAATAATAATAATGATAATAATAATAATTAACGGTTTATTGAGAGATGCAGCCTGGGAGCTGAACATATACATAGAAACAGATACAAACAGTCTACCCTTAGATTTTATTACATATAGTGTACTCTTAATATGAATACATGTGCCATATACAAACACAGAATACAGATTTATATTTACACCCCATGTACAAGCTCATTATGTGTACGAATACTTATATATACTCATACACACAATCAAACACGGGTGGGTGCATAATTATAAGGTGTACGGTTGCGCTAATAAGTCATGTCCCAGCTGTCATTACGTTTGGCTTGCTCTGTGCTGTATTAATGTCTGTCAGATGTTGAATAGGGTGGGTAAGTGTAGGAACATGTTTGTAGACTTCACTCGATATGAAGAAATGAAGTTTAGATATTGCGGATACCAATTATTGATCAAAACATACTTGGTGCCAAGACATCACTTATTAGCGCGCCTGTACGGTCGAGGTTAATAAGTGTTGTCAGATATTTCACAAAGTTTCGGACACTGACTAATACTCTGATGGATAAGCACTTTTCCCAGTAACTATAAAGATACCAATAACACTTCTTGAGCGAAAACCACTGGAATCTATGACAACACTTAATACCCCCGATTGTACATTGAATTATTATGCATATATAAAGTTAACAATAGTAGGAATGGCACTATGTGTGTGAGAGAGAGAGAAAGACACCTACTAAGCTCACCTCAGCAGCTTTCATTCTTCAGACATTGAGGACTATCATTCAACCTGTCATCAAGCAGAACCAGACTACATTATACCCCACCCAACACAACACCTGTCGTTCACCTGTACCCTCATTCACTAAGCCTCCTTTGACACTAGTAAAGGGACGCC
This sequence comes from Paralithodes platypus, assembly GCA_032716605.1. NCBI lineage: Eukaryota > Metazoa > Arthropoda > Malacostraca > Decapoda > Lithodidae > Paralithodes > Paralithodes platypus. The sequence goes on from CM064492.1 coordinate 61,216,722, forward strand.
AGGTCGATAGGTAAGTATTGCTAATCAAAGGGTGGGGGGGGGGGGGGGGCTGTCCGTCACTTTGAAGGGGAGATGGGTCGTTTTTGTTGGTCCCTCTTCTTCTCCGTGCTTAGTCCCATTAGTTTTCAGATGTTAAGACATTCGGCCCATTAGTTTGGTGATTTTAAGACCTTTCGCCTCCTTTCTCTGTCAATATTCAGACCTTTCATGCCATTTACGTGTCGATTTTTTTCATGGCGAGCGATAGCGAGCCTGTAATTTTAGAAGGAATCGGCCTTTGGCCGGGACATTTCTCGACCGAAAAATTTACAAATTTATCTTGAAGGAGGGTCTTGGGTGGGTGTTTTTTAAGCTTGATGGAGGTCTAGAGAGGAAACTAAAAAAGAATATAAAAAGAAACATAGTTGAGCAAAACAAATCCGCCCATCCCCTCCTAATAGGCCAAAGGAAAGGTTGTTGTTGGTGTTGGTGGTGGTGATGATGTATACTTTATACTCGCCCACTGGTCCGTGGTCCAGTGCAAAGGAAGGGTAACTATGCTCTGTTTCTTTTCAACTGACGGTCAATCGCAAAATTCCCATCAAGATTTCTCAGTTAATTTGAACATTTTGTAGTGAAATAGGGCATTATTAATATAAATTTGGTCTTAATAGTTAATATGATGCAGAAACATAGTGGTTTCATATTTGTCTATTAAGTATTGAACAATTATCTGCTAAGGGATTCAAGTTATCGTCAGCTGAAAAGAAACAGAGTATAAGCACCTTTTTTAAGTTGCTAGAATTTTTGGAGTAAAAAAAATAAAATAAAAAAAAAATAAGACACAATGTTATGCATTGACAGAAAACGAATACACACGTTGAACAATATGTATACAACAGTTAGTTACTAAAATAAATATATAAAACAGTTTAATTTATTATCAAAGTATTTCTATAATAATTTTTCATATAATTAACTTTAATCTATGTCTCTATTTGTCAGTATCCATCTGGCTATCTACCCATCATCTATCACCGTTCATAGTTGGAAATGAAAGAGTCGGACAACCTCACAAGCGGACAATACCATTCATAGAGAGCCTTCTTCTTTGCTATCCTTTCCTTCCACTGTCCCTTACTCTCGGGTTAGCTATCTCTACTAGAATTAAGTCTTGACCACCTCACTGGGATCGTAAGGTCTGTATGGTCAGTGTATCTATGTAAATCTATAGTTTGTTAGTAATGCTGGGGTCTTGTCCATAGAGACACGGAGTATCCTTATAGTATTACTTTGTATATAATTATGTTTTTCTTTTGTTTCTGTTTTTTACATTGGCAGAGACGAAAATATGTAATTGCATAAATATAAAAGCACAACAGCCACATACACAAACATTAAAACAGCTTTGTAAATATGAATACAGATTCGAATGAATATACATATGAATATGTAAGTAAAAATCTTCCTATCAATCTACATTACAGGTCATTAATATCACTAACAAGTAACAACTGAGTATTTGTTTAGTCATTTGACCTTGCTACGGGTAACCTCCTTAAGGTGGACCCCAGGTAAATAAACTGCCTGATATTATTGTTATGTCATGTTGAGACTCTTATGCCCTATATCTCCATTCACAGTAAATAATTATAATACATGTGTAAAAACCTAATTCGACTACTCACTCCAATACTCCTTTAGCATTTTAAGACAACCATACATACGGTATAGTTTACGCAGCCCTAACTCCTCCACATCTATACCAAGGGCTGGTATCTTCTATTATTGACATGAAACAAAACAAAATCTTGTTCAGGTATTTAAAACTTGTTTGTCATTCTCTCTCATTATTAAGATGAAAACACAAAGTTGATTTACCGGAGGTATTAAACAACTAAAGAATATGTCCATGATTCGCATTGAACATTATAGTGCTTGTATATATTTTTATTTCTTTTAATTTTGTTATATATATATATATATTTTTTTTTTTAGCTTTATGGCTTATACTTCAATACCTTTACGACCACCACCTCGTTTAACTTTTACTTGACCGGGAGTAACACGCAAAAAACACTTGCAAGTCTCAGGCTATAAGGAAGTTGAAGCCGTATATATCGATATAAAACAAAAATGCAATAATGATGTAAGTTTCTGATGGATGGAAAGTATTATACATTTTAGTTAATGGGTTTATAAAATGCACTACAACCTTATTTTAGCTAGTAAATCTGCTAAATATCGATGTCTAAAGCTCCAACTTCCTTATAGCCTGAAACTCACAATATTCATCTTCTTCACCACATTCCTTTCTTTCCTTTCTTCCCTTTCTGTCATCCCTTTCTTTCCTGTCTTCCCTTTCCTTCCTATTTTTCCTTTCCTTTCTGTCTTCCCTTTCCTTTCTTCCCTATTTCCTTTCTTCCCCTTCTTTCTTTTTGTCTTTCCTTTCTTTCTCCTTTCTTTCCTTTCTTTCTCCTCTTTCCTTTCTTCCCTATTTTCCTTTCTTCCCTATCTTTCCTTTCTTTCATCCCTTTCTTTCTTCCCTTGCGTCCCTTTCTTTCCACCAATTCCTTTCTTCCTCCTACCTTCTCTTCTTTATATTATTACTGGCTTCCTTCTCGTCTTCTTCCTTCTATTCCTTCTCTTATTATTATCATCATTATCTTCCTTATCGTCTTCTTCCCCCTATTCCTTCTCCTACCTTCTCTTCATCATATTATCATTGTCTTCCTCCTCGTCTTCCTCCCCCTATTCCTTCTCCTACCTTCTCTTCATCATATTTTCATCGTCTTCCTCCTCGTCTTCCTCCCCCTATTCCTTCCACCTTTCTTCTGATCATACTGTTGCGTGCTTCGTGACATGCGTGGGGTGTCTGTTGGTGCGGCTGATCTGGAATTTAGGGAGTATTTGCATGACGGTAGCAACACAAATCTGACTCTGTAGTGATCTTTAAGCAGGAAGGGCTTGTTTATTTGCTCATTTATGTATCCTTTTATATATTTTATTTCAAACTTAAATAAAACATCCATTATATCTCCGTTCTAGATTAATTTGTACATTTTTCAGTAGAAACATGTCCCAGCCGAAGGCCGATTCTTCAAAAATTTCAGGTTCACTATCGTTCGTCAGGGAAAAATATGGACACCTAAATAGCACAAAAGGTCTTAATATTTTATTGACACATTAATGGGGGCGAAGGGTCTTAAAATCGACAAACTAATGGGGCAAACATCTTAACATTTGAAAACTATTGGGACTAAACATGAGGGAGAAGGGGGTCTAGAAAAACGGCCCATCTCCCCTTCCTGATACTTGCATGTGTGTGAACCATGGAGACACTTCAGTACACAGGCAATGGACGACTGGCCATATTTTGCGTCGTTTTCGGCATAAATTACATGATGCATTAACCATACGATGATTCCATGCATCCTTGATTCTAAACTGTTATGCTAGGAAAGTTGGCTGGACTGGTCGTAGGTTTAATTGTACTGTGCAGGACACATACTGTATATATTTAACATATATATAAAACACACTTAAATTACAATGCTTCGAAATATAACACAGGGGGGGACTGGACGACTCGACCTATGGGACAACTCGGCTCGGACAGCTCGGCCCACTTTTGGACAACTCGGCCACGACGGCGAGACAGCTCGGCCAATTATTTGAGACAGCTCGGCCATGACGGCGAGACAGCTCGACCTAATATTTGAGACAGCTCGGCCATGACGGCGAGACAGCTCGGCCTATTATTTGAGACAGCTCGGCCCCATGTTATGCTATGGGGCAATTTTTTTAATATAGCCGTGAAAAAACCTGTAGCCTTGAAATTCGTGATTGTATCTAACCTTGTGATATAGCCGTGAAAAAGCCTGTAGCCTTGAAATTCGTGATTGTATCTAACCTTGTGATATAGCCGTGAAAAAGCCTGTAGCCTTGAAATTCGTGATTGTATCTAACCTTGTGATATAGCCGTGAAAAAGCCTGTAGCCTTGAAATTCGTGATTGTATCTAACCTTGTGATATAGCCGTGAAAAAGCCTGTAGCCTTGAAATTCGTGATTGTATCTAACCTTGTGATATAGCCGTGAAAAAGCCTGTAGCCTTGAAATTCGTGATTGTCTCTAACCTTGTGTGTGTATATATATATATATATATACCGGTATATATAATGACGATCAGACTAAAACACGCCCATTAATAGGACAAATCACAACCATTTTAATTTTCAGCCAATGGTGATTAGCATATTTCCCATTTTTATAGAAATCAGTTACTTTGCAAATAGAGTAGCGAAATATGGAGTGATCATGAAAACGTGACATTACGGTACCCCTTGAGGTTTATGTCGCCTTTTTTATTAATTCCGGCTGTCATTAGACGATCTCATACAGCTTAGGAAGGATCTGTAAGTGTTGAAATGCTGAAGACTGTCTAGACTCTAGAATAACCGTCTGTCTTCCATATATCCTTACTAATCTAAATAAAATTACCTCATAATAGACAAAATACACTGTAAAGTGCGTCATGATCCTCAAGGGGTTAACATGATGATGATAGAAGACACTCATATATATTTTCATTCCTGATCCTACCTACAGATTATGTCCCTTTTTTATTTATTCATTCTAGGAAACATTTATCCTCCAAGTCATCGATCCATTAGTATTCTCATTAATATTATTGACCTACCGAATCATTTTTTGTTAGCCATTTCTAGACCGGTACTTTCTGGATTTGAATGATCAGTTGTAGGACTTTACTACATTACGGTTTTACTGGGCCGAGCTGTCTCGTTTTTACTGGGCCGAGCTGTCTCGCCGTTGGCCGAGTTGTCCTGGCCGAGCTGTCCCGTGGGCCGAGTAGTCTAGCAACCAACACAGGGTAGTGTTTAAAGAATTACACTGTATGTGGTAACCCGGATACGAATGCCGGTAGGATCACATGCTTTCATTAATTTCATTGGGAAGTATTTGGGGTTGAGAGTGAAATTAATAAATTAGATTAGCCTATAACTTATGTTTACGCATCAATGACCGAAGTCAACTTGTCTTTGAACAGTTAACACTAGAATCATGTAGTGAATGGCTAGTGGACAATAGACTATCTCTTCACCTGGGCAAGACGGAAGCCATCTTATGTGGAACAAAACGCAAACTGAAAGACATTGTGGGCTTCTCGGTCAACTGTAATGATATTCCTATAACAACAGTGTCACAAGTTAAATATCTCTGACTAAAACTGGACGCGAGTTTGTCAGGTGAAACAATTTTAGAATCTATCCTGAGTAAGTGTAGAGCACGTATAAAATACCTGTATAGACAGGTGGGATGCTTGCCCGCGGCGACCAAAAAGACCCTCTGCCAAGCGCTTGTTCAATGTCATTTTGACTATTCTGTGTCATCCTGGTACTCTGCATCATTTAAATCAGCACAGCACAAACTTCAAGTCACTCAAAATAAAATGGTTAGGTTCATGCTGAACCTAGGACCCAGATCACATGTTGGCCAGGAACAACTTCAGTCACTAGGTATGCTCAATGTCTCTGACAGGGCCAAACAAATCAGGCTCACTAATGCCTTCAAAATTTTCTATGACAGAGCTCCAGAGTATCTAAAGAATGATTTTGTTAAAGCAAATGAGAGGAGTGGACATAATACAAGAAACAGGATGTTTAATTTTAAGGTCCCGAGAATCCAAGGACAGGGTAAGCAAACATTCTTCTTCACCGCCATCAAAGACTGGAACGACCTACCCCAGTCAGTCCGTGAAAAGAGAACACTGTATTCCTTCAGACGTAGCCTGAAGGAACACCTGAACCGGACAGCTGCGAGAAAGGAGCACCAAGCTTATGTCTACTACTAAATGCGACATAAGAGATAGACAAACCAAACTGAAATGATTACTGATTACGGATTACTGATATTTACTATAGGATGTAAGGTATCTTAAAATAACCCCCTAGAAATACTTTCTCTAAAGTATCTATTTCTTTATCCTCCCCATTTTTCCCCAGCTAACCTAATCCCAGAAGGACCCCAATGGAAATACGCCTAACGGCCTTATTGGGCTATCCTTAGTTGGAATTATTCAAGGCTGGTACATGTCATATTTATAACATACTATGTGGTACCAACTCTGTAAATTGCTAACTGAATAAATATTATTATTATTATTATTATTATTATTATAACAATAGTTTATGGTAAGTGGACAAGGTAGAAAATGGGTGATTTCTTCTTTATAGAAAATGTGATTAATTAGTCAACTAAACTAAAGCTGGTAAGAAGCGAAAAGGTACGTGTAAGTTTTGGGGGAGAATGTAATGAATAAACCGACACTGACTATAGCACAATTGACGAATAACAGAGTGCCACAGGCTTACGGATATAACCGTATATGTCTGGAGATAGAAATGGTGGGCATTGTTTCCCAAATGGAACCTTAGCTTATAGCAAGCAGGGTCTTTAGGAACCTTAAGACTGCGTATGGATTTGATGCTTTTATCAGGAGTAGGGGGAAGTTTATGAGTGTCACTATCTATAGCTTTAGGTGAAAGAGGTGATTTGTCCCACTGATGTCTATCTTGATATCTCTCGGCTATCTTGGGATAAAGTTGATGGCCGGGTTTTTTGGAAGGCTCGTGGCCTACAGCTCTTGATCAGCATCTTGGGTGGTTTTCTTTCAGAGATGAGTTGGCTTCCGTAGGAGGACCAGGCAACCAAAGTCCATTCTCCCAGGGCCAAACATTCACCTCGCTATAATTCCCAATCTTTCTTCTATTCAACAGCTGAGTTCTGGAACTCTCTCCCTGAATCCATCTTTACCTCATCCTATGACTTAAATTGCTTCAAACTTTGTGTCTCCAGGTATTTTGGCTTGAACATTCCTTGATTTCAGCCATGTCACTCTTCCAACTCTGGGGGAGGCACTCGTCACATGTTGTTTTGCCTTTTGTCTTCCTCATTCACACAGAAAAAAAAAAAAAAAAATTGAATGAGAGTTACTATCCCCATATCGTCATAATACACGATCTGCAGTCCAACCTTGAACCAAGGTTGAATAAGTTGTTGAGTTGGAAGATTATATAGTTACTCCCTGGGATCAGCCCAGAACCAATTCCCTTGATCGGCCTGATACACGGTCAACTTTCAAGCCCTGAACAATGGAACAGGACGTATTGACTGGCGTAGATCGCTGGCGGTGGTCTTGATTCCCACGGTGACATCTCTGTTGGTGTTGTTCCCTGAAAGAAAACCCTGGTGTGGCTAGACCAAGTGTGGTAGAACTGGTGGTAGCTGTTTCGGTGGTGGCGGCTGCAGGGCAGAGCCTGGTGCAGGCTAGAAGGGCCTGCGCAGTTGAGGTTTAGGGCTGGCTCTTATGCCCTTTTGTTGTTGCTGTGAAATGGTTGGTCTTGGTTTGATTTGTAGTATTTCTGATTCTTCCTGCTGCATTGTATAAACCCCAAGATCGCTGCTGTAGTTGGGTAATGATGGACCAAATTTAAACTAGGTGAAACGGTAGTGGTAAATTCTGAGTTAATTCAAGCCATGGGGGTGTAGAGGTACAAAGTCTGGGGTTCAAATGCTATCACCAGGTGATAGATTAGCCAATATATTAGATACGCAACTTTTGTGGATTATTGTCATTGGTACCATTAATACTAGCTCATGTTAAGAGTATCAAACCTTCCCCCCCCCCATTTTTTGTTTACAGAAATGGCGAAAATGTCAAAGATGGGTGCATATCTGTATTGTAAAGGCCCAATGGTCTGTGTTTCTCTGCATCTTGGTGTCATCACTTTGATTTCTCTCTTTCTATAGACACTGGCACTTTGCCCAGTATATACTGTATATACTGTATATATACTGTATATGTATATTTAGTTTTATCCTATGTGAGTGAGGAAGACAAAAGGCAAAACTGCCTGTATCGAGTGCCTCCCCCAAATTTGAAAGAGTGACGGCCAAAATCAAGGGACGTTCGAGCCAAAATGCCTGGACACACAGAGTTTGAAGCCATTTAAGTCATAGGAAGAAGGAAAGACTGATGCTGGGAGAGAGTTCCAGAGCTCAGCAGTTGAATAGAAGAAAGTCTGAGAATAACATTTCACTCTTGGGATTGATAGTTGCACAGAGTAGGGGTGGGATTGTGTTGCAAGACGGGTACTACGTACCCTACGTAGCGGAGGTGGTGTACACTGGGAAAGCTCTGAGAATCATTGATTATTATAGTAGCGATAGGATAGTGAGAGAGATGCAACATTGCGGTAAAGAGAGAGAGATTGCAGAGAGTTGGTGAGATGGCGGGAGTTAACCCATCCAATACCAGCGACGGCTCCCAGCCGTCAGTAGATAAGTCACTCCCCAGTCCCAGCGGCGGCTGGGAGCCGTCAGTAATATACTTTCCTTGTAACTGCCTGTATCAGGCTGTGCCTGGTACCACGACCGTTTGAGCACTGCTCTCGATATGGCAACACTTCTCAGCTTATATCCAACCCTCTGAAGGCTGAGAGAGCCAGTATTCCTTCATCTCTTGAGGAGGAAGGTTGTTCTATCTTACTATATGGTCACATTGCTTGGGACTGGGGTGGACTTTTATTACTGTATCCTCCGGTACAGCAGGGGTTAATTATACGAAAGACTCTCCTTTCTACTTTGTCTAGGAGTGCGGTGTGAGAGGATCCTCCCCATACATGTGAACAATACTCAATACAAGGACGCACTGTGCCCCTCTACAGAGCAAGAAGCTATGCAGGGGTAAAGAATCCCTTGAGGCGGTTGAGCACACCCAGCTACTGGGAGGATTTCTTAGCAATACTGGTAATATGGTCCTTCCAAGTGAGAGCAGAAGAAAAAGAGACACCGAGAATATCAGGAGAGCCATTGATTGTGGTGAACATTGAAATCTCCTAAGATGGATATTTCTACGAAAGGAGAGATGGATAGAATGTGTTCTACTTTAGAAGTTAGACAGTCAAATAATTTTGGATACTCAGTATAATTAGGGGAGAGATGACAGCGCAGAAATATTTATTTTGAGTGACAAGAAAGCTTTAGCCAGAGAGTTGAGAATTCAGAAGAATCTCTCTCTCTCTCTATATATATATATATATTGTAAGGTTCTTTACTCCGATGACACTGTGTTGAGGTGGATCTTCAGTAGGCCTCTCTGTGATGAATAATGTTTGTAGAAAACTGCCACCACTAATAGTTTATAGACATATTAGGAGTCTGGAATTAATCAACTCATGCGATCAGCCTTTCCTTTATTTGTTGTATAAGTATGCAGGAACACAGTCAGGAATCAAATCAGGTGTGAAGTGATGAAGTGTTGAGAATGGTGAAAGGGGGTGTGTGAGAGCGTGGTGAGTGGACCTCCGCCCTCGACTCGTGTCTCTCAAGTTCTCTTCTGTGATCGCCGTCATGCCTAGGTTCAACCGCACCTCGCCTTCCGAGAATGCATAACCAATGATGAAAGCGTGAATAATCCTGAATGACGAGTGAATAATAATACATGACGAGTGAATAATCGTGCATAACTCCAGTCCAGGGGTCTCCTGGTGTTTAGGTTAGCAAGTCGTTAATATAGGAACGAAATGATTAATCAGCATGTTTACCTTAGCTATTGATAAGGACACCTGTGGTCTTGCCTCTGGACCACAGCTAACAGCTCCTTGTACAGGCATATACAAAAGTCGTGTACAAGTATGAATTGAGTTAGGAGTTCTCTAAATATGAGTGAAAGGATCGTATAACACGCCCCCACTACGAGAGTTTTGCTCCCACTGCAAAACAAAACTGCAAATGGAGCTCTAAAATTATAATAAAACGTGAAATAAGTGAAAGAGAAATAAAAACAAAATAAATGCTTAAGTCTAACAAAAGATTATAAAGGCTGAGGTTTTGTAGATTTTCTATAATAAATAGATGAGATGTGATGAAAATGGTACATACATAAAGATATATATATATATATATATATATATACATATAAAATTGTAAAAGTAATCATTCTATTAACACAAAAATCAATAATATAAAAAAGTACATAGTCCATTATAATACAACACTAAGTAATTGAAAACTTAGAAAGTACCAAATATATAAAGTTCAATCTTCAGATTAGGAAACTTTCCACATTAACAAATCAATGTTTATAGTATGTATTTTCTAGGATAGTGCAATGTCATTCTTTTCTAAAATATAGACTATATTTTCTAAGTCTGATTGTGCTAAATATATAGACTATATTTTCTAAGTATGATTGGGCTAAATATATAGACTATATTTTCTAAGTCTGATTGTGCTAAATATATAGACTATATTTTCTAAGTCTGATTGGGCTAAATATATAGACTATATTTCCTAAGTCTGATTGTGCTAAATATATAGACTATATTTCCTAAGTCTGATTGTGTTAAATATATAGACTATATTTTATAAGTCTGATTGTGCTAAATATATAGACTATATTTTTCTAAGTCTGATTGTGCTAAATATACAGTATAGACTATATTTTCTAAGTCTGATTGTGTTAAATATAATTATAGACTATATTTTCTAAGTCTGAGTGTGCTAAATATATAGACTATATTTTCTAAGTCTGATTGTGCTAAATATATAGACTATATTTTATAAGTCTGATTATGCCAAAATTAAATTTTCTTGTGCATATATTAGTTTTCCACATTTATCATGGTAGTGCTTTCACGAAATGTTCAAGTTCACTAATACGTGATGCTAGGCGAGAGTTTGAGCAATAACATAAGATAATAACAATAATCAAAAGAATTATGAGTAGACCAATGGGAGGGTATACATAGTAAGGCTTGACAAAGTGAGTGAAAGACAGAGAGTCCAAAGATGAGTTAATTAGATTCAAAGTGTTGATGGTATGTGAAACAACCTTAGGAAACGAACAATTTCCAGAAATTTTAACAGAGGGAGGAATTTCAGCAAAAAGACGACTGTCCATAGAAATTGAACTCAGGTGAAATGTGGAAGGGTAAATAGTGAGGAAAGGACAGACAATCATGCATGAATCCTTTATGTAAATCAAACCTACTGCGTGTCTGTGGAAAGGTGTCTGGACAAGTCACAAGGAGAGTAGTTGCTTTCACAAAATAAAGAAAATGAGTATCCAATATGTGTGCATGGAAACAAAAAATCTGAGGAGCGGGAGTGAATTGAGTGAATCTAGCATATGTTCATTTTTCTTAATAGCACGACTACAATCATCATAATTCAGGGGGAGTAATTGGATTAATTGAGCAGGACAGGTTGTAATGACGTCTAAGATAGTGTGACAATGTTTCTCAAAGACCGAAGTGTCTACTAAAGCCAGATATTCATCAGGGTATTTACCTGTAGGAAATAACAAATTGTCTGAAGGGAAATTAATTTCAAGAAGTTCGCCTCGGATAATGGTGGGGAGAGGGATAATATTTTGTCTAGTCAAAACCATGTCAGATGCAAATGGAATGAAAATTTAAAAAATCACCAGCATTAATGTGTACCTCAAGAAATGGATAGTATAAATCTAAATGATCCTTTCCAAAGAGGGGGTTCAATCCGTACTCATGTTCAGCTGTTTTGACTAAAGTGTAGAAGTCGTTCATGGACGTTCATCTGACGTTACTTGACCGTACTCAGCGTGAGTCATTGCATGCATGAATAATTGACATCCGGGGGATGTAATGAGAGTAAGAACAAAAATTGTATGAAATACTAAAAATAGAGTATATTAATTAATTATTAATTATTTGAAGTTAAATTCTAGAAGCTCTGATTGGTCAAGAATGATAGAGAGACTGAACTGTGGACGAGCCGGCATGATCTACCTCTCCATCAATCGTGAGAATCAGAGTTTATTTACATGTAGAACGTATCTACCTTAATATCTAGATTGTCTAACCACCACTGGGCTACAAAATCACCCTTCAAAGATGACACGGCAGCAATGGCGCGTGACCGAAGGTCATATCTGTCATTAGGGGGGAATTCTGTTCGTTTTTCTTTTTCTTTATCTTTTTCGGTTTCATTAGGGTTTCCTCGAAATTCGTGTCATCGTATCCGGATAGAGTACGCCGAATTTTCTTCAAATGATCAACATGTGCTCGTTTCTCATTACCTACATCTAAATGTTTAATTGTTGTTCTATTTCCTTCAACTGTCAAAACTCTGTAGGGACCATCAAAGACTGGTTGCAATTTATCTTTAGTGTAAAAATCTCGCAGAAAACAATATCTCCAATATTGATATTCGGATTAGATTTGTTTGTGTTAGCTATGGTGGTAATTTCTTCCTTAGAGTGAGTGAGATTATTTCGAAGATTCTTGTAAATCGTACGAAAATTATTCAAATGATATAACAAATAATCATCTGAATTATACACAGGAGTATTGGCTTTCTGTAAATTAGTAAAAGGTAGTTTCTTATCTCTGCCAAAAACAATGAAATGTGGAGAATCAGCAATGGAAGTAATAATAGATGAATTAAGTGTGGCTTCTGCGTAATGAAGAAAGTTATCCCAAGTACCGGTATCGCGTTCGTGTAATAAACAGCGTAGGGCACTAATTAAGGACTGATTAGCACGTTCAACTAATCCATTACTGTGAGGTGAATGGGGGCAAATTGTATCGTGATTAATATTATATTCTCTACAAATGTCTTCCATATCAGAATTACAAAATGTTGTGCCATTATCACTAATTATAGTGTTTGGGCAGTCAAGTTTACAAATTAAATCTCGTAAGAGTGCTTGTGTAATAGATTTCGCTTCTTTATCTTGCAAAACTGAAAGAATCACATATCTCGAAAAGTGATCAACTATGACCAGTACATATTGATTACCAGTATTCGTGAGGGGTAACTTGAGTAGATCTATTCCAACTACATCAAAGGGGTAATTAGGTATCGGATAAGTACCGATCTTAGCAGATGCATTTAACTTGGGTTTAACTTTCGCGCAAGTAATACATTCATCTATGTGAGTGAATAAATCACGTTTCATTGTACGCCAGTAAAATTACCTTTGAGCTTGAGAGAAGGCTCTATCCTTACCAGGGTGTCCAACTAATTTGTGACCATGAATACAGTGTAGCGTCGCATCTATGCGTGAAGAGGGAATAACTAATTGCAACACCTCTCTATTAGGTGATTTCCTGCTAGATAACTGCGTTCTCTTGTACAAACAATTATCATGTATTTCGAAGTCTTGTAAATTCAAAGCTATTAAATCGTTAGTGCTCGATTTAACAGTATCACCGGATTCTATACTAAGAATTACTTTACTCCAAAACGTGTCGGATCTCTGCTCCGCAGCAATACCATCAACGTTCAGAATCGCATTGGCTGAAACTGAAGCTACTGGATTACGAGATGAGGCATCAGCTGCAACATTGTGTTTACCTTCCACGTACATTAATTGGGGATTATAAGATGCCAAGATTAATTTCCATCGAGCACGTCTGCCAGACAAAAAATTATCATCGAACAACTTACGTAAGGGTTTCTGATCTGTCCATACAGTCACATTATAGCCATAAATTATTTCTTTGTACGTCTGAAGAGCCCATATTAATGCAGCGCCTTCTAAGTCAGTTACACAATAATTTATTTCTGCCGGTTTGAGAGAACGGCTTGCGTAGCCTAACGGGCGTAATTCATTCCTTTCATCATACTGCATGAGAGTACCATGTGAGTATCGCTGCCACCATGTGAGGTTCTTTACTCCGATGACACCGTGTTGAGGTGGATCTTCAGTAGGCCTCTCTGTGATGAATAATGTTTGTAGAAAACTGCCACCACTAATAGTTTATAGACATATTAGGAGTCTGGAATTAATCAACCCATGCGATCAGCCTTTCCTTTATTTGTTGTATAAGTATGCAGGAACACAGTCAGGAATCAAATCAGGTGTGAAGTGATGAAGTGGTGAGAATGGTGAAAGGGGGTGTGTCAGAGAGCGTGGTGAGTGGACCTCCGCCCTCGACTGTGTCTGTCAAGTTCTCTTCTGTGATCGCCGTCATGTCTAGGTTCAACCGCACCTCGCCTTCCGAGAATGCATAACCAATGATGAAAGCGTGAATAATCCTGAATGACGAGTGAATAATAATACATGACGAGTGAATAATCGTGCATAACTCCAGTCCAGGGGTCTCCTGGTGTTTAGGTTAGCAAGTCGTTAATATAGGAACGAAATGATTAATCAGCATGTTTACCTTAGCTATTGATAAGGACACCTGTGGTCTTGCCTCTGGACCACAGCTAACAGCTCCTTGTACAGGCATATACAAAAGTCGTACACAGGTATGAATTGAGTTATGAGTTCTCTAAATATGAGTGAAAGGATCGTATAACAATATATATATATATATATATATATATATATAGAGCAAATAAGGGTACGTAGCCTACACTAATGACTTACTTATTCTATTATGAGTACGTATTAGTATATCTATTTCTAAGAGTACAATATCATGTGTTTTTTTCCTGTACGTATGCCTTCATGAATACATGATTTGAGTGCGCTACCTTGGGCTTACTGGTTGTGTGTCTTTGTGATTTTGTGTAAGTTTGTGAATATATGTGTGCGTTTGTATGGGAGTCTGGACCTGTATGTGTTTGTGTGTCGGTGTGATTATGAATGTAAATTTAAATACATATGTTGCATCTACCGTTCCCCAAATACTCCTCCAGAGCAAAGTCTTTTTGATTCTCTGTCCTCACAACTCAGTGTCCTCAACTTAAATGCTTCTTCTGAAATCACTGTGTTGGCTGATTTTAATGTCCATAATGTTGAATGGCTCACTCATTCAGCCAGGACTGATGATGCTGGTCTTGAATGTGAGCTATTTGCAGACTCATTTAATCTCACTTAACTAGTCAACCAACCCACCCGTGTACCAGATAATCCTAATCATAATTCCCACCTACTGGACTTATTTTTAACAACCAATTCAGAAAATTATGATGTTACAGTGAGGTCCCCGCTTGGATCTTCTGATCACTGTCTGATACAGGCCACCTGTCTATCACCTACCACACCTTCCCACTCTGAACCTGTTTTGGTGACTAAATGGCATTACGATAGGGCAGACTGGGAGGGTCTTCAAGGTTTCTTTATTGATATTCCCTGGACCTCTTTCTTTTCTAATGATGCACACTCCACCTTGAGCCACATACAAGATTTTGTAAAAATTGGAATGGAAACTTTTATTCCTCATCAAAAGTACAGTAAACCATAATTGTGCTAGAGTAACTGAACAAAAATCAATAGCATACAATGCATACACAAGATCAAAAACTCATGAAGCCTTTAATTACTTTAGAAACATCAGAAATCATGCCAAAACTGTATTAAACCTAGCTAAATCAAACTTTCTCCACAAGCAGGCAAATAAACTTCTAAATAATCCAAATGATAACAAAATATTTTGGTCTACTCTTAACTCATTTAAATCCAACTTCACTACTGCTTCATCCATTCCACCATTAAAATCTCCGACTGGCAATCTTGTAAGTGACCCACGAGGTAAAGCTAACCTTCTTGCGGATATTTTCTCCACCAACTCAACCTTAGATGAAATAAATCAAGATGTCCCTGTACTTAATTTTAATTCGCCTGAAATTCCCTCCAGACCAGACATGTCAAAACTATTTTGCAGAATCTCTCAGTAGATAAGGCTCCTGGTCCAGATGAAATTCCTCCAATAGTACTTAAGAATTGCTCCTTGGTGCTCGCTCCTGTATTGGCAAAATGTTTCCGTCTGTGTACTCATACCTCATGCTTCCCAGTACCCTAGAAAGAAGCAAACATCCATCCAGTTCCTAAAAAAGGTGCCTCTTCAGATCCATCAAACTACAGACCAATAGCTATAACTTCCACTCTTGGTAAAGTCTTTGAAATTATATTAAATAATCACATAATTAAGCATCTTGAGAATAATAAATTAATCAGTGATAGGCAATATGGTTTTAGACGATGTCGATCAACTGCAGACATGCTTTGCCTTCTTACGCATCAAATCAACCAAGCTACAGACCAACATGGTGAAACACCCAGAAAAAAAAAAAAAAAAAAATCCTTATTGTCGAAGATGTCACACTACGGCCTTGCATCATTAGTTCCACTAATTTCTTCTTATCTTCATAACAGAAAAATACGTGTAATGGTAGATGGCCTTTATTCTCAATTTCACTCAATAAATGCTGGTGTTCCCCAGGGATCAGTTTTGGCCCCAATTCTGTTCATCATTCATATCAATGATCTCATATCTACCACTCATAATCCAATACATTCCTACGCAGATGACTCAACACTCCACAGTTCCTTCACATTTACCAATTCTTTCACCCAACCCGATCTTATAAATTCAAAAATAAACACTGCAATTTCTCTGAACCAGGACCTTTCTATAATTAATGGATGGGGACAAAAGAATCTAGTTTCCTTTAATGCACAGAAAACCAAATACATTCAATTTTCTAACCGACAGAATCTCACTGACTCCCATATATTTTTAATTATGTAAATATTCCCACTTCCCCTAGTATTGACATTCTCGGTGTAACATTAACTACTAACTTGAGCTGGACACATTATGTTAGAAGCATTGCTAAGAATGCCTCTAAAAAACTGGGACTCCTGTACAGAGTTCGAGAATTCTTCACTGACGAGCAGTTGGCAGTGATATATAAAAGTCATGTGCGTTCTCAGATGGATTACTGTTCACCTCTGTGGGGTGGAAGTGGAGTGGTTGCATTGAGGCAGTTGGACAAAATTCAAAATAAAGCTATTAGATTAATCAATAACCCTGCAATCACACAGGACCTTCCTACATTATCCATACGAAGAAACGTTGCATCCCTTGCATTATTCTACAGATATTTTCACAGCAATTGTTCCGAGGAACTTGCTTCAATTGTGCCGCCTCTCCACATCTTTCCCCGTAGAACAAGGGCAGCTGAGAGCGCCCATGAATTTACACTTTCTCCTCCACAATGCAGAAATTCTGCTTATCAGAATTCATTTATCCCCAGAGCTACTACTCTTTGGAATTCACTTCCCTCGAATTGCTTTCCACAAACTTACAATCTACAAATGTTTAAATCCAGTTGTTACAAACATTTTATGAATGGAGGATGCCTTTAGGCACATGGACCTTTTTGTTTTATCTGTGTTTTTCCTTCCTCCGTTCATAGTCTCTTTTAAAAAAAAAAAAAAAATTTGCGTTTGTGCATATGTATGAGTCTGTGCCTGTAAGTGTGTGTGGGTGTGTGAGAGACTGGACCTCTGTGTGTGTGTGTGTTTGATAGACAAATAGATAGATAAATAGACACTAGACAAACAAAGATATAGATTTTTATTTACCAGAAAATTACATCTTTAAGCATAACAAAATGGTCCAATTTATAAACATTATCCCAAGAACAATACAACACACACACACACACACACGCGCGCGCGCACACACACACACACACACACTATCAGATCGTATAACCAACTCTCAATGACCAAACATATGCATTACAAATATAATTTTAAGGGGAGTCACCTTCTTTTTTTATCTTTCTCTCCTTTTTTCTCTTTCTCTGCCTTGTATCCATTCGGCCCCATTCAGCCAACTGTTTTAAGACGTTTATCTCCATCCAGGTGTCGATATCTTCCTGGAGAGCGATAGCGAGCCAGCATTGTATGGAGAAATCCGGTTTCGCCGGAGACATTTTTCTATCGAAAAATGTACAAATTTAGCTTGCTCTCAAAACAAAAATATATATATATGCAGGCTCGCTACCGCACACTAGGAAAATATTGACACCTGGATGGGGGTAAGCATCTTAAAATAGTAGGCTGAATGGGGCCAAATGGATACAAGCCAAAGAGAGAGGGAGAGAAAGAGAAAACAATAGAGGTGGGCTCCCTTAATGATTCCATGGTACGGTACCCACAATCCGCCATCAAACCAAGGCCACAATCACCACACTGTTATCCAAGCAGTAGACAATAACACATCTGGGGTCGGTATGGATTGTGTTTGGGTCCGGTTGTGGCTCTGTAATTAAGGCTCGTGTAGTAGTCTTGTTGTTCACGTTCTGGCATGTGTTGGTGGTATAATGGCTTAAGGGGCCTTCCCACATCAAGGAGTGTGGAACTGACTGTAACAGAGTAGTGACTCTGTATAGACTTGCCATGGACTCCTGGAGATAGTCTGTCGTACCCCTTAGTAGTCTGTAGCACCCCTAATGAGTCGGTTGCACACCTGGGTGGTGCAAAAAAATTCAAACCTGTGTGAAATTTGGGTACAGAGTGTGAAAAGTCGGATAGAGTCGGTTTAAACTCCTACCGACCCCTAATAACTCTGTCCGAGTTTTGACAAGTCTTAGTGACTCCTAACAAGTCTGTTACACTCGGTTGTGTCGGAGTGCAACAGAACATATTGGAGTTTCACAGACTAGAACATACTAAAACAAACTACACTATTTATCACTCTGCTAAAATGTCAAAATGTCAACTGGTTCAAACCAACTGTTAACAACTACTATGAAAGAGAGTTTACTACTGTAACAGAGTGTAGTTGGTTGTCAGTACAGCTATTTCTTTAGTAATATAAGGGAACTTCACTCTAACATCAATTCTGTACACCAATTTCTTCAAGCAGAATCCCCTACTCTCCTTTTTTTGACAGAGACTCAAGTAACATCCACATCTGACATATCTAGATTTAATTTTCCAGGTTATCAACTGCTCCAAAAATTTCAGACCTAAAGGTGGTGTATGTTGCTTCGCAAAATCTGAAATTGCCCTGGAGGAGGTTACTAGTTTCAATTGTCCCTATTTTGATTATTCTATATACAAATTAATTTCTGCTGGTAAATTTAAATACATATGTTGCATCTACCGTTCCCCAAATACTCCTCCAGAGCAAAGTCTTTTTGATTCTCTGTCCTCACAACTCAGTGTCCTCAACTTAAATGCTTCTTCTGAAATCACTGTGTTGGGTGATTTTAATGTCCATAATGTTGAATGGCTCACTCATTCAGCCAGGACTGATGATGCTGGTCTTGAATGTGAGCTATTTGCAGACTCATTTAATCTCATTCAACTAGTCAACCAACCCACCCGTGTACCAGATAATCCTAATCATAATTCCCACCTACTGGACTTATTTTTAACAACCAATTCAGAAAATTATGATGTTACAGTGAGGTCCCCACTTGGATCTTCTGATCACTGTCTGATACAGGCCACCTGTCTATCACCTACCACACCTTCCCACTCTGAACCTGTTTTGGTGACTAAATGGCATTACGATAGGGCAGACTGGGAGGGTCTTCAAGGTTTCTTTATTGATATTCCCTGGACCTCTTTCTTTTCTAATGATGCACACTCCACCTTGAGCCACATACAAGATTTTGTAAAAATTGGAATGGAAACTTTTATTCCTCATCAAAAGTACAGTAAAAGATCTAATTCACCTAAATGGTTTGACCATAATTGTGCTAGAGTAACTGAACAAAAAGCAATAGCCTACAATGCATACACAAGATCAAAAACACATGAAGCCTTTAATTACTTTAGAAACATCAGAAATCATGCCAAAACTGTAACCTAACTGAATCAAACTTTCTCCATAAGCAGGCAAATAAACTTCTAAATAATCCAAATGATAACAAAATATTTTGGTCTACTCTTAACTCATTCAAATCCAACTTCACTACTGCTTCATCCATTCCACCATTAAAATCTCCGACTGGCAATCTTGTAAGTGACCCACGAGGTAAAGCTAACCTTCTTGCAGATATTTTCTCCACCAACTCAACCTTAGATGAAATAAATCAAGATGTCCCTGTACTTAATTTTAATTCACCTGAAATTCCCTCACTTAAGATCCACACCAGACATGTCAAAACTATTTTGCAGAATCTCTCAGTAGATAAGGCTCCTGGTCCAGATGAAATTCCTCCAATAGTACTTAAGAATTGCTCCTTGGTGCTCGCTCCTGTATTGGCAAAATTTTTCCGTCTGTGTACTCATACCTCATGCTTCCCAGTACCCTGGAAAGAAGCAAACATCCATCCAGTTCCTAAAAAAGGTGCCTCTTCAGATCCATCAAACTACAGACCAATAGCTATAACTTCCACTCTTGGCAAAGTTTTTGAAATTATATTAAATAATCACATAATTAAGCATCTGGAGAATAATAAATTAATCAGTGATAGGCAATATGGTTTTAGACGATGTCGATCAACTGCAGACATTCTTTGCCTTCTTACGCATCAAATCAACCAAGCTACAGACCAACATGGTGAAACACATACAATAGCACTGGATATATCAAAGGCATTTGATAGAGTCTGGCATCAATCCTTATTGTCGAAGATGTCACACTACGGCCTTGCATCATTAGTTCCACTAATTTCTTCTTATCTTCATAACTGAAAAATACGTGTAATGGTAGATGGCCTTTATTCTCAATTTCACTCAATAAATGCTGGTGTTCCCCAGGGATCAGTTTTGGCCCCAACTCTGTTCCTCATTCATATCAATGATCTCATATCTACCACTCATAATCCAATACATTCCTACGCAGATGACTCAACACTCCACAGTTCCTTCACATTTACCAATTCTTTCACCCAACCCGATCTTATAAATTCAAAAATAAACACTGCAATTTCTCTGAACCAGGACCTTTCTAGAATTAATGAATGGGGACAAGAGAATCTAGTTTCCTTTAATGCACAGAAAACCAAGTACATTCAATTTTCTAACCGACAGAATCTCACTGACTCCCATATATTTTTTAATGATGTAAATATTCCCACTTCCCCTAGTATTGACATTCTCGGTGTAACATTAACTACTAACTTGAGCTGGACACATTATGTTAGAAGCATTGCTAAGAATGCCTCTAAAAAACTGGGACTCCTGTACAGAGTTCGAGAATTCTTCACTGACGAGCAGTTGGCCGTAATATATAAAAGTCATGTGCGCTCTCAGATGGATTACTGTTCACCTCTGTGGGGTGGAAGTGGAGTGGTTGCATTGAGGCAGTTGGACAAAATTCAAAATAAAGCTATTAGATTAATCAATAACCCTGCAATCACACAGGACCTTCCTACATTAGCCATACGAAGAAACGTTGCATCCCTTGCATTATTCTACAGATATTTTCACAGCAATTGTTCCGAGGAACTTGCTTCAATTGTGCCGCCTCTCCACATCTTTCCCCGTAGAACTAGGGCAGCTGAGAGCGCCCATGAATTTACACTTTCTCCTCCACAATGCAGAACTTCTGCTTATCAGAATTCATTTATCCCCAGAGCTACTACTCTTTGGAATTCACTTCCCTCGAATTGCTTTCCACAAACTTACAATCAACAAATGTTTAAATCCAGTTGTTACAAACATTTTATGAATGGAGGATGCCTTTAGGCACATGGACCTTTTTGTTTTATCTGTGTTTTTCCTTCCTCCGTTCATTGTCTCTTAAAAAAAAAAAAAAAAAAAAAAAAAAAAAAAAAAAAAAAAGTAGCAAAAAATACAATCAGAGTCCAACAGACAACACAAAAATATCATTAGGACTTGAAACAGAAACGTGGCAACACCACATGCAGATCTGGCAACTTATAATTTATAAATTATAAGAACACAATCCACTAAATAGGGTGTACATCACTACATGAGCAAGTTAATCTGTTTCCCTAGCAAACTAATCGCACATATGATAACGCACTATCGTCACATTCAAGGAATTAGTCATATCAATTCATATTTGTTTTCACCAACCCACCAATTAATTTACAAATAAACTAACTAGCGTGAATAGGCTAGATGGGCCAAGTAATAGGGAAGTGTATGAGTCCTTTGGAATGGAAGAGCAAGCTTTGGGCATTGATTGTGGAGTGGTTGAGTGGATAAAGAGAAGTACTTTGAGGTGGTATGGTCATGTTCAGAGAATGGATGAAGACAGAATGCCAAGAAAGATATATGGGAGTCAGGTGAGTGGAGCAGCTAATAGTGGAATACCACCTATGGTATGGGAAGCAACTTGTTTTTGTTTTACACCCAAAGACAAACTTTTACATCACTACATACACCTATATATTTGATGTGGAATATTGTAAATTTTTCATACAGTACATTGTAAATAAATATATATGCATCTTTCAATGGTGTGTATCATACTCTTTACCTAATTTAAGTATAATAGTATATGATATAAAAAATAACTAATCAAAACCATATACAAATAAGCAGGCAACAAAAATATAAGTTATAAAACCTCCCATGTATTTAGAGAGATGAATATTGTCATGAAAATCATATCACTTATGATTAACTGCAAACTTTTAATGTTATGATATGTTACTCTTAAACAGAATTTAAGTTTGACTACTGAAATGCCATGACAAATGTCGTAAGCAAAGTATACTAGTATATGAAATAAACACAAATACTTATTCAATTCCTGAGAAATTATGAGTCGACAAAAAATGTATTTATAGAGAAAGGGAGGTAATCTCATACATGCCCCTATATACTGTATATGTCCTGGCCATGCCGACTGCACTCTGTTACACTCCTGACAAACTCTGTTAACAAACAAACTAGGACAGAGTGTTACTCTGTCCTAGTATGTCCTACTCTGTTCTACACTTTTCTACTCTGTAATGACTCTGGTGTACTCGGCATTTATAACCGACTGCACCCTGTCACACTCCTGACAAACTCTGTTAAGACACAGACTAGTACAAAGACTTACTCTGTCCTAGTCTGTCCTACCCCGTTTTACTCTGTTCTACCCCGTTTTATTCGGTAATGACTCCGATGTACTTGGCATGTATAACCGACTGCACTATGTCACACTCCTGACAAACTCTGTTAAGACACAGACTAGGACAGAGTGTTACTCTGTCCTAGTCTGTTCTACTCCGTTTTATTCGGTAATGACTCCGATGTACTTGGCATGTATAACCGAATGCACTCTGTCACACTCCTGACAAACTCAGACTAGAACAGAGTGTTAGTCTGTCGTACTCTGTTGTATCCTGTTTTACTCGGTAATGACTCTGATGTCCTTGGCATGTATAACCGACTGCACTCAGTCACACTCCTGCAAAGTCTGGTAAGACACAGACTAGGACAGAGTGTTAGTCTGTCCTACCCCGTTTTACTCTGTGTATTTTTCCCACTCGGAAGCACTCGGTGCCATTTCTCCCGGAGTAGCACAGACTTGACACTCCTAGAGAGTCGGCTCCAAAAGTCCTTGATGTGGGAAGACCCTTTAGATGCTTATATTCTGGTGTGGTGTCCCGAGTTCGAATCCCGGGAGGACCATATGCTTTCATTAGTTTGTTCAGGTACATTGGGGTTTGTAATTGATGATTAATGTTAAGAACGGGGTGTTACTTTTATTGTTATATAATTAACCCATTCAGTACCAGCGACGTATTTAGTATTTGATTTAAGCTATAATTAGATGATTTTATGAAACTTAGGAAGGATAAATGGTTGCTAAGAGGATTAACTGAGTTAGTATGTAGCCTTATTATTAGTAAATGGCCTTCCAAAGCTGAATAAAAGTGTTTAATAGTTGCCTAAGTTTAATGAAGAGGATGTCACCGGTACTGAACGGGTTAATGCAGATGGTTAAGCGTGTACGGTTGGCCAAATAAGTCGTGTCTCCGCTGTTTACGTTTTGCTCGCTGTGTGCTGTATTAATGTCTGCCAGATGTTGAATAGGGTGTGTAAAGAAAGGAACATGTTTGTATATCTCGCTTGAAACGATGAATAAAGGCTTAGATAGTACCGATACCAATTATTGATCGAAATATACTTGGTGCCGCAACATCACTTATTTGGGCAACCGTACAGCTAGAGTCAGATAATAGCAAGATAATATTATTCATAATATTTCATAAATGTACATTATTGAAAGACACATTTTAATCTTTGGATCATATTAAAAAAAAACACATAATAGGTGTATCACGAATATTTAAATAGTTTAGGCTATGTATATTATAATTTGTATGGGTCATGTTTGCAATGGACCCCGATTGACTAGATGGCAACCATGAACGTAATTTAATAGATTGTATATACCGGTACCCTTCCAAATCTGAACAAAATCGTCTAATAATAGCCAGACACCAGCAAGGAAATATGCGTCCTGGTATCTTCTACGGGTGAAGTATAGTATGGTCTTAATGTTTATCCGTGGTTTAAGGGGGATGGGCTGGTTTTCTGGACCACTTTCTCCCTCATGTTTAGCCCCATTAGTTTTCAGATGCTAAGATGTTTGCCCTATTAGTTAGTCGATTTTAAGACCTTTCGTTTCATTTATTCGTCAATATTTAGACCTTTCGTGCTATTTATGTGTCGATTTTTTCCCTGGCGAACGATAGTGAGCCTGTAATTTTCTAAGAACCCGCCTTCGGCCGAGACATATTTCTACCGAAAAATTAACAATTAATCTAGAAGGGGGATCTAATGGATGTTTTTTTTTGTTTAATTTGATGGAAGTCTAGGGAGGAAACTAGAAAAATAATGAATACATGCAAAAATCGCCGAAAAAGTGAACCATCCCCTCTAATTAGCCAGGGTACGAGAGCAGGAGCTTGTCGAATTATCTCTTAACCCCTTCGGTACCGGCTAAGTCTTTTCTATTATATTTTATCTATACTTAGAGGGTTTTGTGCAGTTTAAGAAGGATCTATGGTAGACAATTTTGTTAAGTGAGATACTCGAGAGCCTGTTAATTGCCAGAGATCCTTCCTAAACTGAATAAAATCGATTAGTAGTACCAACAAAAATGAAAAAGACGTCACCGGTACAGAAGGGGTTAATGTGTAATTTGATGGAGTGTACGATTCTTTATTATAACTAGATATTGAAGGATAAATAATATTGTTATTTTTTTAGTGTCCATGACCTACCGGTACGATTTTTTATAGTAATGTGGATATCATAGGCACACACAGACAACTAGTCATTATCTCTCTATCTCTCTCTCTCTCTCTCTCTCTCTCTCTCTCTCTCTCTCACACGACATTCCACCCTCCTTCTCAGTGTCCACGTACGAGTGATTGCAAGGTATCATGCGATGTTTCATGACTACCCAGCATTAAACCTCATAATCACATGAACTGGCAGGAAACCCATACATAGACATACATAAACTACCTCTCTCTCTCTCTTTGTATATTATATATATATATATATATATATATATATATATATATATATATATATATATATATACAGGTATATATATACATACTGTATATACAGTATATACCGGTATATATATATATATATTGGGGGAGGCGACAGCGCAGTGGATAGCGTCGTGGACTGCAGACCAAAAGGACCTCAGATCACGTCCAAGCCAAATGTCAGGTATTTTTCTGAGGTGATCTGATTGTCCCTGCTGTTCTACAAATATCCTGGCTACACCTACACGTCAAGAAAATACCCACTACATCGTCACCAATTCATAGCATACAAGATCTATCTATATTCATTGCCGGACGCCGTGATCCCCGAAGGGATGGCCATGAACGAATCGCCCCCATGCACCTCTGTCCCCAGTCATTTGATGTCCCTCCTCCCATCCAGCACCGCTTTCACGCATTTACCTCCTAACTTCATCCTTCCACCTCTCTCTCAGTTTACCTCTCTCTCTTTGTCCTTCCACCTCACTCTCGTCCACTCTCTTAGATATTTTCTCGCTTCCCATACGTTCCACATGGCCGAACCATCTCAAGTTATACCTTTTCACACTTTCCAGCACATCTACATCCACACCACACCGCTCGCGTACTTCCTCATTCGTCTGTCTATCCGTCCATGTAACTCTGCACGCACATCTCCAGTAGCTCATTTCCACCCCTCTCACTTTTGGTTTGTGTCTCTCCAACAATGTCCATGCTCCCGTACTCCCGTACGTCAATGTCAGGATTACCACACTATCATGCAAAGACTTCCTTACTTCCATGCTGACCACCCTATTTCTTGTTATGGTACTGCTTTCAGCGTTCCTACAACCCTCTTCCCCTGTTGCACCTTCTCCCACACTTCTTCATCCATACTCCCATGTTTACTCAACACACTGTCTAAATACTTGAATGAGCTGACATTCTCCATAGCCTGACCATTCTACCTCACCTCACACTCTGTGGCTGCACCCCTTTCAAAGACCTCTTCCCCACATTTACCTTCAGATTCCGTTTTTCACACACTGTTCAAAATATATTTAACAGACCCTGCCACTCTCATTCACTATCACTCATCAGAACTGTATCGTCAGCAAACAGCAGTACAGGCAACTTCCACTAGTTTCTTTCCTTTATCAGCAGTACCGGTACATCAATATCCACTGCTCTTCCTTGTATTTCTTTCATGACTCCATCCATATATACTGTATATTGAACAACCATGGGGACATTGCACACCCTTGCTTTAAGGGGAGGCAGTGTTCCTCAGAGCTATCCCAGTGCATACCACCTCCTTTACGTAGGGCACGTGGTACCCGTCTTGCAACTCAATCCCACCCCTACTCTGTGCAACTCTACAACCCAAGAGTGAAACGTTACTCTCAAACTTTCTTCTACTCAACATCTGAGCTCTGGAACTCTCTCCCAGAATCAGTCTTTCCCTCTTCCTATGACTTAAATTGCTTCAAACTCCGTGTGTCCAGGCATTTTGGCTCGAACGTCCCTTGATTTTGGCCCTGTCACTCTTTCAACTATGGGGGAGGCACTCGCTATAGGCAGTTATGCCTTTTGCCTCCCTCAATCACATAGAAAAAAAAAAAAAAAAAAAAAATGGGCTCGAGGAAATGGGATGCAAATGTCCACACTCATTCCCTGGCTGGCTCTTCCCAAATGGCAGAAATAGTAGCACCATTATTCACGGAATTACCTGGATTCCTCTTTCTCTCCCAGGCCCTTGATTGCTAGTTAACGCCTTCTGTGCTGGCGAAGTCTTCTAATATTCTAGCTACATTTAGACGATTTTGTGCAGTTTAACACCTAAAGAGCAGCCTAGGCGATATATAATATGTAGCCACCAGCGGGGTGTTTTTACCCAAAATAGGGCTGTTTACGTGATCATTTTCATGCCTAAATAAGACCCAGAGCATAAAACAAGTATCTATCCCTGAAAGGGCATAAACAGAGCTTTCCAATGACACCACAACGATCCTTTTATGACCGCTAGTTTTCTTGCAACAACCGCGCAACACGAGTGCAAAAAGCATGTAATTCGGTACTTTCCCCATACAATTCAGTATGTAGCGAGTGAGAGAGGGAGGGAGGAGGTGGGATTCGTGTCAGTAGGTTCGCCGCGGTGGTCTGGAGCAGTCATACGCTCGCTACTCTCCTGCCACCACTTGTCTCTCTCTCTCAGCAACATTACGTGCTGAAATTGCCACACGACCTATGTCGCGGCCGCCAGATAGTCCAGATTTATTATACTCTACTTATGTTGCGCGCCGACAGTTAGGGGTTAAGAAGGATCTGTGGTAGTAAAAACGGGCTAAGTGAGATGGTTCGAAGCGTGTTAATTGCTGGAAGCCCTGTTTAAGCTGAATAAAATCGCCTAACAGTAGCCGAAAGAAAGTTAAAAGGACGGTCCCGGTACTGAAAAGGTTAAAAGTATGTGTTTCTCTTACACCAGCTGGGGCATCAGATTAGCCCCAATTACACATCACACTCATCCTAGTCAATAGCACTTACACTTACTATCCCTCCTATTAAGGGAGCTCAGACGGTATTGTGCAGCATAATTTACGGGTTCGGCTCAATGGTTTAAGGAAGGGGTTTAGTTTGCTCTCTAAACCTCTAGCAAGCTTAAAAAAAACACCCACAAGACCCCCCTTCGATATAAATTTGTAAATTTTTCGGTAGAAAAATGTCCCGACCGAAGGCCGATTCCTCTTCAAATACAGGCTCGCTATCGCTCGCCAGGAAAAATCGACACCTAAATGGCACGAAAGGGCTTAATATTGGCAAAGAAATGGGTCAAAAGGTCTGAAAAATGCCAAACTAATGGGGCGAAAGTCTTGAAATCTCATAAATAATAGGGCTAAACATGAGGGAGGAGGATGACTAAAAACCAACTGCCTCCCTTAACCCAGTACTGGTGACGTCCTTTGCATTACCTTATATTCTGGCAAATACTAGATGATTGTATTTAGCTCTTACAGATAGAAGGCTACACATTAGCTCCATTAATCCGTTTAGCTACCACAGATCCTTCCTAAGCTGCATAATATCGTCTAATATTTGCTAGAACATGATGAAAAAGAAGTTACTGGTACATAAATGGTTAAGGGGGTACTACTCTTTTTCTGGAACCCCTTCTCTCTCATGTTTAGCATATTAGTGTTGAGGCTTAAAGACGTTCATTCCGTTAGTTTGGCGAATTTGAGACTTTTCGCCTCATTTTTGTTGTCAATATTAAAACCTTTCGTGCCCTTTAGGTGTCGATTTATTCCTGGCGAGCGATAGCGAGCCTCTAATTTTAGAAAGAATCGGCCTTTGGCCGGGAAATTTTTCTACCTAATATTGTACAAGTTTATCTTAAAAGGGGGTCTAAGGGGTGTTTTTTCTAAGTTTGATGGAGGTCTAGCGAAGAAACTCAAAATAAATTAATAAATCAATATGTGGAAGTCCTAGTTGTCTAAAAGGGGAATAGTTGCAAACTCCTTGTAGCCGTCCAACTGTTATTCATGGCTCTGCTACAAACTGGTTTCTGTGAACAAGGGTTACAAATAAACCAACCGTACATATGACGAAGCCCAATGCAACACAGTAATATTAGGGCGAAACAATAACCCCTATCTATAAACTGACCCAGTCATACCTTAAACATTGAACATTATAAATGAAAACCCCCTTAATAAGAATTATATAGGCCGACGGCTAAATTTAAGCTATTAAAATAAAGCAAGCAAAATTAATTACTCAATAAAGTTCCAGCTCCAATCAACTAAGGCACTAACCAAGCTAACAAACAAAAGGCAATTATAATCTGGAACTTCGAAATATCACAAGATTAAGCAACTATTATGGTCACCTTGAACATCACTATTATTATATAGGCCTATCATTATTGAAGATAGTTTAACAACACGGCTGGGACTATAATTAAACTTGTAGGACTGGCCAGAAATATTATAGTTGACATCTATAAACTAACACAAAGTAAATGTCTTATTGAAAACATTTAATCAATTACAACGTTTCACTATACCAGTACCTCATTAGCATCATCAACAAGCCTGGTCCCAGGCCTACCAACCCCAAACATGGGTCACTCTGGTTTATAATTCTTCAATATAATTATTAAATGAACACTTAAATTATACAAAATAGAGGCATCACTTTCCATTCCAAATAGTTTAAATACTAAACCTTATTTAGGACCATGACGCTTTCTATCCTATTATACTGTACTGTACGACCTTTTATACAGCTTATATCTCTCTTAAGGATTAGGCTATAATCACACATTGTTTCCAAAAGAACAGAGTCATTGTCCTAGGCGAGTTAAAACATAATTTACCATACGTTTGAATAAGCTTAAAAAAACTGACCAAGCGGTACCCCCGTTGCCTAGAAAGTCATACTGCTATTGACAACCGACTTCACCAACGAATTCACATCCTATCAAGAAATACACACCCACTGTACACAATTGTTCACATGTCGTTAATACAATATCACTTCATCTAAATATATTGCAGTTACTGTCAAATTATAATTAATGAACATAACCAGACCATCATGCTATCCAAAATCATACGACACTTGGTAGGGAGAGTACAGACAATAGAAAAAGGAGGTTTGAGAACATAGAAGCCTTTTCAAAGGCTTCCTTTCGTGAGTATTCAGGCCATAAACAATGTCAAGAATAATTATTACCTCAACAGGGTACAAGGTGAAATACGCCAGGACGCACCACCACATTCAGTTAATGTCTGCCCAGACATTAGAGCGAACCCAGGTCCCGAGTTCCTATGACAAACTATTGAATCACTGCGGCTGTACACAAAACACTTTAACTTATAGGGTTGCACAAAATAATAGGTTCTGGCAGAGCCGGCTCACTCACTGAACTACCCAATCACCGGCACGCCACGGTGACAGCTACAACACACATTAAGACAATGTAGTACCGCATTATTATCCTCACACTTCAAATAACAAAGGTAAAAACAAGGAGTTAAAACTCACCATAGAGCCTGGGTTCACAAACCAACACCTTATAATAGCCTGCTGCTTGGCTATCACGACCACGGGCACACACGTCCGCACGCCCCGGCTATAAACACCTGACTAACCCTGGTCCATACCACCAATTTGGAAGAGAACTCTCCCCTATAGTCTACCAGCAAGCTACACGAAAATCCACCGGTCTGCTAATTACATTTCGAGACAGCAAATATATATATATTATTAATTAATTATTCTTTGAAACTGTAAAACAATACTCTATACAGTACATAACATACTAACATTATTAACGATAACGAAAGTTTTGTTTTATATAGCCTCAATAAATCCGAAGCACTTCAAAGACAAACTGAAGCTGTTCCGATAATCCTTACACTTATAATTTGTTACTGGCTTCTACAAAATATATAGACCAAAAACCAAGCACTGCCCCCTTAAGACATAATACATACACCCTATACATTAAGGTCACATTTATGGACTCTTTCACGGCATTGGTGAATATGATTTTCGGCTTTCAAGATGCACTTGTGTGCTGATTGGGTGCTTATGGCTGCTGTGGGGAAATTGTATTATATATATTTACCATATAATTATATACATTGATTTATTCATATATGTATTTATATTTATATAATATATTTATACGTATATATTTACTTATATATTTATTTATTATCTATATATAATATTATTTATTCATAATTATAATTAGTATTTATTTTTGTATTATTTATTCATTTTATTTTATGTATTTATATATTTTATTTTATTGATGTATTATTATTATTTATTTATTTATTTATTTTGTATTCATTTATTTATTTGTATTTTTTATTTTATAAATTTTTTGTTTTTGTTTTGTTTTTTTTGTTTTTTTTTTGGGGGGGGGAGTTGAGATGACTTTAAAGACCTTGGCTTAACATGTTCTGAATATTATGACGGATGAGGTTTTGTTCGGTCATCTCTGTGTGTTCATGTGTACTTGCATTTATTACATGCATTCGTATGCAATGGTGATTTCGTGCTTGTGCGTGTCTGTCATTGTGCATGCCTGTCAGTCGTTGATTACGTGCGTGCGTGCATGTATATATGTCTGTGTATGTGAAAGAATACGTCACGAAATCCGGTCATAACATCACCTACAACCATCTCTAATCAATTTACCAACACATTAAACCTGAAAGTACACTCGACCAAAACACAATCTTTACACTGGTGAGCTGTAAATAATCTAGTGTGAACGATATGAATCGGGTGAAACATACTTCTGTGAGGTATTATCATAAGATTTCGACCCACTTCCAGAATGGTTAGAGCGTTAGTGTAAAAATTGTTTTTTGGTCGAGTACACAAGAAATGGAACCACGCTCAAGTGAAGAATGGAATAGCTCCCCACACGAGCGAATGGGAGTCATAAGCGGTATTGGAAAGCATTATTCGGATGGATGTTATTCACCGTAATGATGTACTCAGCGGTAGCCTCAAAATGGTATTGGTTCGCTAATGTGATTGATCTTTAAGGGGGGCCCACCTCGCTTATTTCACTTTCTCTCCCTCTCTCGTTGGCTTGTATCTATTCGGCCCCATTCAGCGTACTGTTTTAAGACGTTTACTCCCATCCAGGTGTCAACATTTTCATGGCGAGCGATAGCAAGCCAGCATATATTTATATTTTTTTGTTTTGACAGCAAGCTAAATTTGTACATTTTTCGATAGAAAAATTTCTCCGGCAAAGCCGGATTTCTCCATACAATGCTGGCTCGCTATCGGTCATCAGGAAGAAATTGACACCTGGATGGGGATAAACGTCTTAAAGCAGTTGGCTGAATGGGGCCGAATGGATACAAGGCAGAGAAAAGGAGAGAAAGATAAAACAAAAGCAGGTGACCCCTCTTAAGGTATATTTGTAGTATGTACTGTACAGTACGTTCCCGTGCACATTCAAACTTCCTTTATTATATATAATACTGTATAATATATATGTGTGTGTGTGTGTGTGTGTGTCTAATCTCACGTGGTCATAACATTGGACAACCCCTTCACACGAATAAAATACGCTTAGTATGAATAATCTCAATGGTTAGCGCAGTATTCTACTTTGGATTTACTTCTGGGCTAGATCAAGGCTTCTTAACCCTTTCATTACCGGTGAGGTATTTTGTACATGATATCAGCTACATATAGACGATTTTTATAAAGCTTAGGAAGGATATATATTAGCTAAAATGATTACTTGAGATAGTCTGTAGCCTTTAAATAGGTACACGTCCTTCCTAAGCTGAATAAACCCGTCTACTAGTTGTCAGAATACAATGAAAAGGACGTCAATGGTAATGAAGGGGTTAACAGTTAGCTATTCATATATGTTACCCGAGAATACAACAACACTCCAACCCTACTAACCACTCGGCAGACTCAATAAAGTAAGCGTTTATTCACCCCATATTTACCTTCATGCATATTGAGGGGAGATGGGTCGTTTTTCTAGATTCCCTTTCTCCCTCTTGCTTAGCCCCATTAGTTTTCAGATTTTAAGATGTTGCCCCATTAGTTTGTCGTTTTTAAGACCTTTCGCATCATTTCTTTGTCAATATTAAGATCTTTCGTGCTATTTAGGTGACGATTTTTTTCCTGGCGAACGATAGTGACCATGTAATTTTGGAAGAACCGGCCTTTGGCCGGCACATTTCTCTATCGAAAAATGTACACATTAAGCTAGAAGGGGGATGTAATGGATGTTTCTTTTAAGCTTGATTGAGGTCTAGGGAGGAAACTAGAAAAATAATAAAAAGATACATAAATGAGCAAATAAACAACCCATCTCCCCTTAATCAGAGAATTCTCGAGAACGGTTCATACTAACTGCTATCTTCGTAACTTGCAATGAATGCTCGAACCTATTTGAGATACATTACTATTCAACAACTTCTATCTAGATGACAAATAATTTTATCCTTATCATGATATAGCATTATCTATTATATATTGACACTAATCTTCGTTATTATTTTCATTTGAATATTCAGCCGTCCCAGTAATTGCTGGATCTATAGAAATAATTATTACAAAATTAATCCCTTCATCTAATACACGATTACTCCCATTAAAGTAGAAGACATCAATAATTACTAAGTTCCAATTGGGTACATCTCATATAGTCCGTTCATTCTAGGTTGGGCAGAAATCGTAACCTTTGACCTCTGTAACTCAAAAAGGGCTAGAGCAAATGGGCTGTCAAATTTCACACTTATTCCCTAGCCAAGTCTTCCTATGTGGTAGAAATATTAGCTCGATTACTCTAGTCCTTTGTGAGTTATGAGACGTTATAGGTTACGATGTCTGCCCAACCTAGACTATCGTACTTTTCTGGTTATCTTCTCGTTTTACTCTCACAGTATTGATCTGTCTTGCTATTACATTTTTCCGAGTGAAGTTATTGGTCCGTGAAAATATTATGTCAGTGTTATTGAATATGCTCAAAAAGTGGCTCGTCAGTAAGATTGAAAGGCGTTTGATTTGGCTCAGTGCAATAGCCAAAAAGTATGTAGAATATATTATGTGGTATTGAACTGGCTCATTAAAGTGGTCGATCAGTAACATTTTGGTTATGCGTATACTGGTGTGCTTATGTTCTGGGTGTGGTGTCCCGAGTTCGAATCCCGGGAGCACCGTATGCTTTCATTAGTTTATTCAAGTATATTGGGGTTTGTACTTGATGATTAATGTTAAACACGGGGTACTACTCATGGCTCAGTAAAGCCCCTGTTCGGTAATGAAATAGCTAGTGAAATTATCTGCAATTATGGTAAAACATAATCCACCTAAAAAAATAACTGGATTGATAATTACTATAATTCATCAATGACAGTGTTATTTTTAATTGCAATTCAAAACAATATTATATGTTATTTATCATATCTTTCGAAAACCCTAAATAACCGTTTGAATTGCTATTGAATATTAAATTAAACGTTGTCAATAGAGTGCTCCTCCTCAAATGGTGTTTCTATTAATATTGTATGCTGAACTTTTGATATTATATTTTATCTACCGCCAATCAATTGCATTCATCATAGGTACAGTGCAACTGTGTCAAAGGCAGATCAAATATTTACAGCATTAATTTTGGATATCTTCCTTCATTTACGTGCATTGCATGACATACATATGTATTATACTATTCCTTAAATGAACAGTATGAAACATTGTATTAGCATGCAAAAGGCAGACTCCCACATCCCACATCTGTCTCTCTCTCTCTCTTTAACCCAGCGCAGATTAACCCTCTCCGACATATGACGCGATTTTGAGCCTATTTGGGATACTTTGAAGCCTTTGTTACCATCAGGGGTATTTAGAAACCTTTAGTTACTTCAACCTCTGCAGTTGTCTTTGAGTTAGCTGTGGGCAGAAAACTAATTTTGGAGAGGTACCGGTAATTATAAGAGTGAGAGAACTCTATTTCTTATTGCTAATCTGGCAACCTCTGCGTCGTATGTGCGTGAAAGGGTTAAGAGGCGACTTAATTCAAGTGTTCAAAATCATCAAAGGCACCGACAATATGAACTGTAGTAAGTACTTCACTATCGACCAATCTAATTACACGCAGGGAAACGGTTGCAAAATTATCGATAAATCTTTTAACTCGCACGAATCTAAGAATTTCTTCTTCAATCGAGTTGTCAACTTGTGGAATGGGCTTCGCCGAAACGTTATAGACTGCAGCACCGTTGATTCGTTTAATCTTCGCCTAGACAAATATCTTGCATCAAACCCGCGACTGACTGCGTTTGTAAATTAATAACTTTATTTTAAGCCCCCCTCAGTTACTAACCCATCTGTCCCCTACTAACTTTCTAATCCTGCCACGGACATTAGTTCCAGGGCAGTAGTTCCCTTTCCAATGTTCCCTTACCCACTCTAAACCACTGTTTGGACAATTGATCCCCAGTGTTTTGGAGGACAAGCAGCCTAGAAGGGTCACCAGATCTGTTGTTGCTTGATTTTCTTTGTACTCCTTTGTACTCTCTCTCTCTCTCTCATCCTTTTCTTCCACTTTCCCTTACTGTCGGGTTAGTTATATCCTTACTAGAATGAAGTCCTGCCAACCTCGCAGGGATCTTAAGGTCTGCGTGGCCAGTGTATCTATGCAAATCTCACACACACACTCTCTCTCTCTCTCTCTCTCTCTCTCTCTCTCTCTCTCTCTCTCTCTCTCTCTCTCTCTCTCTCTCTCTCTCTCTCTCTCTCTCTCTCTCTCTCTCTCCGACCTTGCAGCTCTCCTTACCCCACACCGGAACAACACCGTTACTTGTAAAATAATGGTAATTGTTGATTGTTTCCGCTAATTGCAGAGGGTCAAGGGGAGGGAGAGGGCAAGCAGGGAGAATAGGTGCAAGCATAAAGGTGAGAGAGAGAGAGATAAAGAGAGAGAGAGAGAGAGAGAGATATAGAGAGAATAGGTGCAAGCATAAAGGTGAGAGAGAGAAAGAGAGAGAGTGAGAGCAAACAGGGAGAATAGGTGCAAGCATAAAGGTGAGAGAGAGAGAGAGAGAGAGAGAGAGAGAGAGAGAGAGAGAGAGAGAGAGAGAGAGAGAGAGAGAGAGAGAGAGCAAACAGGGAGAAGAGGTGCAAGCATAAAGGTGAGAGAGAGAGAGAGAGAGAGAGTGAGAGTGAGAGCAAACAGGGAGAATACGTGCAAGCATAAAGGTGAGAGAGAGAGAGAGAGAGAGAGAGAGAGAGAGAGAGAGAGAGAGAGAGAGAGAGAGAGCAAACAGGGAGAATAGGTGCAAGCATAAAGGTACAAAGGAAATCAAGCAACAACAGATCTAGTGACCCTTCTAGGCTGCTTGTCCTCCAAAACACTGAGGAGCAAGTGTCCAAACAGTGGTTTAGAGTGGGTAAGGGAACATTGGAAAGGGAAGTACTGCCCTGCCACTAACGTGACAGGACTAGGAAGTTAGTAGGGGACACATGGGTTAGTAACTGAGGGGAGGATAAAAAAAAGTTATTCATTTACAAACGCAGTCAGTCGCGGGTTTGATGCGAGATATTTGTCTAGGCGGAATTTAAATGAATCAACGGTGCTGCAGTCTATAACGTCTCGGGGAAGCCCATTCCACAAGTTGACAACTCGATTGAAGAAGAAATTCTTAGATTCGTGTGAGTCAAAAGACTTACCAATAATTTTGCAACCGTTTCCCCGCGTGTAATTAGATTGGTCGATAGTGAAGTACTTACTACAGTTCATATTGTCGATGCCTTTGATGATTTTGAACACTTGAATTAAGTCACCTCTTAATCTGCGCTGGGTTAAAGGAAATAGATTTAATTCTCTAAGACGCTCTTCGTATGGTTTGTTCTTTAGGCTAGGTATCATTTTGGTAACTCTACGTTGAACTCGTTCAAGCTTGTTTATGTCTTTTTGGTAATAAGGGCACCAGCATTGAACGCAGTATTCCAGAAGAGGGCGGACTAAGGAATTGTAAAGGGTTAGGATTACGTCTTTGGATTTATGCTCAACTGATCTGCCTATAAAGCCAATTATTTTGTTTGCCTTCTTAACAACATCTGAACATTGTTGACTCGGTTTTAGGTTACTCGATATTGTTACTCCCAGATCAGTTTCTCTGTTTACATTCTTAAGCTGAGTGCCATTCATCGAATAGTTTGCTTTCTCATTTAGGTATCCGATATGTAGTACTTTACATTTATCCGCATTGAAACTCATTTGCCAAATTTGGGCCCAATGTGACAATTTATCTAGATTGTGTTGCATATCGTCAACTTGATCTTTTGAGAGTACGCTATTTGCAATTTTTGTATCGTCAGCAAATTTTGAGATTGTACAGGTGAGACCCTCATCTATGTCGTTGATGTAAATTAGAAAGATAATTGGTCCTAGTACCGATCCCTGGGGTACCCCGCTACTTACATTGGTCCATTTAGATGCCTTACCGTTTATGACTACTCTTTGCTTTCTGTCGCTGAGCCAATTTTCTATCCATTTTAACACACCGTCTTGTATTCCATGCGCTTTTAGTTTTTAGCAGTAAACGTTTGTGGGGAACTTTGTCAAAGGCCTTTTGAAAATCAAGGTATATAATATCTACAGCTTTACTCTCATCGTAGAGGTTGAGGATATCGTGGAAGAAGTCTAAGAGGTTTGTTAAACAGGAACGTTTTTTACGAAAGCCGTGTTGAGTATCTTTA
The DNA here is from genome assembly GCA_032716605.1 of Paralithodes platypus. Classification (NCBI taxonomy): domain Eukaryota; kingdom Metazoa; phylum Arthropoda; class Malacostraca; order Decapoda; family Lithodidae; genus Paralithodes; species Paralithodes platypus. Next base: position 61,254,181 of record CM064492.1, read on the forward strand.
AGTATGTTATTTTCCTCTAAGTGATTTACGAGTCTGTCTCTTATGACCGTTTCTAGCATTTTACATACAACTGAGGTTAAGCTAATTGGACGATAGTTACTGGGTAGGGATTTGCTGCCTTTTTTGAATATCGGTGTTACGTTGGCTATCTTCCACTGATCAGGCATAGTTCCAGACTGCAAGGATTTATTGAATAGTAATGTCAGTGGTTTGGAGAGTTCATCCTTAGCTTCCTTTAGAATTCTAAGCGAGATTGTATCAGGTCCAGGCGTTTTATTTACCTTGAGTTTATCTAAACAATTCAATACTTCTCTCTCTGTAACGGTGATATTGCTTAGAACATCTGAATTATCAATCTGAATCGGCGATGGTGTAGGGATATCACCGAGGTCTTCTGTTGTAAAAACTGATGCAAAGAAGGTATTGAGGGCATTACTCATTTGTACTTCGTCTTTGGTGTATTCTCCATTTTCATCGACTAACGGTCCAACAGTTGAAGTAACTACTTTTTTCTTTCTGATATAACTATAGAATTCTTTCGCGTTTGTTTTACTTTGATTCGCAATATGTAACTCTAGGGTCTTTTTACTTTGCTTAATTAACTTTTTGGCTTTGCGTCGTAGCTCTACAAATTTCACCCGTTCTTCGTCATTTTGTGAGGATTTTGATCTATCATTAGCAAATTTTTTAGCAAGCAGGCAATTTGAAATATCTTTATTCCACCATTTGGGCTTATTATTATGGCCTGGACGCCGTATTTTCGATGGTATGCAGTCTTGCACTGCTTTTAGGTAAGTGGTTTCGAATAACTTCCAAGATGTATTTATGTCGTTATTGTTAATTAAAAAGCTCCAGTCAGTTTCTTTAAACATAGCTCTAAGTTTATGAAAGTTTGCTTTCTTGAAATTAGGGACTTTTTCGATGCTACTATTTGGTTCGTTACTAGTAAAGTTTAAAGTGAAAGTTATCGTACGATGGTCGCTGTTACTGAATTCATCACCAACATTCAAATTCTCTATTAATTCTTCTTTTGTTGCAAGTACAATGTCAAGAACGTTATTACCACGGGTCGGTGTTCGAACAAATTGATAAAGCGAACTCTCTTGCAAGTTCGTATACAAGTCATGTCCGGAGTGTGAAGTAAGAGTATCGCCCCACTTGGTCACAGGTAAATTAAAGTCGCCAAAAAATACGGTATCTTGTGAGTTACTTACATCTGCAATTTGTTCATAAATTTCTCGGTGAGAGAGAGAGAGAGAGAGAGAGAGTGAGAGCAAACAGGGAGAACAGGTGCAAACATAAAGGTGCGAGAGAGAGAAAGAGAGAGAGAGAGAGAGATTTACATAGATATACTAGCCACACAGACCTTACGATCCAAACGAGAAGAGAGAGAGAGAGAGAGAGAGAGAGAGAGAGAGAGAGAGAGAGAGAGAGAGATTAATATAAAGTAAGAGAAGATAGTTAGGTAAATTAAATCAATCTTTATCCAATACTCGTAAATAACTAAATGCATGAACCTGTTTAGCGTTACCACACCAGGAAATATTGTAGCAATGCAACATGAGTACGGTATATTAATAAATCACACCTTGTTAGCAAACACAAAAATAAGCATCAAATATTGAATTAGGTAAATAAAAATGAAACCAAATATTGATTTATATAATATATATATATATACCGGTATATATATATATATATATAGATATATATATATATATATATATATATATATATATATATATTATTTGCGATTGTTTGTCTGTCTGTCTTTCTTTATGCATGGGCAAATTTTTAAAGCTAGAGCGTTCATACTTGGTATGCATAGTAAGGGGGTCCCTAGGCAGGTTTTAGTGAAAAAATAGAATTCCCCAGGGTGAAAGGGACGGAGAAAATGGGCGGGAAATCGGAAAAATTGCCGTTTGGGGCAGAAGGAGGCCTCCGATCGAAAAGGTGTATGGAACGAAAGATGTTCGCAGCCCCCCAAAATGGGGGTACGGATGAGGTCAGATCCAAAATCGGAGGTCATTTAGCGGCCGAAATCGAGGTCGCCGTTTAATGAGGCACAGGGAGGTCGAGGCCGGTGATTATGGTAGTAGTAGTATTGTGATGATTGTGGTAGTAGTGATTGATGATGGTGATTATGGTAGTAGTAGTGGTGGTGATTATGGTGATTATGGTGATTACCCGGGCAACGCCAGGTACCCCTGCTAGTATATATATATATATATATATATATATATATATATATATATATACAGTATATTGATACTGCTCCTATACCAAAGGATTACTGACTCGCGCAATTAATAAAGCTCTTACCTTTTATGACAAACAAAATTGTGATAAGCAGATTACATTTATATTAATTGATGTTGATTCTATATCATTATTGGGGCCTGACTAATTAATTTAGTTAATACAGTATAGACTCATCAGAAATATGTTCTTAATATTACTGTATTCATCATGTTCTGGCATATACCGGTACTAGACAATTCAATTCAGCTCAGGAAGGACCTTAACCCATTAATAAGGCTACAGAGTATCTCAATTAAGAGTAGGCAGGGGGTTTTCTCGACCTCCTTCTCCCTCGTGTTTAGCATATTAGATTTGAGATTTTAAGACGCTCGTTCCATTAGTTTTGGCGATTTTAATACATTTCGCCCCATTTCGTTGTCAATTTCAAGACCTTTCGTGCCATTTAGGTGTCGGTTTTTTACCTGGCGAGCGAAAGCGAGCCTGTAAATTTAAGAGGAACCGGCCTTTGGCCGGGATATTTTTCTACCGACAAATGTACAAATTGATCTTGAAAGGTGTGTTTTTCTAATCCTGGTGGATCACATATATGCTTTCTAATTTCATAGGAGTTGTTTGGAGTTGTGGTAAAATTAATACAAAATAAAGGTTGATAGAGGGCTAGCGAGGACACTAAACAATATATATGAATGAATTACAAATATACACTAAAAGCTAACCATTGCCCCCCTTAATCCTTAGCCCTACAACCCCTGCGACAGGTGACAGAAGGCCTGGCATGATGTATGGCTTCATCGATTATGGCAGGAATACGTTGAGGGGAATAGTGGGATTTTTTGACCCCCCTTCACCCTCATGCGTAGCCCCATTAGTTTTCCGATTTTACGACGTGCGTTCAACTCGTTTGACAATTTAAGACCTTTCACACCCATTTCTTTGTCAATATTAGGGCTTTTCGTGCCAGTTAGGTGTCGAGTTATGCCTGGCGATCGATAGCGAACCTGTAGTATTAGGAGGAACCGGCCCTCCGCCGGGAAATTTGTCTACCGAAACATTTACACATTTATATCGAAGCGGGGTCTCGGGGGTGTATTTTATGCTTGATGGAAGTCTAGCGAGAAACTAAAACAAATAATATATTAATAAATAAATAAAGTAGACGTGCCGTTTTGCCCAAAATCAAAACGGCATACCCAACTCTGCGATGGGTTACCATCATCACTATTAATACCATCATCAATCACAATCAACATAATCACTACTACTGCCATCATCACTACAACTGCCATCATCACTACAACTGCCACAATCATCACGAGTACTGTCATCATCACCATTACTATGATCATCATCATTACTACAATTACAATTATCACTACTACTCTCACCATCATCACTGTCCATTGTCACTAGCATCTTAATCACTACTATCATCATTGATACTACAACTATCAACCATCATTACTAATATCATCACCACCATCTTACAATCATCATTACTACTGTTAACATCATCACTACTACTATAACCATCATCATTACTATAAAACCATATTTTGGACCTAAAATCATAACTATTGCATAAATTCAAAAAATCTTTTTTGACTGACGTTTGCATTCACGCAACAAATGTTCGTGTGAAATTTGGTGAAAATCCGTCCAACGGTCTAGGAGGAGTTCCGAGACAGATGACGACGACGACTACAGACATTATTTTCGTGTGGTACCCACTATACGGGGGGCGATACCAAACTCTGCTTACGCAGAGTTGATAAACAAATAGATAAATAAATACATTAATGAATAAATAAATAGTCCAAAAACTAAAGCCAACCCCCTTACGTACTGGATGCCTGGGTGAGTGAATTAAATAGCGGGCTTAAGGGGAGGCAGACCGTTTGTTTGGTCTTTTAATTCATTTATTCATATATTTTTTTAGTTTACTCCCTAGACCTCCATCAAGCTTAGAAAAACGCCCCCTAGACCACCCTTCAAGACAAATTTGTAAATTTTTTGGTAGAAAAATGTTCCGGCCGAAGGCCGGTTCCTCTTAAAATTGCAGGCTCGCTATCGCTCGCCAGGAAATAATCGACACCTAAATGGCACGAAAGGTCTTAAAATTGACAACGAAATGGGGCGAAAGGTGTTAAAATCGCCAATCTAATGGGCCGAACATCTTATATTCTCAAAACTAGTGGGGCTAAACATGAAGGAGAAGGAGATCCAGAAAAACGGTCTGCCTCCCCTTAAATGGCGGGCTGAAAAATATAGCGTGCCGTATTGGTGGGGTATAAGGTGGTTGAAAGGGCTGGGTTGGGTAAGTGGTGTTGTGAGGAGCTGAGTGGAAGGAGAGGGAGGGAGAGAATCGACACCTTAATGGAACAAACAATCCGAATATTGACAAAGAAGTTGAGTGAAAGGTCTTAGAATCGCCAAACTAATGGAACAAACGTCTTAAAATCCTTACATTAATGGGGATAAATATGAGGGAGAAAGGGGTCCAGAAAAAGCACCATCTCCCTTTAACCCTTAGAAAAGAGAGAGAGAGAGAGAGAGTTACAGGGAGTTACAATGAATAGTTAGTATCTCAAAGACCTTGCAGTCCATTACGGGGAGATACTCGAAGTGAAAGGAGAGAGATTGTTCAGAACACTATTTCACTAACACTTATTTCAAAGTGTGAAAAATACTATCTACTCTCTTCTTGAACTACTCTATTGAATAACTGTTCACAACTTCTGAGGGAAGTTTGTTTCAGGTTGAACCGATCTTCTATGTGAACAAAAAATCCATAAATACTAGTGCTGAATCTTTTCAATTATAACTTCCAGCCATGGTTGCGTATTGTATTCATATTGAGGCTAAACATTTTGCTATAATCCACATTGTCAAACTCATTATTTTAAAAACTTCAATGAGCTGATGTCGTAGTCTGCGTGTTTCCAATGGAAAGAGATCAAGAGTTCTTAACCGTTTCTCATAGCTCAGTCTACTAATCGGTGGAATAGGCTTTGTAGCCCTAGCTTGTACTCTTTCCAGTCGCTCTATGTCTTTCCTGAGTGCTGGAGATCAGAATTGAACAGCATACTCCAGGAGAGGCCGTATCAGAGTGTTGTAAAGTGTGAGGACTATCTCCTTTTGTCTATACTTATATTGCCTCTTAATATAGTCTCTACTCCAATGCAGTTTTTGGAGAACTTTAGGTCACTGCTAATCAGAACACCAAAATCCTTTTCCAAGTCAGTCACTTCCAGAGGCATTTCCAATAGTGAATACCCTGGCTTGTGGTTTTCTTGTCTGATATGCATCACCTTGCACTTGCCATGTCTCCGAAAATTATTTGTATATCTATCTATCTGATATATATATATATATATATATATTGTGATGTTAACCACTCCGTTAGAACCGCATGGCTTGTCCTACAGTGACTCGCTAGGATCGCCAGGGCAGTGGATGTGGCTACAGTTGGTGTATTGTTGTGTGCTTTATTTCATATGAAAGCTCGTGTCATGGGCAGTCCAGAAAGGCTCTTTGTTTTCACCCATGTCAAGGCTTTATATATTTAATTGCAAAGTATATGTTTTATCATTAAGTAGTAATGATAGGATTTGAGAGAGAGAGAGAGAGAGAGAGTAGAACAGAGTGTGGGGAGGCGGGCAGTGTTTTGCTATACTCGAAGACGTCATAGCTGGCTGGCCTCGTGGGGATTCGTTGGAGGAGTTTTTTACCATGCTTGGTGACGTCATGTTTAGCTAGCTTCTTTAGCATTGGCTAAAGGACTTGTTACCGCTTTTCTACGCGGTTCGAGCTAGTGCTAGTATATATACAGCTCCCTCGCTACTCTCTCCCTCAGATCTGGTTTCTAGAACGCATCCCTCTTATCCCTTTGATACGTGTCCCCCTTCTGCACCTGAGAACCTTTTCCTCTGCCTATCTCTCTCATTTTCCATATCTTTCACCACCTTTTATTAATATTATACCCCCTCTGGTTAACTCTGCATAATCAGCTTCATGCTGGCCAGTTGTATTGTGCGTTAAGGTCTTATATAACCCATGTATGTTAGTTGTTAAGATAAGTTGATCACGATGCATTGGTTGGCATTCATATTGTTCAGTATATACCGCTTCCTATAATTATTAGTGTTCTGCTGGATTAGATAATGCTAGACTAGGAGTCTGATACTATAAGGTATTGTTTCCGATGGGTGCTGGCTTTAGTTAAAAGCTGCACGACATACCTGAGAACTGGAGTTGATTGGGTAAATTCTAGTCTGTGTGCCATTGAGAGTAGAGCATGCACGAATGAGGGCTTTTTTCCTATACCATTCTGCACTGTTCTAAGCTCGTTGTTTGTCTTTGAGGTACGCCAGGAGAACGCTTAATACTTCGGTATTAAGGTTTCTCAAGAGAGCTACCCTTCCCTATAACGTATTATTTGACGCACAGACTTGAGATTTGCACTAGGCTATGTGGCATGCCATGCGCACCAGTATCTCGTATCATTGACTCTAGCTAGACTTTATCAGTCACAGTAGATATTAAGTATATTAAACCAATTACTCTTTTTATGCATACCCGTTTATGATTACACAAGCATTTCGCAGCCTAGTTTGATGTATTGAGACACAAACGACTTAGGCTCTTTTTGTTGATAGGAATACTGCATTGTCGTGGCGATTATTATTGTTGTGGCGTTTAGGATATTCTTGGCTCCGACTGCATTATATCTCCTGCCTTTTTGTTTGCATAGCCTGCACGAGCATTGTTCCGCTGCCAGCCTTTTGGGGGTTCCATTTCCGATTCGAGCATCTTGATAGCATCTAACATTTAAAGAAGATTCCTTGTTGGTGTTGAAGGACTTTAGTGCACTTTCTTTCATGCAGGAGTGCCTGACATTTATTGATTAAAGTGAAACTTCTCTTACCACCTTACTTTGCATACCATAACCAAGCACCTTCGGTAATAGGTAGTAATAGGCTGTTTTCACATAACATTAAGCCTAGAGTAGACGCACATTTATTGAGAGTTTAATAACCTATTATTGCATATAGAACTCTGGAGAGTATTTGTGTTCTTTGTTCACTGGGAATATACATCAGAGGTTGGATCTAGCGCTTTCCTTTGTAGCATTTATGCCATTACTAGTCCAATGAATAAGAGCCCTGATATATTTAAACCTCAGTCGTAACAATATATATATATACTATATATATATATAAAGAGGGAGAGAGAGAGACAGATTTAAAGAAAGAGAGAGAGTCATAGTGAGAATGAGAGAGACAGAAAGAGAGAGAAGGAGAGGATCAGCGCCAACCAGAGAGAAGGAGGACGAGTATAAAAACTGGAATGAGGGAGAAAGAGAATGGCCAGACCAAATATATTGAGGACAGGAAAGAGGCAGCACCTGAATGAGAGAAAGTGGTGAAGAAGACAAGAAGAAAAAGGAGGAGCAGGAAACTGAGGAGGAAATAATATGTATAGAAGAAGGAGAAGAAGGAATACGAACTAGAAGAATGAAGTCCTTTACTCCAGGAACATGTTATATGAATGGATTGAATAATATAGAAGGTACACTCGGATACCATAGTCTCTAGCCCACTCGTAAGAATTCGTGGCTCCACTATATTTTCTTCTATGCAATGATATCTATCTGGATTGATTTTTGTATAGATCTTGATTTTCAATAAATATTAAAAATAGTTTTGCAGTTGATGAATAGCAAATTATATACATAATTTTTTTCCAGAGATATATTTCCATTGTTAAAATAAGGTGAAGTCCACGAATAATTACGAGTGGGCTAGATAGAGACTATGGTATCCGTGTGTACCGTACCGTAATACAGAATTAAAGGTTCCTACAAGAGAGACTGTGTAAACAAGTAACTGCAAGCCATACATACACTAATTATTGGACACAATAGAATATTCAGATACCGTGATACAGTATATATACAATATATATATGTTTCTAGTCTCTCAGTGGGGATCGAACCATCGACCATCAGAACGATAGCCAACGCTTAATCAATTACAGCACGGCAGACTGCCGTGGTGTAATTGATTAAGCGTCGGCTATCGTTCTGATGGTCGATGGTTCGATCCCCACTGAGAGACTAGAAATATTTAGTGGCTCACGTGTATTTGTGATATATTCTCAATATATATATATATATATATATATATATATATATATATATATATACAGTATATATAATATATATATATATATGTACAGTATATATATATATATATATATATATATATATATATATATATATATATATATATATATATATATATATATATATATATATATATATATATATATATATATATACAGTATACTGTATATATTTTGTGTGTGTGTGTGTGTGTGTGTGATAAAAATAATAATCGGTTTATTTCAAGACTGCAGCCAATGAGACTGAAAATACATAGACTTAACCTAGATCTTATCCTAAGTGATCAACAGACCGATCCTGGCTGCTAACGAAAGCGCCTACTTATCCCCGAGGGAGTAGGACGTGGGCAGGAGACTTTGTGGGTCCTCTGAGACGCTCCGTTCAGACCTAGTCTTCACTGCCAGGGAAAGTTTTTGAGAACACTTCCTCTGCCGGCGCGTGGGATCAAACCCCCGACACCAGAGCGAGCACTCAAAATCCAATGATTAAGCGCGCTCGGCCACCTTGACTGTGTGTGTGTGTGTGTGTGTGTGTGTGTGTGTGTGTGTGTGTACTACTTGCGGAATACATCGATATAATGTTAGTCAAAACATTTATAAATAATTATAAATGAGTAAAAGGTAAAAAACCAAACTATAATTGTTAGTCATATATCTTATACTGGCTCGTAGGTTTTCACAACACTTGTTATGTATATTTATAATACAAAGGTTAAGGTCTTTATTTTAGTATTCTAAAGTTTCCTCCCTAGACCTCTATCAACCTTACAATTTGACCCCCAAGACCCCCCTTTGAGATAAATGTGTACATTTCCCCTCCCATATTGCAGGCTCGCTATTGCTCGCCAGGTTAAGATCGACACTTAAATGGCACGAAAGGTTTTAAAATTTACAAAATAATGGAGCAAAAGGTCTTAACCCATTCAGTAACGGTGACATCCTTTTCCTTATAATAAGGTACCGGTAACTATAAGACGGTTTTATTCAGCTTAGGAAGGGTGTCTACCCAATTAAAGATTGCAGACTATCTCAAATAATCCTTTTAGCATCCATATATCCTTACTAAGCTTTATAAAATCGTCTGAATGTAGCTGAAAAGAGACGTCGCCGGTACTGTAAGGGTTAAAATCACCAAACTAATGGGGATCCAGAAACCCCCTCCCCCCTTAAAGTAGAAATACCTGGTTGTTGCCCCCGGGGGAGTACACCACAAGACAGGCTGAGAGAGGAGGGAGGGAGGGAGGAGAGAGAGAGAAGAGGGAGGGAGGGAGGAGAGAGAGAGAAAGGGGAGGAGAGAGAGAGAGAGGAGGGAGGAGAGAGAGAGAGGACGGAGGAGAGAGAGGGGAGGGAGGAGAGAGAGAGGAGAGGAAGCAAGAAAGGAGGATAAAGGAGAGAGAGAGAGGAGGGAGGGAAGAGAGGAGGAGAAAGGAGAGAGAGGGGGAGGGAGGAGAGGAGTGAGAGAGGAGCAGGACTTGTGGTAATATGAGGGAGAGAGAGAGAGAGGAGGAGAGAGAGAGAGAGAGAGAGGAGCAGGCCTTGTGGTAATATGAGGGGGAGAGAGAGAGAGTGAGGAGAGAGAAGGGGAAGGAGGAGAGAGAGGGGGAAGGAGGAGAGAGAGGAGGAGGGAGGAGACAGAGAGGAGATATCGAAGGGATAGAGGAGCAGGCCGTCTTGTAATATGATGGGGAGAGAGTACAAGAGAGAGAGAGAGAGAGAGAGATAGAGATAAAGAGAGAGAGAGAGAGAGAGAGAGAGAGAGAGAGAGAGAGAGAGAGAGAGAGAGAGAGAGAGAGAGAGAGAGAAGATGAGGAAGAGAGGAGCAGGCAGCCTGGTAATATAAGGAGGAGAGAAAGGAGGAGGGAGGAGAGAGAGGAGGAAAGAGGAGAGAGAGAGAGGAGATGATGGAGAGAGAAGCAAGCCTTGTGGTAATAATATGAGGCGGCTTCAGGGGTAATGTTAACTATATTGATTACACGTACTTGGGGGAGAGAAACAACATGAATAGAAAGAGAAGGGGACGACAATAATAATAATAGAAAATAACGGGAATAGAAATGGAAGTTGTTGTTGTTGTCGTTCCATAGGCTGCCTGGCAGAACAGCCCGGAGTCCCTAAGGAAGGCCATGGCCTCAGGCTTTCCCACAGGGCTCTCAATAACAATTATTATTATTATTGCAATAATAATAATTGTAATGCAAACATTAAAAATAGCCTGTCACCACCACCCCAGCAACCACGCCAGGACATAAACGCCGCCATAACAGAGACCTAGAGCGTCTTTTCCGCACGGAACAACCTCCGCGCCAACACAGGCAAAATGAACAATATGGCAAGCAACCAAGCAACCATAATGGGATTATTCCCCAGCCAAATGTGAGACTGGCAACCGTGCGAGGCACCTTGCCCGTCAGCCTTGTGTAACCGGCACCACCTGAGAAGAGATTCACCACTACCAATTGTACAGGCTGTGCTGTGAGACCGGCCAAAAAGAGTAGTTGTACCAAGAAGTGAAACACCTCTACCTTCATTAAATGCTTTGGTGAAACTGGCCAATAAAACCCCTGATGGTCTACTTAAGCACAAGTCACCATCACCAGAAAAATAGCAAAACATCATTAAGTCCCTCCCCTATACCCGGGTAGTCATTAATACTTTTTTGTTCTATATGTAGGAAGGAGACAAAAGGCAAAGTTGCCTGTACCAAGTATCTCCCCCAAAGTTGAACGAGTGATAGTCCCTACTTTGATTTGTTTTGTTTTGTATGCATTTATTTATTTTGTGTGTGTGTATTGGAAAGAAGTGTGGTGTGCTGGTTTAGTGTAGTGAAGTGTACATAAGGTGAGACACAAACAGAAACAGTGAGGGAAGCCACACAAGTGAACTAGGAGTTCCAACGGAACTAACTCATTATCACATGCCTATGAGGCCTCCCCTGGGTATTGCCCTGCTCGATTGTTGTCCACAATCTCCCCATAATTAGCATAGTGTTGTCTCTAATTATAGAGTCCCTTCTTCATATCAGTAATGTTGCCCTTCAGGAAGACACTACACATAAATACTATCCTTAAGGGGACATGGGCCGGTTTTCTGGACCACTTGCTGCCTCATGTTTAGCCCCATTAGTTTGAAGATGTTAAGATGTTTGCCCTATTAGTTAGTCGATTTTAAGACGTTTCGCCCCATTTCTTCGTCAATATTTAGACCTTTCGTGATATTTAGGTGTAGATGTTTTCCCTGGCGAACGATAGGGAGCCTGTAATGTTAGAAGAAACGGCCTTCGGCCGGGAAATATTTCTACCGAAAAATGTACAAATTAATCTAGAAGGGGGATCTAATGGGTGTTTTTTTTTTTTTTTTTTTTATGGAGGTCTAAGGAGGAAACTAGAAAACTAATGAATACATGCAAAAATCGCCCAAAACGTGAACCAATCCCCCTTAATTGTCCCCTATTGAATATAATTCGATTAGGATTGGACACTCCAGCACCTCCTAGTTATCCAATTCACTACATTAAACAAGCATACCACACTTCTTTCTAATACACCTAAAAAAAAACGTTTCAAATAGCGACTATCACTCTTTCTAGTTTGGGAGAGACACTTGTTACAGGCAGCTTTGCCTTTTGTCTCCTTCATACACATAGACAAAAAATCAACGAACGTCCCCTTGTATACATGTAAGGTTCCTAAAAAATGGCGGCCACCCAACTTCCGGTTTCCTGGGTGACTTCATCCAAGACCACTCTATTAATTAACACACACACACAGAAAAAGAGCGAGAGAGAGAGAGAGAGAGAGAGAGCGAGAGCGAGCGAGAGCGAGAATGAGAGAGATATATAAATAGAGAGAGAGAGAGAGAGTACAAAGGAGTACAAAGGAAATCAAGCAACAACAGATCTAGTGACCCTTCTCGGCTGCTTGTCCTCCAAAACACTGAGGATCAAGTGTCCAAACAGTGGTTTAGAGTGGGTAAGGGAACATTGGAAAGGGAACTACTGCTCTGGAACTAATGTCCGTGGCAGGATTAGGAAGTTAGTAGGGGACAGATGGGTTAGTAACTGAGGGGGGGGATAAAAATAAAGTTATTCATTTACAAACGCAGTCAGTCGCGGGTTTGATGCGAGATATTTGTCTAAGCGGAGTTTAAATGAATCAACGGTGCTGCAGTCTATAACGTCTCGGGGAAGCCCATTCCACAAGTTGACAACTCGATTGAAGAAGAAATTATTAGATTCGTGTGAGTTAAAAGATTTACCAATAATTTTGCAACCGTTTCCCCTCGTGTAATTAGATTGGTCGATAGTGAAGTACTTATTTTTCATATTGTCAATGCCTTTGATGATTTTGAACACTTGAATTAAGTCACCTCTTAATCTGCGCTGGGTTAAAGGAAATAGATTTAATTCTCTAAGACGCTCTTCGTATGGCTTGTTCTTTAGGCTAGGTATCATTTTGGTAACTCTACGTTGAACTCGTTCTAGCTTGTTTATATCTTTTTGGTAATAAGGGCACCAGGATTGAACGCAGTATTCCAGAAGAGGGCGGACTAAGGAATTGTAAAGGGTTAGGATAACTTCTTTGGATTTATGCTCAAATGACCTGCCTATAAAGCCAATTATTTTGTTTGCCTTCTTAACAACTTCTGAATATTGTTGACTCGGTTTTAGGTTACTCGATATTGTTACTCCCAGATCGGTGCCATTCATCGAATAGTTTGCTTTCTCATTTAGGTATCCGATATGTAGTACTTAACATTTATCCGCATTGAAACTCATTTGCCAAATTTGGGCCCAACATGACAATTTATTTAGATTGTGTTGCATATCGTCAACTTGTTCTTTTGAGAGTACGCTATTTGCAATTTTTGTATCGTCAGCAAATTTTGAGATTGTACAGGTGAGACCCTCATCAGATTCTATGTCGTTGATGTAAATTAGAAAGATATTTTTTTTTTCTATGTGATTGAGGGAGGCAAAAGGCATAACTGCCTATAGCGAGTGCCTCCCCCATAGTTGAAAGAGTGACAGGGCCAAAATCAAGGGACGTTCGAGCCAAAATGCCTGGACACACGGAGTTTGAAGCAATTTAAGTCATAGGAAGAGGGAAAGACTGATTCTGGGAGAGAGTTCCAGAGCTCAGCTGTTGAGTAGAAGAAAGTTTGAGAGTAACGTTTCACTCTTGGGTTGGAGAGTTGCACAGAGTAGGGGTAAAATTGAGTTGCAAGACGGGTACCACGTGCCCTACGTAAAGGAGGTGGTATGCACTGGGATAGCTCTGAGGAACACTGATTATTATAGTAGCGATAGAATAGCGAGAGAGATGCAACATTGCGGCGGAGAGAGAGAGATTGCAGAGAGTTGGTGAGTGGCCGGGAGTTAATGATACGAAAGGCCTTCCTTTCAACTTTGTCTAGGAGAGCGGTGTGAGAGAAACCTCCACACATGTGAACAATACTCAATACAAGGCGCACTATGCCCCTGTACAGAGCAAGAAGCTGTGCAGGGGAAAAGAACCCCCTAAGGCGGTTGAGCACACCCAGCTTCTGGGAGGCTGCCTTAGCAAGACTGGTAATATGGTCCTTCCAAATGAGAGCAGAAGAAAAAGAGACACCAAGAATATTGAGAGAAGATGAAGGGTTGATTTTTGTATTGTTGAAGAATAAGGGATAGTCCGCTGGGAGATCCTGACGGGTAGATAGATGGAGAAATTGGGTTTTGGAAGCATTAAAGTTAACAAGGTTTTCTCTGCCCCAATTGGAAATAGTATTTAGGTCAGAATTTAAGAGTTCTATGGCTTCATTACGTTTGTCGTTGAGGGATTGCTGGCTGGGGCGTTCTAGTACCGATCCCTGGGGTACCCCGCTACTTACATTGGTCCATTTAGATGCCTTACCGTTTATGACTACTCTTTGCTTTCTGTAGCTGAGCCAATTTTCTATCCATTTCAACACACCGTCTTGTATTCCATGCGCTTTTAGTTTTAGCAGTAAACGTTTGTGGGGAACTTTGTCAAAGACCTTTTGAAAATCAAGGTATATAATATCTACAGCTTTACTCTCATCGTAGAGGTTGAGGATATCGTGGAAGAAGTCTAAGAGGTTTGTTAAACAGGAACGTTTTTTCGAAAGCCGTGTTGAGTATCTTTAAGTAAGTTATTTGCCTCTAAGTGATTTACGAGTCTGTCTTTTATGACCGTTTCTAGCATTTTACATACAATTGAGGTTTAGCTAACTGGACGATAGTTACTGGATAGGGATTTGCTGCCTTTTTTTTTAATATCGGTGTTACGTTGGCTAGCTTCCACTGATCAGGCATAGTCCCAGACTGCAAGGATTCATTGAATAGCAATGTCAGTGGTTTGGAGAGCTCATCCTTAGCTTCCTTTAGAAATCTAGGCGAGATTGTATCAGGTCCAGGCATTTTATTTACCTTGAGTTTATCTAAACAATTCAATACTTCTCTCTCTGTAATGGTGATATTGCTTAGAACATCTGAATTATCAATCTGAATCGGCGATGGTGTAGGGATATCACTGAGGTCTTCGGTTGTCAAAACTGATTCAAAGAAGGTATTGAGGGCATTATTCATTTGTACTTCGTCTTTGGTGTATTCTCCATTTTCATCGACTAACGGTCCATCAGTTGAAGTAACTACTTTTTTCTTTCTGATATAACTATAGAATTCTTTCGGGTTTGTTTTACTTTGATTCGCAACATGTAACTCCAGGGTCTTTTTACTTTGCTTAATTAACTTTTTGGCTTTGCGTCGTAGCTCTACAAATTTCACCCGTTCTTCGTCATTTTGTGAGGATTTTAATCTATCATTAGCAATTTTTTTAGCAAGCAGACAGTCTGAAATATCTTTATTCCACCATTTGGGCTTATCATTATGGTCTGGACACCGTATTTTCGATGGTATGCAGTTTTACACTGCCTTAAGGTAAGTGGTTGTGAAACACTCCCAAGATGTATTTATGTCGTTTTTGTTAGTCAGAAAGCTCCAGTCAGTTTCTTTAAGCTTTGATTTAAGTTTATGAAAATTGGCTTTCTTGAAATAAATTAGGGACTTTCTCAATGCTGCTATTTGATTTGTTACTAGTAAACTTTAAAGTGAAAGTTATCGTATGATGGTCGCTGTTACTGAATGCATCACCAACATTCAAATTCTCTATTAACCCGGGAACTGCAGGGAGACTCTTAAGAGTTCCCCTGGCGGACTGCGGGGAGACTCTTAAGAGTCAGAGAAAAAAAAAATCAACTTTTGACATCGATTTTTTATTTTTTTTTTTGGCCCCTGGGCCATGCAAAATCTCAGTCCTCTACCTCCCCTCCTTCCCCACTTTCCTCCTCTCCTTCAGTTATCACCTATTTTCCCTGTTATTCCCTGATTCTGAGGTATATTTTCGTGCTAACATTAGAAATCCGGTTACAGGGTGTGGTCATCACTGATAGCAAGCGAATGCAAGAGAGAGAGAGAGAGTATCGATCGACTGTGTCTCGGTGGCCTTGGGGGAAATTGGCGGGAAAGCAGCTTGCCTCACCCATACATTATACAACTCGCGGGCTATATCTCCGATTTTGACAATCCAAACGCTGTTTTCACTTGTTTTATTGTTGTTTCAGGTTAATACCTTTATAATCAACCCATAATAGGCGCATATGGATAAGTATTAATGCTATTAATGGTACAATGAATATTTTAGTGACGGAAACACCTCAAATACGTCAGCACAGGGGGACGTTTCCAATTACCCCCATGCGCACTTGTTAGGTTAATTCTTCTTTTGTTGCGAGTACAAGGTCAAGCACATTATTACTACGGGTCGGAGATTGTACAAATTGAAAAAGTGAACTCTCTTGCAAGTTAGCATAGAGGTCGTGTCCAGAGTGTGAAGTAAGAATATCGCCCCATTTAGTCACGGGTAAGTTGAAATCGCCAAGAATTACGGTATCTTGTATGTTAGTTATTTCTGCAATTTGTTCATAAATTTCACTGTCAGTTTGCACTGATTGAGCTGGGGGTCTGTATAATAAAGTTAGTGTTATTTTAGTTCCTCGTTTATTATTTTATTGTGTTTTCCCTGTTCTTGCTCTGTCTTGAGTCGGCTACCCCCAAAATGGGGATTGGGCCTGAGCATATAGATAGATAGATAGATAGATAGTTTATTATTTAATAGTACGTAAGATATGTCTATATTCGCAATTTGAGGTTTTGACATTAAGACGGGATTAAGACTTTCCTTTATAAAAAACAGAACTCCTCCATTTCTATTGATCCGACTTTTCTCAAACATTGTATAACCAGGAAGTGTATATTCGGCTAAAAAGTCTCTGTCTTCCGTATTTAACCAAGATTCTGTAATGCCGATTATATCATAATGTTCTGTAAACATGATTTCCTCTAGATCTGAAAATGTATTGCGTATGCTACGAGCATTTACATAAAACACCTTAAGAGTATTAGAGTTGGATGTTACTGATTGTGCATTGTCTGAATTTTCAGTTTGTATTTGACTTACACTACCCTGCCTGGATACCCCCGGTTGACCCCGTTTTTTGAACGAAACTCCTTGACTGCATCGTTCAGCAGACGATCAAGATGTGCAGCTCCTACTTCATTGAGATGTACACCATCTCCTGAAAACAAAGATTTATCATAGTAAAAATTATCCCATGTGTCAACAAAGCCGATGTCCTCCTCCCTGCAGAGTTTGGCTAGTCGGCGATTTGTACTGGTAACTATGTTGTACAATAGGTTTTCTACATCAATCCGGGGAACAATTCCTGAAATTAAGATTCTATTAGATTTTTCCTTGAAGGACCTGATCAGCCGCCGGTACTTGCAAAGTAGTTCCTCTGACCGCGTCCGATGGACATCGTTAGATCCAACGTGGATGACGTACGTAGTGCTTGCGGGGGCGAGCCTGGAAACCTCTTCCACAGCCGCAACAATGTCGTCTATGCCGCCACCTAGGATACAGAATCGCTTTCTGGTCCTTGGTGCCCTGGCGCAGAACTCGGTTAGTTGGCCACGGACCATGGAGTCGCCCAAAAGCCGAACTTCTTCCGTTTCCTCTTCCTCGTCAATAGCAAGAATTTTGAAGCGGTTTTGGCATGTTGTCGGGATGACCTTCCTGGTACTGGTACTGGGATGCACATTGTTTCTCACTAACTGAAAGTTGTCCTGGGGGGGAGTGAGAGTAGAGTCATTATTATTTTCTGCAACATCTAAGGCAGCTGCTGGTGTGGATACCGTTACCGGTACTGTATGCACTGGAATGGCGGTTGACATCGTAGTGGTTTCTTGGGCCGAGGGCACTCCTACGTTGAGTGTGGCAAATTCTTGAAGGGATCCAAGCTTCGTAGTCAGGGCATCGATCTTGCGGTGAGCTGCATTCAATTCATCCGCAATCTTCTCTCGGAGCTGGCAAAATCTACAAATTTGGACATCAGTATCAACAAACATGGTAGGGCCAAATTTACCGGAACAACTCGTGCAGGTTCGTTGCGGCGCCATGATGATATAATCACAATATGCCTGAAAATCACACAAATTTACGGTAGCAAAATGGTACAATTAAAGCCTGAAAATCACAACAAATGTATGTTAGGAATGTGATACAATTAATGCCTGAAGATCACACCATTTTTTTTTAGCAATATGATAAAATGAATATGCCTGTAAATCACAAAACATATGTTAACAATAGAACACAATTTATGCCTGAAAAAAAAAATGATGTTAGCAGTATGACACAGTTAAAGCCTGAAAATCACAAATGGACTAGAAATTTGTTACAAAACTTAGTGGAAAAAAAGTGGGAGAGGGTTAATGTAGCCTAGTGAGAAAACTGGAAAACAGTATACAGTACAGTAACAACAAATATTTGTTAGCAATATGGTACAATTAATGCCTGTAAATCACAAACAGAATATGTTAATCACAAAACGAATATTATGCCTGTAAATCACAAAACATATGTTAGCAATAGAACACAATTTATGCTGAAAATAAAAGAAAAATTTATGTTAGCAGTATGACACAGTTAACGCCTGAAAATTGCAAATGGACTAGTAATTTGAGAGAGAGAGAGAGAGAGAGAGAGAGAGAGAGAGAGAGAGAGAGAGAGAGAGAGAGAGAGAGAGAGAGAGAGAGAACAAAAAGAGAGAGAAATAGACACACACACACACACACACCAACAAATAATAATAATAGTAGTAAAAGCATCCGGTATTTTCATTCACGGAATACATAAAATCATGTTTAATTGGAGCAGTCAAGCAATACGTAACGTAACTTTTATTCAGTGATTCATGGCAAAAAATGCATATGATATCAAAAAACAAATTCGTATTATCACGTTTTATATACTCGCCGGTGTAATATATTTAATGGAATAAATGTTGAAGTTAAGGGGAGGCAGAGGGTTTTTCTCGACCCACTTCTGCCTCATGTTTAGCCCCATTAATTTTGAGATTTTAAGGCGTTCCGACTATGAGTTTGGCTATTTTAACACTTTCGTCCCATTTCGTTGTCAATTTTAAGAACTTTGGTGCCATTTAAGAATCGATTTTTTTCCTGGCGAGCGATAGCGAGCCTGTATTTCTAAGAAGACCTGGCCTTCGGCCGGGATATTTTTCTATCGAAAAATATACACATTTATGGGTCTAGAGATTTCTTTTTTTTCAAGTTTGATGGAGGGCAAACGAGGACACTAAAAAATATATATGTATGAATACAAAAATATATATGTATGAATACAAAAATATATATGTATGAATACAAAAATATATATGTATGAATACAAAAATATATATGTATGAATACAAAAATATATATGTATGAATACAAAAATAGACTAAAAACTAACCACTGCCCCCCCTTAAGTCGGTATTTACCCTTGTAATCCGCAGTGTTAAATCCTTCATCATTACATTTGTATTTCCCGTTTGTATACGTGTTCGTTATTAACCCCTTCAGTACCGGCGACGTCTTCTTAGTTTTATTATATCTATATTTAGTCGATTTTGTGAGGTTTAAGAAGGATCTGTGGTAGTAAAAAGGGTTAAATGAGATAGTTCGAAGCCTGTTTTTTGCTAGATGACCTTTGTAAACTGAAAACAATCATTCGAAACTGCATAATAAATCGTAGGCTTGTGCAACATTCTTTAACTGTCTTCGTGGCGCAATGCTTAAGTGTGTTGATTTTCGGTGTGAGCGTCCTGGGTTCGAATTCCCAGACTGCCACATGTGTTTGGTAATTTCATTAATCGACTTTAGGAGTAAAGTTGGTTGGTGGAGAGAACATAATAATGAATACAGAATACGGCGAGCAAAACGTATATAATGACAGCGGCGACACGACTTATTTGGCCAACTGTAAATGTGCTAACCAATAGCCGTATAGCCGTATCTAGGGGAGGTGTGGCGGAGTGGTCTTGCCACTGGACTGGTAATCCAATGGACCCGGGTTCGAATCCCGATATGTCAATGGGAAGATATTATTGGGATGGAATTTGTGCTGTACCTAGTATCAGTGCATTACCACAGCACACCGAAATGCCAAAAAAATACCCTCATTGTCCCCTGATTAAATAGAATTGTTTGAAAAATCCCATATTCAAAAATATGCTACAGGGGTTCAATGCCTAGTGAGTTAATTGCTCAATAGGTGGCGTTCTGAGAGTGAGGGTCCGAGCCTGGTGGATGAGACGGTGAAGCGCAGAGACAAAGCAGTTTCAGAGATGGAGTTGCTTCGAGCCGTGAAGCTTTGCATGTCTCATTCCCTAGACTGGAGCAAGACCTCACGGGCCTCACCGTGTTCAGCGGTAGAGTGTAAAGGCTATCAGCCTATGCCCGAGAGGGAGTAAGTAGTTGGAATATATAAAAAAAAAAAAAAAAAAAAAAAAAAAAAAAAAAAAAAAAAGACAATAATCAGCATCGACAAATATTAGCCCATCACCCTATAAATACGCTAGGTTTAGGCCTATATCGTTATGCAAAGGACTGTAGTTCTCGAAAAGGGTCTCCAGTCCTGACGCGATTCTTGACTTACAGTGTGCTAGCTTCATAATCCAATAGGGGTTACAGCCTCTGAAGTCCTATTTTAACTAACTAACTAATAATTATACATCTGGCGAAGAATGTTTACATATATCTCCGTCACATCAATCCTTTCCAATACGATCGATAATTGGAAATGTAGAGGTCTTTTGTTATACGCATGAAAGGCAATGCCAGTCTGATTGCACACACACACACTAATACACACACACACACACACACACTCATACACACACACACACAGAGGAAAACACAGAGAGAGCTTCAGAGTTAAGAAGCTTACAGTGGGCTTTGTCAACCTGGTAACCAAAACAAAGAGAGACACACTCCCTCCCTCCTTCCCCCTCCCATCCTTCCTCCCTATCCCTCCCTCCTCCCCATCCCTCCCTCCTCCCCCATTCCATCCCTCCTCCCCATCCCATCCCTACTTTTCATGTAAAACTGAAGCATTAGGTAAAGTAATAGGTGTCTGTTTTGTTATTTAATTGTATAAATAATTACTCTCCCTGTAAACCGCGCAGCTTCTTGTGTGTGAGTGTGTGTGTGTGTGTGTGTGTGTGGGGCAGAAAAAACCCCCAAAACATCCACCCTTAATTTGTTCCCGGAGTTTATCGAGTTTTAGCGTGACGAACAGGGAGGCAAATGGATAAACAAAACAATTTATAATCCCGGGTTAATCCATGTAGTACCAGGGAGACGGTCTTTTTGATCATATGCTGGCAACTATCAGACGATTGTATTCAGCTTAGGAAGGACCCCTAGTCATAATTCATAGCTTCCTACTATCTCAACCAACCCTATAATAACGACCACACATCCTTCCTATAAGCCTCATCATACTGTCGTTTAAGGGGGGATGGGCTGGTTTTCTGGACCACTTTCTCCCTCGTGTTTAGCCCTATTAGTTTTTAGATGTTAAGATGTTTGCCCCATTAGTTAGTCGATTTTAAGACCTTTCGCCCCATTTCTTCGTCAATATTTAGACCATTCGTGCTATTTAGGTGTCGATTTTTTCCCTGGCGAACGATAGTGAGCCTGTAATGTTGGAAGAACCGGCCTTCGGCCGGGAAATTTTTCTACCGAAAAATGTACAAATTAATCTAGAAGGGGGATCTAATGGAGTTTTTGTTTAATTTGATGGAGGTCTAGCGAGGAAACTAAGAAATAAATGAATAACTGAATTAAAAGACCAAACAAAAATAGCCCATCTCCCCTTAAATATAGCTAGCATAATTATAACACCCGTCGCTGCGGTACTCAAAGGGTTAGTTCTCCGCTTGCTGCATGCACGACCTTTAGTGAGTGGTTGAGGGGGGTCACCTGCTTTTTGTTTCTCTTTCTCTCCATTTCTCTCTTTCTTTGGCTTGTATCCATTCGGCCCCATTCAGCCAACTATTATAAGACGTTTATCCCCATCCATGTGTATCGCGAGCCAGCATTGTATGGAGAAACCCGGCTTCGCCGGAGACATTTTTCTATCTACAAATGTACAAATTTAGCTTGTTGTCCAAACAAAATTATATATATGCTGGCTCGCTACCGCTCGCCAGAAAATATTGACACCTGGATGGGGGTAAACGTCTTAAAACAGTAGGCTGAATGGGGCCGAATGGATACAAGCCAAAGAGAGAGGGAGAGAAAGAGAAAAAAATGCGAGGTGGGCTCCCTTAAAGAGCGTGCATGATACCACACCGCACTACTGACACACACACGCATACGTAATGCACACACACACATACACGCACACAAAAGTACGAGGGTCAGTGAATGAATAGAGAATATAATTATACTATGCTATGGACACTATGCTCTGTTTATACAAGGTGCCACACTATGCTATGGACACTATGCTCTGTTTATACAAGGTGCCACACTATGCTATGGACACTATGCTCTGTTTATACAAGGTGCCACACTATGCTATGGACACTATGCTCTGTTTATACAAGGTGCCACACTATGCTATGGACACTATGCTCTGTTTATACAAGGTGCCACACTATGCTCTGTTTATACAAGGTGCCACACTATGCTATGGACACTATGCTCTGTTTATACAAGGTGCCACACTATGCTATGGACACTATGCTCTGTTTATACAAGGTGCCACACTATGCTATGGACACTATGCTCTGTTTATACAAGGTGCCACACTATGCTATGGACACTATGCTCTGTTTATACAAGGTGCCACACTATGCTATGGACACTATGCTCTGTTTATACAAGGTGCCACACTATGCCTATGGACACTATGCTCTGTTTATACAAGGTGCCACACTATGCTATGGACACTATGCTCTGTTTATACAAGGTGCCACACTATGCTATGGACACTATGCTCTGTTTATACAAGGTGCCACACTATGCTATGGACACTATACTCCGTTTCTATTCAACTGACGGTAAATTGCAAAGTTCCCATCAAGATTTTGCAGTTATTTTGAAGATTTTAGTAGTGAAATATGGTGCTAATTGTATAAACTTGGTCTTAACATGATGGAGACACAGTAGTTTCCAATTTGTCCATTAAGTATCGAAAAATTAGCTGCTAGGGGTTTCAATTTACCGTCAGACGAAATGAAACAGAGTATAGGCACACACCTAATACACACACACACACACACACACACACACACACACACACATACACACACACACACACATACATACACACGCACATTCACAGTTGCCGAATACAATGAGTCATTGTACTCTAGTTGCTTTGCCCTAGTAGCGCGGGTTCGATCCCTGGGGGTGAGGATTCTGTCAATAAGTTTCCGGGCTGTGGAGGTTTGGTGTGGATGCCTCACCTCTGGGTCCACCTGCATGATCATAGAATATTTGGCAGGTATCATATACATAAACCATAAGTCACAAAAGACATGACAAAATACATATAAATATAATTGCGAATCATGAACAGATATATAGTATTTTAAGAGCTGTGTTCCATACTGTGTAAAGAAGTCTGAGCAAATAAACTATCTGTCTGTCTGTCTGTCTGTCTGTTACACACACACAGACACTGTCCCCTCAATGCTCATCATCCCGCCCTCTCTCCCTAACCCGCCACCTCCCTCCCACTACCAACACTGACATTGCGAAACAAAGAGAGAAAGGTTTCCATTATCGATGAATTCCAGAAGATAATATGATAACGTGCAAATCGAATGCTTTCTCTGGTCGCCGCATTTCTTGTCATGTTAGATATTTTACGCAAGAAAGCAGTATTTCTTCCTTCATATAATTATATAGTATGCCATATGGTAGAATGAGGAATGATTCTTAAATTATATGAAAGAAACTATAATATCCATGTTAGCCCTTTAAATTCTAGTGACGTCTCATATTTTGCTTTCGTCATGCTTAGATGATGTTATGCAGCTTAGGAAGGTTATGTGGACGTCAAAAAGCTAGATGAGATAAGTATACTGCAATAATTTGTAGAGGTTATTCCACATTTTAATATAATCGTCAAATCTTAGCAAGAAATATTAGAACCAGTGTTCCGATAGAGAAGGGGTTAACATACTTATAAATAAACAAATTATGATATACTAGCCTAAAGTCTGTTTCATTTCAACTGACGGTACATTGCAAAATTCCCGTCAAGATTTCTCAGTTATTTTGAAGATATGGTAGTGAAATATGTACGTACTAATTATATAAACTTAGTCTTAATATAATGCAGATACATATTTGTTTCATATTGTACTTTTAAGTATCGAGAAACTACCTGCTAAGGGATTCAATTTATCCGCAGCTGAAAAGAAACGGAGTATATTCCCTGACGCGGTAACCGACCAAACAAGGTCGAGTTGCTGGCTTCTAATCAACCTCGGAGGCTGAGGGGTCCCGGCCTACGAGTCGAATTTCCCCCAAACCAATAATAAGAATGATACTTTGCCCTTTTTTTTTATGTACTCAGGCCCATTCCCCATTTTTCCTATTTTATTTTTGTTTTTTTATATTTATTTGTGTTTTGTTTTTTCTGGAGGTGGCCGACTTGTGACACAGCCCGATTAGAGAGAATACAGCACAACAGAAAACGATCAACACACACAAACAAAACACAAATTCACACACATCTAGGTCACCCAGAAGACCCAGAGACCAGGGATCACCAAGGTCCCTCCAGCACTCCCCCGGCCCCTGACCATCCGGAGAGGTTTCGATCTCAGCAGGCAGACATGCAGCGAGCCGAAACCGCAAGCCCGCCCACCACACTTTCAGGCGCACCCTTCATATATACCGGCTCCCCGGGCCAGGCGCCTGACGGACTATTATCTAGTCCAACTGGCACCCGACTGCTTCTCTCAAATGACCACGCGTTCACTCATCTATTCGCAAGCATTCTCCATTCATTCCTGTTTATTACCAATTCCCTTGCCTGATCTATAGTCATTCCTCCATCACCTAAAGCTCGTCTTACACAGTCTCTCCATCTCAATGGGGATCTTCCTACCCCTCTATCTCCTCTTGTATCTGACTCACATATTCTCTTTGTAAGCCATTCATCTCTCATTCGTTCAACATGACCATACCAGCTCAGCACCCTTCTGTCCACTCTGGCCGACAAATGTTCCTGCTGCCATACTCTCCTACGTATCTCTTTATTCCTCAATATGTCTCTACGATGAACTCCACACATACTCCTCAAGCAGCTCATATCCATCACATCCAGCTTTCTTCTCTCCTTTGCCTTCAGAGCCTATTTCTCAGCCCCATACATCACTGTAGGCACAACAATTCCTTGATACATTGCACTTTTAACTTTCATTCCGAGATTTCTCACCTTCCACATACTTCCCATTGCTCCGAAAACTTTCCTTCCTTCACATCTATCTATCTATCTAATGCCTAACGCCGTGATCCCCAAAGGGGTGACGCCCCCATGCACCTCTGTCCCCAGTCAATCGACGCCCCTCCTCCCAACCAGCACCGCCTTCATCCATATACTTCTTCACTCCATCCTTCCACTTCTTTCTTGGTCACATACTCTGTTATATTTTAACCCTTTCACTCTTATGACGCGATTTTGAGCCTATTAGGGATACTTTAAAGCCTTTGTTACCATCAGGGGTATTTATAAACCTTTAGTTTAGTTACTTTAACCTCTGCAGTTGTCTTTGAGTTAGCTGTGGGCAGAAAACTAATTTTGGAGAGGTAATTAAAAGAGTGAGATAACTCTATTTCTTATTGCTAATCTGACAACCTCTGCATCATAAAAGCGTGAAAGAGTTAAGGAGGCAATATTTTCTTTACTTTCAAACCATCTTCAGATACTCATATAATAACACCAACTACTTCAACGGATATTATTTTAACATTATAGTTTTGACACATTGCCCCCCCCCCCCCCCCCCCCCCACTCACAGTAACACCCCTCCCCCACCCTCTTCCTGCAAGAGTGATGAGGAGATGGGAGTCTATCCCCCCCCCCCCCTCAACACCCCTCCTCTCACCAGCATATTTTAGGAAGCCTCCTTGGAATACTGGGATCAAGAACAATGGCTTGATTTACAGCGCTTGACGGCAGGTCTATCCTCGGGGAGATGTGTGAGTCCTTGTGTGTATATGTGTGTGCCTGCATTGTGTATATGTGTGTGTGTGTGTGTGTGTGTGTGTGTGTGTGTGTTTTGTAGTGTATATGTTTTTGTGGGTGTGTGCATTGTGTATGTATGTGTGCATGTTCTGTTGTGTAGATATATGTGTGTGTGTGTGTGTGTGTGTGTGTTGTTTTGTGTGTGTTCTTTTGAGTTATCTTACCAGGTGAAGAATGCATCCCCCAACACAAGCTCCTAGTGTGTAACATGTGCCTAAGTAGAGTTCCCGTTAGAAAGAAAGTTAATTTGCCAAAAAGGAAAGTATGGTTGTTGGAAAAAGAGGAGTATAGAGACAGATTCCACAACGAAATGATGGAAATCGAAAGGAGAATGGGTGTTAGGCCAGATGATGTTGATAGCAAATGGAACTTTATAGAGTGCAGCCTCCTCGATACCACAGACAAAGTCTGTGGCAAAACAAAGGGGCCACCCAGACATAAGTTCTCCAGGTGGTGGAACAACGATGTGGAAGCTGCAGTCGGAGAGAAAATATGTTTCAAAGTATGGAAGGAAGGTGGCAGCAAGGAAGAATACCTGTCCGCCAAATGTAATGTTATTAGAGAGGTCCACAGGGAAAAGAAAAACATACAGGATAGCGTAATAGAACAAGTTTGCAGCACTAATATTACCAATGGGGTATATAAATTAGCTAAGAATGTGAGGGACTGTAGTCAGGACGTCGTGGGTGTAAGATGCATAAATAATGACAGTGGCATGACTGTTTACACAGAAACAAAATCAGATAGGCGTGGAAGGAGCATTATAAAAGACTGCTTAATGTGGAGTTTTGAAGGGAACAGGGAACAGTTCAGCACTGTAGTCCCAATACATGCATCAAACCCGCAACTGACTGCGTTTGTAAATGAATGATTTTATTATATTCCTCCCTCAGATTTATCAAGGATTATTGTGTATATATATTACTAAGACGTTACTCTCCTTTTCCCAGATATACGAAAGATCAATTATAACTGTGTTATGTTACTATACTCCATTCAATCGACCCGTGCATCTGGCTCCTAACTAGTGTTTGCATCGAGGCTCTTGATTGGCTATCATATCAGTACCCGAGCTCACTGGCCAAAATGAGCGGCAGAGCTGATAATTTCTTCTTATTATCTGTATTATTCCTTATTTATTCATTAAACTATACGTTTAGTATATCGTCTCTCGCTTACTCTCCGTTATATCTACAATTGTATGTGTTCCATGTGTTACCTTAAGCTATAAGGTATTGTTCATGTGATATTAAACAGCTCATTAGAGTCGGAGAAACACATAGGGCCTTTGTAGAATAATACAGTAAAAGCAAGAGAAGATATTCCGTCCCTGCCTATTTTAAATGTATGATACCGGTAAGTAAATCATGGCCTGTGATTGGCTAATCTGCCTTAGCCCGTCAGTCAGTCTCGTCTCTCGCTTACTCTCCCGTTTATCATTTTATTGTTTCGCTTGTGTTTACTTTATGATATATAAGTTATTATTGGGTGTAATGTGATATTTAATAGCTCTTTAGATTCGGATAAGACTATTATTTATTAATTAATAATTAAAATTACTTAAACTTATATAGTTTAATGAATAAATAAGGAATAATACAGATAATAACAAGAAATTATCAGCTCTGCCGCTCATTTTGGCCAGTGAGCTCGGGTACTGATATGATAGCCAATCAAGAGCCTCGATGCAAACACTAGTTAGGAGCCAGATGCACGGGTCGATTGAATGGAGTATAACCCATCTGTCCCTTACTAACTTCCTAATCCTGCCACGGAATTAGTTCCAGGGCAGTAGTTCCCTTTCCAATTTTCCCTTACCCACTCTAAAACACTGTTTGGACACTTGATCCTCAGTGTTTTGGAGGACAAGCAGCCTAGAGGGGTCACTAGACCTGTTGTTGCTTGATTTCCTTTGTACTCACTTGGTACAAGGCCCTCCGCCTTTGATAGGGTACGACGCTGTTTAAAGTACTTTAGATAAAATTAAGTCCGGGAAAGCCGCTGGGAGCTCCGGCATTGTCGCTGAGATGCTAAAAGTAGAGCTGGAGATATTGGGGTAAAATTGGTCGCAGAGCTTCGAATACATGATCAGGGAAAGTGTTGCTATCAGCGATATGCAGTTTGAATTTATGCCGGGACGTGGCACAACTGATGCTATCTTCATTCTTAGGCAAATGCAAGAGAGGTACTTACAGAAAAACAGGGAGTTATACCGAGTTTTTGTAGATCTGGAGAAGGCCTTTGACCATGTGCCCAGGGAGGTAGTGCAGTGGGCTATGAGAAAACTCAGAGTAGAAGAGTGGCTGGTGCGCGTGATAATGAGAATGTATGAGGGGTCACAGGCAGCAGTTAGAATAAACGGGGGCCTGAGCGAAGAGTTCCCAGTGAAGGTTGGAGTTCACCAAGTTTCAGTGCTTGAGCCCATTACTATTTGTTTAAGTACTCAAGGCTCTGTCAAGGGAATTTAGGACAGGACTCCAATGGGAGCTGTTATATGCAGATGATCTAGTTCTAATCGCAGATAGTGCACAGGAAGCAGAGGCGAAGTTCAAAAGATGGAGGGAAGGTATGGCAAATAAGGGTCTAAGAGTTAACATAGATAAAACAAAGGTCATGATTAGTGGAGTAGGGCGGGAACTATGGAAAGAAGCGGCGATTATCCATGCGCAGTATGTGGGAAGGGGGTGTGAAGTAACTCAATTCAATGTTGCGTCTGTAGTGACTGGGTACACAACAGGAAACGTGGAGCTAGAGGAACATTGACAAGAGTCATAGACTTTGAATGTGCAGTTTTCAAGGGAGATCTTGTATTAAATGACCCACCTGTCAGTGTTGATTTCGACAGTGTAACGCTGGAGTGTGTGAATAAGTTCTGCTACCTGGGCGATATGGTTTCCGTCGGAGGTGGCGCCGAAGCTAGCTCCATTGCTAGAGTCAGAAGCAGCTGGGGAAAGTTTAGAGAGCTGTTGCCATTCCTGACCATGAGAGGGCTCCCACCCTTCCTTAAAGGGAAGGTGTATACCTCGTGTGTTAGGAGCGCGATGACCTATGCCTCGGAGACGTGGCCGGCTAAAGCGGAGGATATCAATAGAATGGAACGGAATGAAAAGAAAATGGTGAGATGGATGTGTGGGGTTAATCTTAGGTACAGGGTATCGAGTGAGAAATTGAGAAGGCGTCTGGGCATTAGGAGTGTCAGTGAAGTGATGCGCACGAGCCAACTTGGTTGGTTTGGACATGTGGAGAGAATGGATGATCAGAACTGGGTGAAGAAATGCCGGACTGTGAACGTTGGGGGGAGCTGCGCGTAGGGGTGGGCCTAGAATGACGTGGGCTCGGGAACTCGGTCCGACCTCAAAATAAAGAACTTGACAACAGAAGCAGCCCTTGACAGGGCCGCCTGGAAAGCCCTTTAGGACGTGAGACTGTAACCACATACTCTGTGGACAAAACGGTCTTTAAACTTGTATGTATGTATGTATGTTCGAATCCCGGGAGGATCACATACTTTAATTAATTACATTGGGAGGTGTTTGGTGCTGGGAGTGAAATTAATTATTATGATCATTATATTGTGCTAGTCTGTCTTGTGCTTTACGTGTGAGGACTGACCACTTGCAGGTTTGCCGTGGCCTGTACTATCTAAGTAATAAAGAGGTGAAGCTAGGGTGGTGGGGTGCGGGTAGGATCAGCTGTTATATGACCAGCCCTTACATATCCACCTCCCTCTCTCTCTCTCTCAATCAACTGATATCTGGCTATCCATTACAGCTGTTTCCCCCTCTCTCTTTCTCGGCTTTACACACACACACGCACACTCTCTCTCTCTCTCTCTCTCTGGCTCAGCTGTTATCTGGCCATCCCTTACATCTGTTTCTCCGTCTTTCTTTATTTTTTATTTTTTTCACACAGGTTGAGATATGTCCGTGATATAGTGGTATGGGGAATAGATCTAACTTATTTTATGGTGTACTCTCTCTCTCATGTATTCCTACTTTGTTTTGTTTTGCACTCAAGTTGGGGCGAATCTCCCTTATTGACCTATATTTATCTCTGCCCACAGGCTGGGGGGACTCGGCGATATCGTCTAGCGGCAGCCTGGTGTTGGAGCCGGAGGATACGGGCCCACACATCACCTGGGGCCGTCCTAACACCAAGACGGCCTACTTCCACCACCACACGGCCACCAACGTCACGGCCGTAGTGGGACAGAGGGCCGTACTGCCGTGTAGGGTCCTCAACCTTGACAACAAAGATGTAAGTGGTATAGCATTTTAATTAACCCCTTCTGTACCGGCAACGTCTTTGTAAGTTTATTCTAGCTATATTTAGACGATTTTGTGCGGTTTAAGGGGGTACTAATCGCTTTTTCTGGACCCCCTTCTGCCTCATGTTTAGCATATTCGTTTTGAGAATAAAGACGTTCGTTCCGTTAGTTTGGCGATTTTAAGACATTTCGCCTCATTTGTTTGTCAATACTAAAACCTTTCGTGCCCATTAGGTGTCGATTGTTCCTGGCGAGCGAGTGCGAGCCTCTAATTTTAGAAGGGATCGGCCTTTGGCCGGGAAATTTGTTTACCGAAAAATTTACTAATTTGTCTTGAAAGGGGGTCTAGGGGGTGTTTTTCTAATATTGATGAAGGTCTAGAGAGGAAACTCAAAAATAAATAAATAAATATATATACTGTATATACCATAGACTCTATGGTATATACAGTAGACCAAAAACCAAGCACTGTGGTAGTAAAATGGTTAAGTGAGATAGTTCGAAGCCTGTTAATTGCTGGAGGCCCTTCTTAAACTGAACAAAATCGCCGAATAGTAGCCAGAATAAAGTAAACAGTACGTCGCTGGTATTCATAGTGCGGCCGTGACGTCAGGTCACGTGACAATAATAAACAAACCAGTACCTGGCCCTACGGTACGGGGCTGCCGCGCGCTTGTACACAAAGAGACTGGTCAAGTTTGTGTTGTTTTAGCACACACGGACAAGACAATGTGCTTTTGTATTGATTTCAAACAATCAAAGATGTAAGGAAAATATATTAAGGAAACAATAACAAGCTTCAAAGCAGTAACATAAAACAATATGATGAATAGATGATAAGACTGAATATTGAGCTCTCTCCTTTAATATGTGTGGATGTTTGGATTATTATCAACATATCTTAAGTAATTTTACCCATATATATATAGGCCTTATTTCACTCATAAAACTACAGATGCATACAGTACCTATCAGACGGCAACGGTCAATAAGAGTAAATGTTTTTTATTATTTTGTATATACAGCGCAAAGCTCTTTATCATCCATTGCCGTCTGGAAACTGTCTAATATCTTCTTGTATAAGGACTAGGCTTAACAATTATCTGTACTGATATTTATTGTCTCATTTTACACAATATATTTGTATACACATTTATGTTTATCGATATACTGTATTAGGGAGGTAACCGCAATTCACGGCAAAGCGTATACCATTAGCCTACACTAGATTACCGTATCCTATGCAAAGCCAACTGAAAACAAAAGATTAATAGGACACCAACAATCTATTAACCACATTAATGATGTATATGAAATGTTTGTTATGGTGGATGGGTGAGGGTAGGGGAGCTTGTTCATGTGTTTTCGACCATTCCATTCTTACACAAGATATGTTTATATCAATCTATTTTACCTTCCATAATGAGAGACAATACGATTCATCACGAAGTGTAGCCTACCGGCAGATATATAACAAACGTATATATTATATACTAAATGAAGAGACAAGGAAAAATCGTGTGTCTTTAGACCTCTTCATATAGATTAAAATGTAGGTTAAGGTAAATATACGGTACAAGTATATCGTTTGCTTCAACAGACACATTCCATGATAAATAACATAAGGAACAAAGCACAATGTAAGGCATTGATCTTGGTACAATGGCAAAGCTGCTAGATGTTGGAGAAATATTGGAGAAATATTGCAAAGAAAAAGCAATACCATTCATTGATAACTGGGATAGTTTCTATGGGAGAGATGGGATGTACGCAAGGGATGGGGTTCATCTTTCACGGTTATGGGTTTCCACATTAGCTAGTACTTTAGATAGGGTGCTTGTGGGGTTTTGAATAGAAATATTGAGAGTGTAAATGAGAGGTTAAATGGAACAATTTTAGCGTCAGGCGAAAGCGATAAGGATATTCAGTCTCATGCTAAAAATGATGACTATAATGCAAATTATAGTAGTGATGGTGCAACGGAAGATGGAAATGTCGTTAGAAATAAAGGTAAATTAGGTATAAAGAAAAGAAGTAAATTGAGAGTATATTACACAAACTGTAGGAGTCTATGTAACAAAATGAACGAACTTAGAGCCCTTGTTAGCAAAGAAAATATAGACATAATAGCGCTATATGAAACCTGGATTAATACAGAAACCAGGCATTTGTTAGCAGAATTTGATATACCAGGATATAATTTGTTTAAATATGACCGAACAAGTAAGAGGGGTGGCGGTATAGCAGTGTTTGTCAGGAGTACATTAAAAAGCTGTATTAAATCAGGTATTAGACTAAATAACGATAATGAAAGTGTTTGGGTAGAGGTTAACGAAGGTAGTGAGACCATAGAAATTGGAGTTATGTATAGACCGCCAAATATGAGTAGAAATGACGGAACGTCATTATGGGAGGAAATTAAAATGGCATCAAGGTTTAGCAATGTGTGCATTATGGGGGATTTTAATTTCCGAATATAGATTGGCAGCATCAAATAGGAGACTCTGATTCTGAGTAGTTTATAGAGGTAGTACAAGATAGTTTTTTATTTCAATTCATAGATACGCTGACTAGAGGTAATAATATTCTCGATTTAGTTTTCAGTAAAAATGAACATATGGTAAATAATGTAGAGATAGGGGACCACCTAGGAAATAGTGACCACAATTCTGTGTATTTTAATATGCAATGGAAAGGTAATACCAGAGAGAATACAACATTAATACCTGACTTCAGAAAAGCCAATTATGGTGGGTTAAGAAGAGCCCTATTAGCGGACCCTATGGTCAAAAAATTAAGTCGATCCAGGTGTCCAAATGAGTGTACCCCTTCTCAGGCACCTGTCATCTTAAGTCAGGAAGAGACGTCAACCTTGGTAGATACATACGATAATTTTATGGAGTCAGTATTCAATGCACAAAATAAATACATTCCCAAAATAAAATTTAGATCAACACAGAACCAACCCATATGGATGAATAATAGACTATTAGATCTTCTAGGACAAAAGAGAGGAATGTATAGAAAAATTAGGAAAGGCGAAATTCACCTACTTGCTTACTATCAGAATCTATCACGACAGGTAAAAAAGGATATTAGGAAAGAAAAAAGAAATTATGAAATTAAGGTTGCCAATGACTCAAAAAGTAATCCTAAAGCATTTTACCAACTATATAAATCCAAGGTTAGAGATGTAACTGGTCCCCTTAAAACTTCGATAGGAGAAATGACAGACAATTATTTAGAAATGTGAAGTTCATTAAATAGTCAATTTCTTTCCGTTTTCACTAATGAAAATTTGGCAGTTTCCAGAAGTCCGTAAGGTATATAGCGATAGTATAGAAAATAGGTTAAGTACGGTTACTATAAGTAGAAATGATGTGCTTAAGGAAATTGACTGACTGAAACCTCATAAATCGCCTGGTCCTGATGAGGTATATGCTAGAGTATTAAAAGAATGTAGGGATGAGTTAAGTTACCCATTAACATTTCTATTTAACAAGTCATTAGAAACAGGTATAGTTCCAGAAGCTTGGAAGCTTGCAAACGTAGTTCCGATCTTCAAAAAAGGTGACAAATCAATAGCATCCAATTACCGTCCCATTAGTCTTACATCAATCATAGGAAAGCTACTAGAGTCAATTATTGCTAGTAAAATTAGAAACCACTTAGATACATTTAATTTAATAAATTATTCTCAGCATGGATTCACTCAGGGACGTTCTTGCCTTACTAATTTGCTTAGTTTTTCTCAGAAGTATATGAAGCAGTAGATAATGACAAGTCATATGATATAATATATTTAGATTTCAGTAAAGCTTTCGACAGAGTCCCCCATGAGAGATTGATGAGAAAGGTTGAGGCGCATGGAATAGGTGGGGCGTTGTTGGGATGGATTAGGATATGGCTAATTGGTAGGAAGCAGAGAGTCAGCATAAATGGTACGAAGTCAGAATGGGGAGCAGTCAAAAGTGGTGTCCCCCAAGGATCTGTATTAGGTCCTCTGTTGTTTGTTATATACATAAATGACCTTGATTTAGGTATAACTAGTAGGATAAGTAAATTTGCAGACGATACCAAAATGGGGAGAACAATTGATTCAGATAGAGATATAGAGTGCCTCCAAAGGGATCTAGATACCTTACACGAATGGTCAGTAAATTGGCAGATGAAGTTTAACATTGACAAATGCAAGGTATTAAAGATAGGGAAGATGCATACTAATGTTAAATATAAACTAGCTAATATGGAATTAGAAAACTCGAATTGTGAGAAAGATCTACGTGTGTTTGTTAGCAATGATTTGAAGCCTAGAAAACAGAGTATAAGCGTTCGAAACAAGGCAAACAGGATTCTCGGGTTCATCTCTAGGAGTGTGAGTAACAGAACTGCTGATGTTAACTTAAAACTTTACTTGTCATTAGTGAGACCCCATATGGATTATGCTGTTCAATTTTGGTGTCCTTATTACAGAATGGACATAGATTCATTGGAGAGAGTACAACGTAGAATGACAAAAATTATCCATAATATTAGAAATCTTCCGTATAAAGACAGGTTGAAGAAGTTAGGCTTACATTCGTTAGAGAGACGCAGAGTTAGAGGGGATATGATAGAGGTGTTCAAGTGGGTTAGCGGAATTAACAAAGGGGACATGACAAATGTACTAAAGCTCAGTGATAGCGAAAGAACTCGTACCAATGGTTTCAAATTAGATAAATTTCGTTTCAGAAAAGATATAGGCAAATATTGGTTTGGTAACAGAGTTGTAGATGGGTGGAATGGACTACCAAGTGCTATAGTGGGATCTAAAACTGTAGGGAGCTTTAAGATAAAATTGGATAAGCATATGGACGAGAAGGGTTGGGTGTGAAGGGGGATCAGCCGGGTTGGGCCAATCAGCGCTCTGCAGACCCCCGTAATCCTGCGTTAATCTCTAACCGTTTTGGTAAGATGATCCTCAGGGTACTAGAGTGTTGAGCCTATAATTGGGCTTTGTAATTGGGGTTGTGTGGGACAGGGATCTGCCTTGCTTAGGCCAATCGGCTTTCTGCAGACTCCCATTTTCTTATGTTCTTATGTTCTTATGTAAAGTAAGTACCAGTAATAAAACGAAACATACGAAAAAGAGTTGATTAGGCTGTGCCCAACATTACCGGTATCTATCAACTGAAAATATACATATTTTATAATCTATATTTTATTAATTTCACCCCAACATATGCCAATTTTGTGAATAGGTCATTTATATAATATGCTTACGTGTCGGATAAATTGCGTCTATATATGCAGAGAAATTTAGACTAAATTAAGTAGTCTCGTTGGCAATATAAGCAAAATCCATCATAGGTTTACAATTTTAATACAGCAAAATTATATAAATCTGAACTTGGCTCTTTTGCCAACCATTGGCGTGCAACAATATCAAACCGACCAAACCTACCTAAGAATTAACTTAACTAACGGTTTATTTGAAGAGGTTTAAGCAAAGTCCGTTGTATAAATATATGTTGCCTTCCATAATAGGAGAATATACGATTTATTATGAAGTTTGTCGGTTGAAGCAACACTATATACCTGGTACCGGTACCGTTTATGGACATACCTTACCTACATTATGATCCATGTGAATTGGTCTAAAATTCTGGTGTAAAAGTCATCAATTTACAGTTATTATTTTTAAGTCTAGCCCATATATAAGGTGATATTTGTTGTAGGTTTTAACTTTTGAACTTGTTTGACATCAAATGTTGATTAAAATCCAAACTCGATCGGTTATATTTTGTCAACGCGGGTATTTCTATGGTTGCGGGATTTTTGCGGGTAGAGGGTATTACAATAAGCTAAATACATCGGAGATTTGACCATATTAATTAACTAAACCTGTATTATGCATCACTGAAATTATAAGTAGGCCTAGCCTATGTAACGGTAGATTCTGTTACGTGCCTTTAACCCCTTCTGTACCGGTGATGTACTTATCATTATATTCTGGCCACTATTAGACGATTTTATATGTACAGCTTAGGAAGGACGTCTCCTCATTACAAGGTTGCAGCCTATCTCAATTAATCCTTTTAGATACCATATATCCTTCCCAAGCTTAGACAAAATCGTCTAAATGTAGCTGAAATCAAATACAAAAATACGTTACCGGTAAAGAAGGGGTTAATATTCTGTTCTCAAAGATTTCTGTCCGGTATTCATGCGCAGTTCTGCTGTTGTAACAAGGCTTATAATCTGTATAGTATCTCTAATTTCCAAAACGTAGACATTTGATCTCTCTCTCTCTCTCTCTCTCTCTCTCTCTCTCTCTCTCTCTCTCTCTCTCTCTCTCTCTCTCTCTCTCTCTCTCTCTCTCTCTCTCTCTCTCTCTCTCTCTCTCTCTCTCTCTCTCTCTCTCTCTCTCTCTCTCTCTCTCTATATATATATATATATATATATATATATAAACAATACAAAACATATATTACAGAAAGGAATTGAGTAATGGAATGTTGGTGTCTTATAACAAACGTTTGTTTTCTGCTTCGCCTTCGCTCGCATAGTAATCATTAAAAAATATACGGAAAACTGATAAATATCAACATACTACTGTATGGTGTAAAATTATAAAATCGACATGTAAATAATGATAATACAGTATTTAAGTTATCCCAGTACGGTATATAAGGAGATATAGTCGGTGTTGTTCACTCTTCATACACCCTGCTTTTATCACAAGGCAGTAATAAGTCTTCCTTGTCATAATTTCCCTCTAATTTACCCTAGGGACCCTCCCCCTTCAGAACACTAAGAATGTATGGCGATAACTCAATTTCCATAGTGTTCACGTTAGACACGACATTACGAGCATATAAAGTAGAAACCGATTCAATCGCATAGAGTTTAACGTGTTTATTTACTTGGGAGTAGCGGACCAATGATGCCCCACGCCGTTTGGTGGAGAAATCTGAACTAACCCCGTGCACACTATGAATAGAAGGGCTGACTGGTCGAGGGGTTAACCCCTTCAGTACCGGTGACGTCCTTTTCATTCTATTCCGGCAACTATTAGAGGATTTCATTCAGCTTAGGAAGGATCTGTGGTAGCTAACAGGATAAATTGAGATGGTGTGTAGCCTTTTAATGGTTAGAGGTCCTTCCTAAGGTTAATAAATTCCTCTAATTATAGGTGCCAGTACATAATGCAAAGGACGTCATCGGTACTCAATGGGTTAACCCCTTGACGATTAGGACGCATTTTAACAGTTTATTCTGGCTATCATTATCTCAATTAACTTTTTCGCTCATACAAGTTCTTCCCAAGCTGAATAAAATCGTTTAAGGGGCTTGTGGCTGTTTTTATTTTTTGGTCTATTAATTAATTTATTCGTGTATTTGTTAGTTTCTTCGTTAGACCTCCCTCAAACTTAGAAAATCGCCCTTTAAGATAAATTTGTACATATTTCAGTTGACGAATGTCCCGGCCGACGGCCGGTTTCTCTAATAGTTACAGGCTTGCTATCACTCGCCAGGAAAAAAATCGACACCTAAATGGCACGATAGTTCATAAAATTGACAACGAAATGGAGCAGGTGTTAAAATCGCCAAATGAATGGACCAAACAGCTTACAATTTCAAAATTAATGGGGCTAAACACGAGGAAAAAAGGGGTCCAGAAAAACAACCCATCTCCCCTTAATGATAGCCAGAATAAACGGTAAAAACACGTCATGATCCTCAGAGGGTTAAGTCCGTAGACACACAGACAGACAGACACGACACATTCCTCCATATGAGTATCCCACACAAAATAACCATGCCACTCCAACAGCTTCCTCTCTCTTTCTCCAACACCCCTTTTCCCCTCTCAACACTCTTTGATAAGTAGATACGAGGAGCCGTTGTAAAGGCTAATCCATCAATACCTTCACCACAATAACACACACAACAAATCCACTCCAACAGCTTTCTCTCTCTCCCTCCCTCTCCAATACCCCTTCTCCCCTCTCATCACTCTCCGATAAGTAGATACGAGGTGCCGTTGTAAAGGCTAATATCTCAATACCTTCACCACAATAACACACACAACAAAGCCACTCCAACAGCTTCCTCTCTCTCTCTCTCCAATACCCCTTTTCCCCTCTTAACACTCTTCGAAAAGTAGGTGCAAGGATCCGTTGTAAAGGCTAATCCCTCTATACCTTCACCATAATAACACACACAGCAAATCCACTCCAACAGCTTCCTTTCTCTCTCTCGCTCTCCAATACTCCTTTTTCCTCTCTCAACACTTCGAAAAGTAGGTGCAAGGATCCGTTGTAAAGGCGAAACCCTCAATACCTTCACCTGACCTTATCCCTCATTCTTCAAAAACACACAAATCAATCCTTCCTTACGACTCTTACTAAATCAGATTCTCAGAAGTTAGGTGTACTCATCCGATTCCGCGGGTTCTTTTCCCAATTCAGCTTATGAGTCTATTGAGTGGTGTGATAAGTACATAATATGTAGCCTGAAACTCGCTAGTGGTCGATTTACCGACAGTTGAAATGAAACCGCCTATATTCA
Source organism: Paralithodes platypus (assembly GCA_032716605.1). Taxonomy (NCBI): domain Eukaryota; kingdom Metazoa; phylum Arthropoda; class Malacostraca; order Decapoda; family Lithodidae; genus Paralithodes; species Paralithodes platypus. The sequence goes on from CM064492.1 coordinate 61,293,115, forward strand.
CATGTATAGGAATCCTTCATCTATACAGCATTTATTAATCTTTTGTGTCGTCAGTGTACCCCTTCTTTAACTAACCCACCATGGTTTCTTTCAACTCGCTGCAATGCTCTCTCTCTCTCTCTCTTCTTCATACTCACTCACTCTCTCTCTCTCTCTCTCTCTCTCACTCAAACACACTTTCTCTCTCTTCTTCACTCACTCTCTCTATCTCTCTCTCTCTCTCTCACTCAAACACACCCTCTCTCTCTTCTTCACTCTCTCTCTCAAACACACCCTCTCTCTCTTCTTCACTCTCTCTCTCAAACACACCCTCTCTCTCTTCTTCTTCTCTCTCTCTCTCTCTCTCTCTCTCCACCGTAACTCATCTACTATGACCCAACCAATAGCCATACAGATTTTTGGCCCTCGCCGTATATTTTACCGTCGAATTTTACAATGCCAAATATATTGCGGTAACAAAAAAAGGATTGAAAACTACGACTTCATAAAACTCTATATATTTCCGAATGTGTAGAAAAATCATGAAGCAATTTGTATCTACTCATTCCTAAGAGAACACGTAATTATTATCAACTTCGCGATTGATTCGAAATATCCCTTACACTATTATAGTAGCCTACCCAAATATCCCTTACACTATTATAGTAGCCTACCCCAATATCCCTTACACTATTATAGTAGCCTACCCAAATATCCCTTACACTATTATAGTAGCCTACCCCAATATCCCTTACACTATTATAGCCTACCCAAATATCCCTTACACTATTATAGTAGCCTACCCAAATATCCCTTACACTATTATAGTAGCCTACCCAAATATCCCTTACACTATTATAGTAGCCTACCCAAATATCCCTTACACTATTATAGTAGCCTACCCAAATATCCCTTACACTATTATAGTAGCCTACCCAAATATACCCTTACACTATTATAGTAGCCTACCCAAATATCCCTTATGGTCTTATAGTAGCCTACCCAAATATCCCTTACACTATTAGTAGCCTACCCAAATATCCCTTACACTATTATAGTAGCCTACCCAAATATCCCTTACACTATTATAGTAGCCTACCCAAATATCCCTTACACTATTATAGTAGCCTACCCAAATATCCCTTACACTATTATAGTAGCCTACCCAAATATCCCTTACACTATTATAGTAGCCTACCCAAATATCCCTTACACTATTATAGTAGCCTACCCGAATATCCCTTACACTATTATAGTAGCCTACCCAAATATCCCTTACACTATTATAGTAGCCTACCCAAATATCCCTTACACTATTATAGTAGCCTACCCAAATATCCCTTACACTATTATAGTAGCCTACCCAAATATCCCTTACAGGCTTACACTATTATAGTAGCCTACCCAAATATCCCTTACACTATTATAGTAGCCTACCCTAATATCCCTTACACTATTATAGTAGCCTACCCAAATATCCCTTACACTATTATAGTAGCCTACCCTAATATCCCTTACACTATTATAGTAGCCTACCCAAATATCCCTTACAATTATTATAGTAGCCTACCAAATATCCCTTACACTATTATAGTAGCCTACCCAAATATCCCTTACACTATTATAGTAGCCTACCCAAATCCCTTACACTATTATAGTAGCCTACCCAAATATCCCTTACACTATTATAGTAGCCTACCCAAATATCCCTTACACTATTATAGTAGCCTACCCAAATATCCCTTACACTATTATAGTAGCCTACCCAAATTATTATATTGGGTTTCCATCATAATACAAAGCAACATAATGCCCCTTTCTTTAACCCCTTCTGTACCGGCGACGTCTTTTGAATGTTATTGTAGCTACCATTAGACAATATTATTCAGTTTAACAAGGATTTTCAGCAATTTACAGGCTTCGGACTATCACAGTTAACCCTTTTAACTACCCCAGATCCTTCTAAAACTGCACAAAATCGTCTAAATATAGCTAGAAGAAAACTAAAAGGACGTCGCTGTTTATGGGTACTTATAATTTACCATTATATAATTGTTATTATTTTTATTATCAGTATTATAACTTTTTATATTCATAATCTGGCTAAATTAATGCATATCCATTTTAAGGTTTATGACGTATTTTACCAATATTTTATTCAAATAAAAAAAGGGTATAGGGAAATGATAGGGTCAATTGCGATAGTCTTTACCAAATTTAATTCCCACAGATCCTTCTTTAGCTGTATAAAATCGTCTAGCGATAGCTAGAATAAACTGTTGAAGTGCGTCATAATCCTCAAGGGGTTTACATAGACACGACTTCACGTAACAAAAGAGTAAGAAGTTTGTGAATCTATGTTTATTTTCAAAGTGATGGTGAGCTATGAATTATTCCAGAAGGAAAGCAAAAAAAATATATATATATATAGTATATATCAACAATCGATCTATCTTATCAATCTCTCTCTCCCGAATCCCTCCATTATTATCATGTTTCATTCAAGTTCTTCTCTTCTCTTCATCCCTCCTCAGTTCTCAACTCTCATATTTGCCAGCTATCTTTATAAGGGGGTAGTACTCGCTTTTTCTAGACCCCCTTCTCCCTCATGTTTAGCATATTAGTTTTGAGGTTTTAAGATGCTCGTTCCGTTAGTTTGACGATTTTGAGACCTTTCGCCTCACTTGTTTATCAATATTTAGACCTTTCGTCGATTTATTCCTGGCGAGCGATAGCGAGGCTCTAATTTTAGAAGGATTGGCCTTCGGCCGGGACATTTTTCTACCGAAAAATTTACAAATTTATCATAAAAGGGGGTCTAGGGTGTGTTTTTTTAAGCTTGATGGAGGTCTAGCGAGGAAACTCAAAAATATATACATATATAAATATATAGACCAAAAACCAAGCACTATCCCCTTAAAGTAAGTAGGGTTACTCCTGGCTTTTCAATTTTCTTTCACCAGCTCTACCTCCCCCCTCTTCTCTCTCTCTCTCTCTCTCTCTCAAGGGACTGGAGTTTTCGCAGAGAGGCTCCAGTCCTGACATTATTCTTGACTTACACTGTGCTGACTTATTGATCCAATAGGGTTGATAGCCACTGAAGTCCTATTTTAACTAACTAGCTCTGTACTGCAGGTCTCGTGGATCAGACAGCGAGACATCCACATCAGCCAATCTATCAATGTATCTACAAACATATATATTAAGTAAGTAATCAATGTATCGATCCAAACACATATCTCACACTCGATCTACCAGCCAATCAAGCAATGTATCTCTATAACAATATCTATTAATCAACTAATCAATCATTGTATCTATCCAAAAACACATCTTACACTGAATCTAACAATCTATGTGTCACATTGTCTAAAAATCTATCAATCAATGTATGAATAGGCCCAAACATATTGTTATGTTTCTGGGCGAGGAGAAATGACACAAACAATAGGCCAAACATGAAATTCAAAACTAATGACAAAACCCTCTCCCAAATATCCAGGTTCAAGGAAAACTATCATAAAAATTCTTAGTTTAATGAAATTAAGTATATAATGTAACAAATAAAATCAGTCTCTTCAGGACGAGCAATAAGAATATAATTATAATGCAATAAAATTATCAGAAAATGTACAAGTTAACAAAATAAATATCTATATACTTTTACTGAAGCAATGCAAGGTATAAATATTTAAATCTCAAACCAATTAATATTTTCTCAAGATCACTGGAAATGGTTAATATATGTTTAATAACTTGAGGAAATGCACACAATACTAACAAAAGCAATACAAGTAATTAATACAACTATTTAAATGTGAAATAAACACTAAAGTATAACTTGAGAAAATATTCTTTCTGAAAATACAATAATAATACAGGCAATGCAAGAAGGGGGTAACTAAATTAATCTGATCAAAATCACAAACTTGGAAACTAATCACAAATTAATTAATTCTTTACATTTATAACATTAACCCTTGTCTATCGGGGCCCGACTTAACCCGTGGAGCCCCGGCTAGTTTTGTAATGTTTGTTCACCAGAACCCGGCCGGTTTTCAATTTTTTTTTTTATTCCAGAAACAATAGCCAATAGGTTAGGAATGAAGGAAAAACCATGAAAAACCGCTCAAAAAGCTTAAAGAATGGTCCTACAGAGCCCCCGAAAACGTATTTTACAAGAGTAAAAAATTGAAGGCAATTACCCCCAAAAAACAGGTTATTGCGCGTCACGCGCACGCACGTGGACTTTGAGAGTTTTCAACCATCAGCACGGTTGCGTGGGATATGTACACAGTTCCCATACAAATCTGAGCCCTCTCGAGTGGCTACACCTGAGGTTACGGTCGGAGCAATTAGGGTGACTCGTCAGACGCGTCGCTGGGGCTGTGCGTTACATACATCGCCGACGCGTCAGACGAGTCGCTGGGGCTGTACGGGTTAAGTCCGAATCGAAAAATTTGGACTATGTGGCGGGGCCCGACTTAAGTCTGTGTGCAATTTTGGCGCAAGATTGGCTCTGAGAGAGAGACGAGCGACGGGAGGAGCCTGGGTTACCTCATGACCGCTCGCCACGGCCGCCGTGGACCTACTGAGATTTACTCCACTTACATCCACCCTCACTCCCTCGCTACATACGTAATTATATAAAGAAATTACCGTATTTTAGCGATTTTGCCCTTCGGTTCCACGATCGTTGCAAGACAACCAGTGATCGTAGAAGGATGCTTCGGGTGTCATTGGAAAGCTCAATTTACGCCCTTTCAGGGATACATGCTTGTATTACGCTCTGGGTCTTGTTTATGCATGAAAAAGAGCACAGAAACAACCCCCTTTATGGTAAAAAAAACCCCGCTGGGCGGCACAGTGAAATATACTCCACCACCCACTCTTAAGGTGTTAACAAATGCAATCAAAAGGAAATTACAAAATAATATGAATTTACAGAAAACTTGATGATAATTAATTATTAATTAATCACTAGATAGCCTAAACTTATAATATGCACAATATCAATAATAGGCTATAATAAGGGACACACTGATATACTCAACACTCAAATCACAGGAATCAGCTTCCAGGTTGCTTAAAATCGTTTGAAAGTAGCCAGGAGAGATGTAGCACTTCACAAGTTATAATAATCACTATGTACAGAGAGAGAACAGGCGTGGTCGTCAGCTGGTCTAAGAGTCGAAACTGTAAAGACGCAGGGGGTATATAATTATATCCCACCAGGAACACTAGAATGTTCCACTGCTCCCGCGAATGTAATGACGTAAGGCTGGGAGAGACAGACTGAATCCTGACAGGTCTAGAACTTTCGAGAAGCAAGCAAATAAGGGGGAAACAAAAACTATTATCTTAATCTGGCTTATTTAATCAATATTAATTCTGGATTACATAACACCTCCCCCCTAAAGAAAGAAATTTACAGGGGAAATTTCTACTTTAAAACAATTAGGCTACAATCTGGACAAGCAATCTGCAATCACATTTTCTTTCCCTTTAATATGCCTTATATCTAAAGGATATTCTTGAAGAAGCAGACTCCACCTTGTCAATCTCTGATTCTTATCTTTAAGCTTACTAAGAAACTTTAGTGGGTTGTGATCAGTATAAATAACAATAGGATCTGGGCCTGAACACAAATATAAAGAAACATGTTGTAATCCCAAAATCAGAGCCAAAAGTTCCTTTCCAATAGTTAAATAATTCCTTTGGGGTGGAGTAAACTTTTTGCTGTAATAAGATACAGGATGCTCAATACCTTGGTCATCCTCCTGCAACAAAACTGCCCAGCTACTGTATCACTAGCATCCACAGCCATTTTAAAGGATTTAGCAAAGTTAGGGGTGGAAAGCACTGGCTGACTCAACAGGATAGCTTTGAGTTTCTTGAAAGAGGATTCACATGCTTCATTCCACTCAAATTTAACACCCTTTTTCAGAAGGTCTGTGAGTGTTGACACAAGGATTGATAAATTTAGAACAAACCTGCGGTAATATCCTACCATACCAAGAAATTTTTGAAATTCTTTCCTAGTCTTAGGTCTGGGAAGATCACTTATCACCTGTACTTTTGCCCCTGGTGGCACAACTTGTCCATTTCCAATCACATAACCAAGATACTGTACTTTAGCTTGACCAAATTCACACTTTGATAGATTTGCAACCAGATTAGCCTGAACCAAACGATCAAAAAAGTTACTGACATGGCATAGGTGATCTTTTCAGGTGTCACTAAAGATCAATACATCATCAATATACACAACACATCCTTCCAAACCCTCGGTTACAATGTTCATGAGTTTTTGAAATGTTGCAGGTGCATTTTTCATACCATATGGCATCACAGAACATGCAAAATTCTTACCAAGAGTTACAAAACATGAGACATCCCTAGCACGCTGAGTTATAGGTACTTGCCAATATCCCTTTAACAAGTCAAACTTACTTATGTACTGTGCCTTTCCAATCCTATCTATACAATCTTCCATGCGAGGTATTGGGTAGGTGTCTGTTTTGGTGATCTGGTTAACACGTCGATAGTCAATACAGAGCCGTTGTGATCCACCTGGTTTAGGAAATAAGGTGACAGGAGAACTCCACTCACTTTGGCAGGGCTCAATCATCTTGTGGGTGAGTAGGTAGTCAATCTCCTTCTGGATCAAGGGAACCTTCAAGGGATTCACACAGTAGGCTGGCAGCTTAACCCGTTGAGACCCAGCGTCGCACGTGTTGCGTCGGCAGTCTTTGATCACCAACTCCCAGCGACGCATCACGTGCGTCCGACATATAAAAAACACTTACGTGGCTCGTAAGGTAGGAAATGGCGGGAGAATAGGAGGGGGCGGTACCGTAGTGTGTGGGGGAGCCGGGCCAGTAGGTGTGAGCGGGCCGAGACAGCCGCGCGGCTGGTGGTGGTGGGCTTAGTGGGGATAGTTTACACCCCTAGTTTACCGCCACTTTGAACCTTCATTACTCCGGTCGTATGGGAGCTAGAGGCTTGAGATTTATGTGAGATACTCCTTAGGATGTATGCCGTACAATGCCATACTCAGTTTTTACCCTAGTGCTCCCGGGCGGGTGGTCATGCGGGGGACACGAACTATTGAAACCCCCCCCCCCACCCCCCAAATGACCGAAATGATTTTTTTTTTATTTGTGTGTTCATTTCTCACCATTCTCTTCCATTTTGGCTCAACAAATTTTTTTGAAGCTCCCCCCCCCAACCCCCCACCGGCCCCCCCCCAAAAAAAAATGTCAGAGGTGATTTTTTTTTGTTTTTTTTTTCATTTCTCATCCTTGTCTTCCATTTTAGCAAACAAAAAAAATAAGTGAAAATGGCTTGGGACTGGGGTGAACAAAATATTATAACTAGCCGGGGCTCAACGGGTTAATTGGCTTTGCATCTCCAACATCCACGTCATGCATCAACACCACGGTTGTCCTTCCTGGAGTATCTCGGAACACTTGATGGTATTTCTGGAGTAGAGCCGTGAATTCCTGCCTCTCCTCAGGGGTTAGATGATATAACTTAGTCTCCAGATCACTCATGATAGCAACATTCTGCCCCAGGCTATCACTTAAGTTCATACTGCATGGGAGTGCCTCACTTTCGGTGTCATGAGGAACAGCTACAGTGCAGACGGGTTTATCAGGGTCTCTCCTGTGGTACAATTTCAGCATGTTGACGTGACAAAGTTGTTTGCTCTTCCTACGATTTGGCGTGGCAATAACGTAGTTCACATCACTGGCTTTCTTCTCCACCGCGTATGGTACACTAAGCTTGGCTTGAAGAGGTTATCCGTGGATTGGCAGCAGAACTAGGACCTGATCACCTGGCTGAAACTGGCGTACTCTTGAGTTCTTGTCATACCATGTTTTCATCTTCTCCTGAGCAGTTCCCAAATTCTCTCGAGCTAGCTGGAACGCTGTATGGAACGCTGTAGATAACCGCTCCTTAAAGTTCGCCACATACTCCAGCAGGTTGACGTCATCTGATTCCGACAGCCAAAACTCCTTCAACACTTGGTGCCGCTAGAAGAGGGGCGAACACATCAAAAGGTAACTTCATAGGACCTCTAACTACATGCCCGAAGAGTAGTTCAAAAGGTGAGAAGCCTAGTGATTAATTTGGAGACTCTCTTGAAGCAAACAGCACAAAAGGAAGACCTTTGTCCCAATCTTTCTGGTGTTTCAAGCAGTACTTCCTCAGCATCGATTTAAGTATCTGATGATATCTCTCCAGAGCTCCCTGTGTTTGAGGATGATATGCAGAAAATGTGATCTGTGTGATGCCCAACTCTTTCAAAGACTGCTTTAAAACATTGGACATAAAATTGCTCCCTTGATCCGACTGTACTTCCTTAGGCAATCCAAATCTAGTGAAGAACCCAAGCATTTCTTTCACTACATTCTTCGCCGAAATATTTCTGAGAGGAATTGCTTCAGGATAACGAGTAGCCATATCAATAAGTGTCAGCAAATAGGAAAACCCTGAAGAAGTCTTGGGAAGAGGTCCTACCATATCGCCCAACACCCGAGTGAATGGCGTCTCAAAGGGAGGAATGGGAACGAGTGGTGCAACTTTCTCTTTTTGATTACACTTCCCCACTACTTGACAGGTGTGACAAGATTTGCAATACCAGGAAACATCTTTGAAAATACCTGGCCAGTAAAAATGCTTCGAAATACGGGCTGCAGTCTTCCTCACTCCCATGTGTCCTGCCAAACTGGAGTCATGAGCCACCCTTATGATATCCTGCTTACAAATGCGAGGGATGACAATTTGATGCACAACCTCCCATTCACAGTCTGCTGATGACGTTGGGGGTCTCCACTTTCTCATTAATACTCCTGACTTAAAATAGTAACAAGTAAAAGCACTGACTGACTCTTCCTCACTACAAGCAGAACTAGCTAAACCTTCCAGCTCTGGGTCAGCCTGCTGCAACTCTACCAACTCACGAGGTGACAAATTATCCACACTGCGGGGAACTGCTTCATCCTCTGAATGGTCTAAATTAGCAAGGAAAGTATCAACCAAGAGAACATCATCATCTTCATCACCCTCTAAATCACTAGTAAATTTAGCTGTTGCCCTAGTGACAGCACATGCAGGAAACACATCAGATGAGCCGTCCTCGACTCCAGCCACCGGCTCACTAGACAACCGAGGAGCTGGACAAACCCGACCCCCAGCAATGTCGTTGCCAAGGAGAAAAGTCACACCAGACATAGGAAGTGTCTCAACCAATCCTACCATAACTGGACCTTGAACAAAATCAGACTCAAAGATTCACTCTGCACAGAGGGACAGAAAAATAATTACTCCCTAAACCCTGCAACATTACAGTTTCACCAGAGGAATTATTAGAGCCTAAAACACTGGTCACTAGTAGGGATTGGCAAGCACCTGTGTCTCGTAAAATTTTAACAGATTTCCTGTCACTGCCATTAATTGAACTGACAAAACCATCAGACAGGAAATTTGCATAGGAACTCTTGAGAGTGTCACCCCCATCACTGCTCAAAAGAGGAGCTTTATCAGTAGAGCTTACGTTACCCTTCAAAGCACTCAAAGCAGGTACAACAGAATAACTGCTCAAAAGAGGAACTTTATCAATAGAGCTTACGTTACTCTCCAAAGCACTCAAAGCAGGTGAAACAGAGTCATTTATAAGACATTGGGAACTCTCAAGAGTGGACACCAGACCAACGGACTGAACATTTGCAGGTTTATTATTAGCATCACGCTGTTTCTTGAAACATTTCTCAGCAACATGACCTAGTCTACCACAATAATTACATTTATTCTTAGAAAAGTTAGAAGTGGAACTAGTATTTCCTTCCTGAGAAACATTATCTTTACTCTCCTTCTTTACACCTGCACTCTGAGAAGGGGCTACATATTTACTCTCATATCTCTTTATTTGATTACCTGCATAATGTTTGTGAGTGAGAACATACTCATCAGCTAAAATTGCAGCATCAGAAACAGTGTCTACCTTTTTTTCATCAATATATAAACTGACATCCTTCCTGACACATCTTTTGAAGTCCTCCAATAAGATAATCTGCTTAAATTGATCACAGTCAGCATTTACATTCTTAGAGTTTAACCATTGATCTAACAAATCTTCTTTAATTTTGGCATACTCAACATGAGATTGCTTATCCTGCTTGTAAGTGGTCCTAAATTTAGCTCTGTAGGCTTCAGGAACAAGCTCATAGGCTTTAAGAATCAGGCTCTTAACTACATCATAATTATCAGACTAATCCTGAGACAAAGATACATAAGTGACTTGAGCTTTACCAGTGAGTACACTCTGAAGGAGTATTGGCCAATACTGCCTTGGCCATTTGAAACCATTACCTGCCTTCTCAAACAATTGAAAGTATTTAGTTACATCAGATTCATTAAAGACAAGGACAAGTCTAACATTTTTGGCCACATCAAAATTATCAGGATTAGATGACCTATTTACCCCGTGTTTCATACCGTACTCATGGTTTAACTTAGCAATTTCAAGTTTAGTGTGAGCCTCAGCCTGTGCCAGTGCTTGTGCCTGTTGAGCCTGTGCTTCCTGAATACGAACCTGTGCTTGAATCTTTCCAAGTTCAATTTGTTTATCCATGTCAACTTGAGGAGTTAGATTAACTCACTGAGCCCAAGCGACGCAGGGTTTGCGTCCACAATGTATGTAACGCTAAACCCCAGCGACGCATGGTTTGTGTCCTGGCCGGTCCGGTCTCAATTACTCCGGTCCTATGGCACTTAGAGGGCTCAGATTTGTATGAGAACTGTGTAAGTATCCCACGCACCCATGCCGATGGTTGAAAACTCTCAAAGTCCAACCGTGTGCGCGTGAGCACGCTTAAACATGTTTTTTGGGGGAAATTGCCTTCAATTTTTCACTCTTGTAAAATCCGTTTTCGGGGGCTCTGTAGGACCATATTTTGAGCTTTTTGATCGGTTTTTCGTGGTTTTTCCTTCATTCCTAACCCTTCGCTATTGTTTCTGGAATACAAAAAAAAATCAGAATCAGCCGGTCCTGGGTGGTACATTTATAAATATTTAGCTGGTACTCAGCAGGTTAAATAGTTTTATATTAATCATGTCAACAATTTGATCTTTATGAGCACTTGAAGGAGGAGCAAGCTGCAGGTATTGTGCAAGGACTTTGAGTTCATTTTTATTCCTACTTTCTACCTCAACAACTGTCTTAACACTCTCTACAAAATCTTTAGCTCCCTAAAGGTAGAAATAGTAGAAGACATCATGAAAATTTAAATATACAATCACAAGCAAATAAGTTAATATATTCTTAAACAAATCCTTTAGATCTTGGCAAGGTCGCCAATGTTATATTTCTGGGCGAGGAGAAATGACACAAACAATAGGCCAAACATGAAATTCAAAACTAATAACAAAACCCTCTCCCAAATATCCAGGTTCAAGAAAAACTATCATAAAAATTCTTAGTTTAACCCGTTGAGCCCCGGCTAGTTATAATATTTTGTTCACCCCAGTCCAAAGCCATTTTCACTTATTTTTTTTGTTTGCTAAAATGGAAGACAAGGATGAGAAATGAAAAAAAAACAAAAAAAAATCACCTCTGACTTTTTTTTGTTTTGGGGGGGGGGGCCCCCCGGTGGGGGGTTGGGGGGGGGGGGGCGGAGCTTCAAAAAAATGTGTTGAGCCAAAATGGAAGAGAATGGTGAGAAATGAACACACAAATAAAAAAAAACTCATTTCGGTCATTTGGGGGGCGGGGGGGGGGGGGTTTCAATAGTTCGTCTCCCCCGCATGACCACCCGCCCGGGAGCACTAGGGTAAAAACTGAGTATGGCATTGTACGGCATACATCCTAAGGAGTATCTCACATAAATCTCAAGCCTCTAGCTCCCATACGACCGGAGTAATGAAGGTTCAAAGTGGCGGTAAACTAGGGGTGTAAACTATCCCCACTAAGCCCACCACCACCAGCCGCGCGGCTGTCTCGGCCCACTCACACCTACTGGCCCGGCTCCCCCACACACTACGGTACCTCCCCCTCCTATTCTCCCGCTATTTCCTACCTTACGAGCCACGTAAGTGTTTTTTATATGTCGGACGCACGTGATGCGTCGCTGGGAGTTGGTGATCAAAGACTGCCGACGCAACACGTGCGACGCTGGGTCTCAACGGGTTAACGAAATTAAGTATATAATGTAACAAATAAAATCAGTCTCTTCAGGACGAGCAATAAGAATATATAATGTAATAAGATTATCAGAAGATGTACAAGTGAACAAAATAAATAACTATATACCTTTACTGAAGCAATGCAAGGTATAAATTATAATATCACAAAAGAATTAATATTTTCTCAAGATCACTGGAAATGGTTAAATATGTTTAATAACTTGAGGAAATGCACACAATACTAACAAAAGCAATACAAGTAATTAATACAACTATTTAAATGTGAAATAAACACTAAAGTATAACTTGAGAAAATATTCTTTCTGAAAATACAATAATAATACAGGCAATGCACGAAGGGGGTAACTAAATTAATCTGATCAAAATCACAAACTTGGAAACTAATCACAAATTAATTCATTATTTACATTTATAACATTAACAAATGCAATCAAAAGGAAATTACAAAATAATATGAATTTACAGAAAACTCGATGATAATTAACACTCTCCGACTCATATGATGCGATCGAGTCATATGGAACTTATCTTCATAGCTCTCTAATAAGTTTATGACGCGATTGAGCGTCATATGAGCTCAGTAAGTTAGGTAAGTTAGATGAAAATCTGTCGATTGGTGGCAACCCCAAGTTTCTCCGACTTCTAACGGTCCCGCAGTGAGGTTTTGACAGTTGTGGGGTACAGTGGCAATAATACCGTGTCGTCCGCCTCCTCGCCAGTAAGTTAACTATTTCTGTCTGATGGGGTTAATTATTAATTGATCACTAGATAGCCTAAACTTATAATATGCACAATATCAATAATAGGCTATAATAAGGGACACACTTATATACTCAACACTCAAATCACAGGAATCAGCTTGCAGGTACCGGTACTTAAAATCGTTTGAAAGTAGCCAGGAGAGATATAGCACTTCACAAGTTATAATAATCACTATGTACAGAGAGAGAACAGGCGTGGTCGTCAGCTGGTCTAAGAGTCGAAACTGTAAGGACGCAGGGGGTATATATATCCCACTAGAAACACTAGAATGTTCCACTGCTCCCGCGAATGTAATGACGTAAGGCTGGGAGAGACAGACTGAATCCTGACAGGTCTAGAACTTTCGAGAAGCAAGCAAATAAGGGGGAAACAAAAAATATTATCTTAATCTGGCTTATAAAATCAATATTAATTCTGGATTACATAACAATATATAATATATAACATCCAATCTACCAATCTAACACACAATCTGCCAATCTATCACTCACCTAGTCTAACAATCTATCTATCACTCAGTCTAACAATCTATCACAGTCTACCAATCTATCTTTCACACAGTCTACCAATCTATCTCTCACAGTCTACCAATCTATCTATCACTCAGTCTAACAATCTATCTCAAACAGTCTAACAATCTATCACTCAATCTATCTCTCACCCATACCAACCATCTATCTCTCACACAGTCTACCAATCTATCTCCCACACAGTTTAACAATCTATCTCTTACACAGTCTAACAATCTATCTCTCACCCAGTCTAACAATCTATCTCCCACACAGTCTAACAATCTATCTCTTACACAGTCTAACAATCTGTCTCTCACCCAGTCTAACAATCCATCTCCCACACAGTCTAACAATCTATCTCTTACACAGTCTAATAGTATATTTCTCACCTAATGTTCTTATGTTCTTATGTTCTTATGTTCTAATCTACCAATCTATCTCTCACTCAGTCTACCAAGCTATCTCTCACCCAGTCTAACAATCTCTCTGCAGGTATCATGGATCAGACAGCGAGACCTCCACATCCTGACGGTCGGGATATTCACCTACACCAGTGATGACAGATTTAAGGTTAGTTCAAGACTTTATATTGGGTTCTGGCCAACATGGATTTGGTCATTAGATTTACCACGTTGTCCTATTTTCTTTCACTATTTTTCAAATTGTGTCATTATATTCCTCCGGCTAAAGACATTACGGTGCACCAGGTTATATATATACAGTATATATATATATATATACCGGTATATATATATATAATTTTTGTTTTGTCTGTGTGTAGGGCTAATTTAGATAAAGTGGACTCTATATTATTGATATTGAATGAGTATTAACCATATAGAAATAATTACCCTTTGATGAACTCAGCTGGTGATTGGAGGATGGCGGAAAATAGGCTAGATGACTTGAAGTGGTTAGTAAAGTAAACAGCGTATGAAAAGAGGCTACAATAGGCTAGGATAGGCTAGATATTTACGTTTAGTTGTGCTACTTAACAAAGATGATGATGTAGTGACTATATGGAATATGAGATGAAAAGTGAAGCGAAAACACCTGGTGAAGTAAAGGAACGATAAGAAGAAGGCTTAGCGTGTGTAGCTGGGACGGAGGTTAGTTGGAGAGTGAGCGAGCGCGTTATGTTTGTCTCTGTCGTGACATACCGCGCACGCGCATAACATATGGAAAATGTATCCCATCTTGTTTACAATGAGACACTTATGAACAATCTTAAATAATACATATATATATATATATATATATATATATATATGGGAATTATAATCCTACAATACTTTCCCATATACAACTATAGAATAATATATTCTACCCAATCATGGAACGTTCGACCAAGGTTATGGAAGCGTTCAACTTAAGACTACGGAACGATACGTAACGCTACATCAACCCAGATTACGTAACATCGAGACTGTTCATACTAGTTTGAGTACACTAAGTATGGACATAGTGGGTGAGGGAGACAAAAGGCAAAACTGCCTGTGACGAGTGCCTCTCCCAGAATTGAAAGAGTGACAGGGCCAAAATCAAGGAATGTGCATATAATATATACCGGTATATATAATGTTAAATTCATTCTAACCATTATAATAACGAACATTGTATGTCATATGGTCTATCTGGTATGATAATGAAAATATCAAGTATTTACAGCAGTTAGAGTTCGGTGATAGATTTCTCTTTGATATTGAAAGGACAAGTTTTCAGATGTTAAGATGCTTGCCCCATTAGTTTGTCAATTTTAAGAACTTTCGCCCCACTTCTTTGTAAATATTAAGACCATTCGTGCTATTAAGGTGTCTTTTTTTGATTCTCTGACGAACGACAGTGACCTTGTAATGTTGGAAGAACGGGACTTCGGCCGGAACGTTTTTCTACCGAAAAATGTACAAATTAATCTAAAAGGGGGATCTAATGGATGTATTTTTTTAAAGTTTGATGGAGGTCTAGGGAGGAAACTAACAAAATAATAAATATATGAAATAATCGACCAAATAAATAAATACTCCCCCCTTAAAGGCCTTATAATGTAGCTCCGTGCCATGGTATATAAAATAGCAATACTATTCGCTAATGAGGCAGAATTATAGCCCTTTGAAGCTTAAGGGGAAGCAGTTGTTTTTTTCGAGTCCTCCTCCTTCCTCATGTTTAGCTTTATTAGTTATGAGATTTCAAGACATTCGCCCCATTAGTTTGGCGTTTTCAGACCTTTTGCCGCATTTCTTTGCCAATATTAAGACCTTTCGTGCCATTTAGGTGTCGATTTTTTTCCTGGGGAGTGATAGCAAGCCTGTATTTGAATAAGAATCGGCCTTCGGCCGGGACATTTTTCTACCGAAAAATGTACAAATTTATATCAAAATAGGTCTTCTGGGTGTTTTTTTAAGTTTGATGGAGGTTTAGAGAGCAAATTAACCCCCTCCTTAAACCATTGAGCCGAACCAGTAAATTATGCTGCACAATACCGTCTGAGCTCCCTTAATTATGCATATTGTCGCTGTAGTCTGGCTATCATTTTACGATTTTATACAGCTTAGGAGGGATTTTGGGGAAATACAAGGGTGAAGGCTATCTCAATTAACCCTCTGACCTTTCACATACCCTTCCTAACCTTCCTAATCTTAGTAAAATCGTCTGCTAATAGCCAAAAATCCGAAAGGAAATGTGCAATCGGATCTTGAAAAGGTTAGCATCAGAATAGCAAGGTTTAACATTGTGTCTGTACAGTCACAGGCAGAAGTTCAGCTACTCTATGATTTGACGTGTGGAAGAATGATTTGAAAGATTGAGTAAAGGTTGTAGTTGTGCTGCAGTTGTCAATTAAGGGGGGATGGTTAATTTTTAGGTAAATCTTTTTAGTTATTAATTATTTGTTCTAGTTTTCTCCCTAGACCTCCATCAAACTTTAAAAAAAACATCCATTAGGTTCCCCTCCTAGATTAATTTGAAAACATTTCGGTAGAAAAATGTCCCGGCCTATGGCCGTTTCTTCCAAAATTACAGGCTCACTATCGTTCTCCAGGACAAAACTCGATACCGGTACCTAAATAGGACGAAAGGTCTTTAAATCGACAAACTAATAGAGCAAAAATCTTAAAATCTGAAAAACAATGGGGCTAAACATGAGGGGGAAGAGGGGACAGAAAAGCAGCCCATCTCCCCTTAACCCCTTGAGGATTATGACTCACTTTAACCGTCTAAGTTGGCTATTCCTCGACGATTTTACTCAATTTGGGAAGTTTTTTTTAGGAATCAAAGGAGCAATAACTATCTCAATCATCCCTCTGACTCACACGAAACTTTCCTAAGCTGAATAAAATCGCCTACTAATAGCCAGAATAAACTGTCAGTGCGTCATAATCCTTAAAGGGGTTTAATAGGTTCAATTAAGTGTTTAATTAATACAAGTTATTATCTGAAGTCATCCATACTATTATTATTATCTGAAGTCACCCATACTATTTTTTTGCTTCTGAAGTCATCCTTACTATTTATATTATCTGAAGTCATCCATACAATTGTTTTGCTTCTGAAGTAATCCATACTATTTATATTGTCTGAAGTCATCCATACTATTTTTTTCTGAAGTCATCCATACTTTTTTTTTCTGAAGTCATCCATACTATTTATATTATCTGAAGTCATCTATACTGTTCTTATTATCTGAAGTCACCCATACTATTTCTAATAGCTAAAGTTATCCATACTATCTTAATTCTATGAAGTCATCCATACTATTTTAATCATATGAAGTCATGCATACTATTATTTATATCTGAATTCATCCATACCACATTTATTATCTGAAACCATCCATACCATTTTTATTCCCATACATAACATCACAAAGAGGGAGACATTTTTTATGTCTGGTACTGTACAATTACTAAAGATAAGTCTGGTGCAAATGAGGCCCAATTCTCCCGACCAACAATTCCTTTGAGACCTCTGGTGGACGCTTCTGAACTAGCGCCAGAGCTACGACTGTAGACATCACTATACCCAACACCTTGGATATGCACAGTTTATCTCAATTTGTGTGTGATTCTACACGTTTTTATTATACAGTATACGACTACACTAAGTGCTAATATAGTAGAGTAATAAGGGGAAGCTCCATATGCAGCTGATTATGACTACAAACATAATTATAAGCTGATTTATTATCATAACAAAATTGGCGCGAAAATACCTGCTGACTTTGTATTGTAAATATACGTTATTTATGAAAAGGGATTATTTTAAAATATATAAAACAAAATTATGCATAGACCAAAGTATGTGTCAGCTACAGAAATTTCGACTTACTGCATATATTATAGAATTGTTGAAGGAGAGGGAGGGTGGATAGCTCCGCGATGTCGCCAATTTCCCACAATGCACCGCGGTAAACCTTGCGTTCAGCGCCTCTATCGGCCACTGTAGGCATTTATTGGTAGGGAGAATTAGAACTGTTTTCACCCTGTTATGCCAGTGAACGGAAATATGAGCTTTAAGGGAAGATGGGTTGTTTTTCTGGCCCCCCTTCTCCCTAATGTTCAGCCCCACTAGTATTGAGATTTTAAGACGATGGTTCCCTTAGTTTGGGGATTTGATGACCTATCACCCCATTTCTTTGTTAATATTAGGACCCTTCGTGCCATTTAGGTGCCGATGTTTTCCTGGCGAGCGATAGCGAACTTGTAATTTTAGGAGGAATCGGCCTCTGGCCGAGACATTTTTCTACCGAAAAATTTAAAAATCTATCTTGAAGGGGGTGTTTTTGTAAGCTTGATGGAGGTCTAGGGAGGAAACTAAAAAAATGTATATGAATAAATTAATTAATAGACCAAACAAACAGCCACTGTCCCTTTACAGTGTGTTATAATGATGGACAAGATGGTTTAATGAGTTAGGGACAAGAGTGAATCAACAAAATGTTAAGGGATTCTCACTCTCTCCTCTTTTCTCTCTCTTCCCACTTCCTTCTCTTCCTCTTTTCTTTTTCTTCCTACTTCCCCTCTCCTCTCTTATCCTTCCCTCTTCTTCCTCTTTTCTCTCTCTTCCTACTTCCCCTCTTCTCTCTCCTCCTCCTCTGTTCTCTCTCATTCTACTTCCCCTCTCCTCCCTTATCCACCTCCTCTTTCTCTTTTATCTTTCTCTTCCCACGTCCCCTCTTCCTTACCTTATCCTCCCCTCCTTCTCTTTTCTCTCTCTCCCTACCTTCTCTATTCTCTTATCCTCCTCCTTCCTCTTCCCTCAGTCCGCCGTCCTCTCTCTCTCTCTCTCTATATATATATATATATATATATATATATTTTTTTTTTTTTTTTTTTTTTTAATACATACGAGGTTGGAAGAAATTGCAATTTCTGCGTTGGAAATTTTATTATTCAAAGTTTCCAGGTCTCTGATGAGTTTTCGCTGGGTGGCAGGAAGTAGATGAATGAGATGAGCAAAATGCATGGTGGTACAGGGTTACATAAATGTACATGATGATACAGGATATACGACGCGTTTCACTGGACAACCAGCATTATCAAGTAAGGGTAGAATGATATAAAGGGTAAACAGGAAGGGTATATATAGAGGGTGGAGGATCAGAGGAGGCGAAAATCAGGGGCAAAAGTCTCCTATTGGTGGAGGGGTATTCTAGGAGTGCAAAAGGGGGAACCGCTTCACGCAGGCGCACTGGATGCGGGATGGTGTTGGTCGGTTGGCAGGGTCAAAGCTGATTGGCTGCGTGTCGAGGGGCGTGGCCAAAGTTGCGTAGTACGTGTGGCGCCGGCAGAAGACGAAGCTGAAGAAGGTAGCGCGGGGGGCTGCGTCAAGGGCACCAGGGGGCGAGGGGGGGCGTTAGGTTCTATAGGGTAGTGCCTTTTGGCAGAAGGAAGGCTCTGAAGGTCCAGAGTTTGGTTGTTGATGTTAGGATGTAAGGCTTGGATATATAACGCTTCGAGTATAGGTAATCTCCTTGGGTCACTTTCTTTACCGAGTATGGTGGTGTGTTTCTCTAACTCGTTGCGTGTGAGGTGGGGGTGGTTGGGGGTGAGATAGTGGTCTTTGATGGCTCCAGCCTGAAGGTGAAGAGTTAACGGACGTGAAAGACGAGTCTGCGTCATGCCAATATAGGAATGAGGTCCACAGTCCTCATAATTACAGGTATGTTGGATAATGACGTGATCGACGGTAATCGGGCTCTTTATCTTGGTGAAAGCTGGTTTGTTGCTGAGAATGAGGTTGGAGGTATTGGGGGATTTGTAATAAATTATTAATTGGATTTTGTTTTCCGGGTTGGTTGGGTGGACATGCTTGGAGATTATTTCTTTTAAGACGGCCTGGTCATTTTTGTGTTCAGAGGACATGTAATTGCGGTAGAAGATCTTAATTTCATTGGGGGGGGGGCAATGTTGGGAGGGCTTTGGGTGTACCATTTTTCAAGATGGTGGTTGATGGTGCTGGAGATGTCGGAGTTGGAGTATCCATTATTCACTAAAACTTGGGATAGTCTTTCTAGTTCCTGGTGGGTGTCGGCCCAGGTAGAGCAGTGCGTGAGGGCTCTCCTTACATAGGCGGAGATGGAGGATAGAAGATAACGGCGGGGGCATTCACTATCGCCGTTGAGGCATTGTCCTGTGTTAGTTGGTTTAGTGTAGACGGTGGTTTTGAACCCATGGTCGTTCAGAGCTACGAGGATGTCGAGGAAGGGGAGTTGTCCATTGTTTGATTTTTCAAAGGTGAAGTTAAGTCCGGAGGAGGTCATGAAGCGACGCTGGAGTTCCTGTACTTCGTGGAGGTCCTTGATTTGCACGAAGATTTCATCCACGTATCTACAGTAGACGGCGGGTCGTTGGGCAGCTAGGAGCTCTTCCTCGATGGTACCCATAAAAAAGTTTGCAAAAAGAACTCCTAGGGGGCTGCCCATCGCCACACCATCTATCTGCTTGTACATGTTGCCCCGGGGGCAAAGGAAGGGGGCCTCCTTGGTACATAGCTCCAGTAGTGTTTTCAGGGCCTTCTCCGGGATGTCCAGTGTTGGTGTATCAGGGCAATGGTAAATTCGACGTAGAATCATGTCAATGGTCCTATCCACTGGCATGTTGGTGAACAGGCTTTCTACATCGAGGGAGGAGATTGTGTGGTTGTTGTTCCAGGGGGCGTCTCGTAAAATTTCCAAGAAATCGTGGGCTGAGTTAAGGTTGTATTGGCTGGGCACGTAGGGGGTGAGGAGGTTGTTCAGGGCCTTGGCGATCTGGTAGGTGGCAGTGGGGATCGGGGAGATGATGGGGCGGAGGGGGTTCCCAGGTTTGTGTGTTTTGATGGTTCCGTACGCATAACCAGGGGTGTATTCTCCGACGAGTTTTTTTAAACGGAAATCCTCCTGGACGACATCCTACGGCTCAAGAAGGATGGCAAGGTCACCACTACTCCCGCCCTACAACCTACTCTCCTCGCTGAAGCTGCCAAAACCAGAGGAACTCACCATAGCAAAATCCTCAACAAACAACACTTCCAAGCTGCCAAACAATTAAGAG
This sequence comes from Paralithodes platypus, assembly GCA_032716605.1. Lineage (NCBI taxonomy): Eukaryota > Metazoa > Arthropoda > Malacostraca > Decapoda > Lithodidae > Paralithodes > Paralithodes platypus. Next base: position 61,314,107 of record CM064492.1, read on the forward strand.
ACAACCCCAACATCATCATCCGTCGTGCGGATAAAGCTTCCTGCCTCGTGATTCATGACAAGGAGGAATATCTTAGAAAAATGGACGTTATCTTAAATGACAACACCAAATTTAAAAAGATCACCCGCAACCCAACCGACGAAATCAAACGTACTGCCAACACCACCATCACCGCCATCAACGCCAAACAAGGAGGGGTCCACCTTAAAAAACTCGTCGGAGAATACACCCCTGGTTATGCGTACGGAACCATCAAAACACACAAACCTGGAAACCCCCTCCGCCCCATCATCTCCCAGATCCCCACTGCCACCTACCAGATCGCCAAGGCCCTGAACAACCTCCTCACCCCCTACGTGCCCAGCCAATACAACCTTAACTCAGCCCACGATTTCTTGGAAATTTTACGAGACGCCCACCCGGAACAACAACCACACAATCGCCTCCCTCGACGTAGAAAGCCTGTTCACCAACGTGCCAGTGGATAGGACCATTGACATGATTCTACGTCGAATTTACCATTGCCCTGATACACCAACACTGAACATCCCGGAGAAGGCCCTGAAAACACTACTGGAGCTATGTATCAAGGAGGTCCCCTTCCTTTGCCGCCGGGGCAACATGTATAAGTAGATAGACGGTGTGGCGATGGGCAGCCCCCTAGGAGTTCTTTTTGCGAACTTTTTTATGGGTACCATCGAGGAAGAGCTCCTAGCTGCCCAACGACCCGCCGTCTACTGTAGATACGTGGATGACATCTTCGTGCAAATCAAGGACCTCCACGAACTACAGGAACTCCAGCGTCGCTTCATGACCTCCTCCGGACTTAACTTCACCTTTGAAAAATCAAACAATGGACAACTCCCCTTCCTCGACATCCTCGTAGCTCTGAACGACCATGGGTTCAAAACCACCGTCTACACTACACCAACTAACACAGGACAATGCCTCAACGGCGATAGTGAATGCCCCCGCTGTTATCTTCTATCCTCCATCTCCGCCTATGTAAGGAGAGCCCTCACGCACTGCTCTACCTGGGCCGACACCCACCAGGAACTAGAAAGACTATCCCAAGTTTTAGTGAATAATGGATACTCCAACTCCGACATCTCCAGCACCATCAACCACCATCTTGAAAAATGGTACACCCAAAGCCCTCCCAACATTGACCCCCCCAATGAAATTAAGATCTTCTACCGCAATTACATGTCCTCTGACCACAAAAATGACGAGGGCGTCTTAAAAGAAATAATCTCCAAGCATGTCCACCCAACCAACTCGGAAAACAAAATCAAATTAATAATTTATTACAAATCCTCCAAGACCTCCAACCTCGTTCTCCGCAACAAACCAGCTTCCACCAAGATAAAGAGCCCGATGACCGACGATCACGTCATTTACCAACATACCTGTAATTATGAGGACTGTGGACCTCATTCCTATATTGGCATGACGCAGACTCGTCTTTCACGTCGGTTAACTCTTCACCTTCAGGCTGGAGCCATCAAAGACCACTATCTCACCCCCAACCAACCCCACCTCACACACAACGAGTTAGAGAAACACACCACCATACTCGATAAAGAAAGTGACCCAAGGAGAATACCTATACTCGAAGCGTTATATATCCAAGCCTTACATCCTAACATCAACAACCAAACTCTGGACCTTCAGATCCTTCCTTCTGCCAAAAGGCACTACCCTACAGGACCTAACGCCCCCCCTCGCCACCTCCTTCAGCTTCGTCTTCTGCCGGCGCCACACGTACTACGCAACTTAGGCCACGCCCCACGACACGCAGCCAATCAGCTTTGACCCCGCCAACCGACCAACACCATCCCGCATCCAGTGCACCTGCGTGAAGCGGTTCCCCCTTTTGCACTCCTAGAATACCCCTCCACCAATAGGAGACTTTTGCCCCCTGATTTTCGCCTCCTCTGATCCTCCACCCTCTATATATACCCTTCCTGTTTACCTTTTATATCATTCTACCCTTACTTGATAATGCTGGTTGTCCAGTGAAACGCGTCGTATATCCTGTATCATCATGTACATTTATGTAACCCTGTACCACCATTAATTTTGCTCATCTCATTCATCTACTTCCTGCCACCCTGCGAAAACTCATCAGAGACCTGGAAACTTTGAATAATAAAATTTCCAACGCAGAAATTGCCATTTCTTTCAACCTCGTATGTATTAAAGAATATATATATATATATATATATATATATATATATATGTTTCTAGTCTCTCAGTGGGGATCGAACCATCGACCATCAGAACGATAGCCGACGCTTTAATCAATTACACCACGGCAGTCTGCCGTGGTGTAATTGATTAAAGCGTCGGCTATCGTTCTGATGGTCGATGGTTCGATCCCCACTGAGAGACTAGAAACATTTAGTGGCTCACGTGTATTTGTGATATATTCTCAATATATATATATATATATGTCTCCCTCCCTTTTCGCTTGTGTGCCACGGAGTTAATAACATCTGTGTCGTCCTTCATATTTCCAACAGTTTTTCCTTTCCACTTCACTTGCCTTTCTGCCCTGATCTCTCTCTCTCTCTCTCTCTCGCGATGTATCACTATATCTATCTTTTCATCTTTTCATCTACCCATCTAGCGATATCATCAATTAGCCTTCTGTTCAGCCCCCTACACTATAACCTTGACAACTTAGGCCAAGATTGATTACTTGACCCACTTCACCTTTTCTATTGATAGCCACAAAACATCTTAATTATCCCACTTTCAATTAACCTTCTAAGCCAAAATGTAATTAATTAAAGATGATAGTCTCTGATAGTGTCTCTCTCTGCATATATACAGTATATATATATATATATATATATATATATATATACACAGAGAGAGAGAGGTAAGCTGCATTTTCAGTCTCGCAGTCTTGGACGACACTCTCTTACAAGTTACCCATTGAGCTTCACATTCACTAAAGTTCATTCATTATAAGTAGGTGAGAGATCTTAACTACTATCCTCCATAACTCACAAACAACTAGAGTAATCGAGTTAATATTTCTACCAGTTAAGAAGAGTCAGCCAGCGAATAGGTGTAGGAGTTTACGGCCCATTTGTTCAAGCCCCTTTTACGTTACAGAAGATAGAATTTGAGATATCTCGCCTACGAATAATGATTGGACTATAGGCACTGCCCCCATTGCATAGTCTGAAGATGCGACAATTATTTTAACGGGAGGAAGTTGTTTTTTCGAGTCCTCCTCCTCCCTCCTGTTTAGCCCTATTAGGTATGAGATATCAAGACATTCGCCTCATTACTTTGGCGGTTTTCAGACCTTATGACCCATTCCTTTGCAAATATTAAGACCTTTCGTACCATTTAGGTGTCGATTGTTTCCTGGCGAGCGATAGCGAGCCAGTATTTGAAGAGGAATCGGCCTTCGGCCGGGACATTTTTCTACCGAAAAATGTACAAATTTATATCGAAGGGGGGTCTTGTGGGTGTTTTTAAAGTTTGACAGAGGTTTAGAGAACAAATTAAACCCCTTCCTTAAACCATTGAGCCGAATCAGTAAATTATGCTGCACAATACCGTCTGGGTTCCCTTATTGTTACTGTATGTGAAACAGAGATGGTGTTTTTTATGGCATGTGGTTTGACTTTTCGGTGAGGCAGAACAAAGTATATCAAGTTGGTCAGTGTGAAGGCTCGAACATCTACTTTGAAAATATTCGAGGACTTAAGGGCCGGGTAGGTCTCGCTTTTTCTGGACCCCTTTCTCCTTCATGTTTAGCATATTGGTTTTGAGGTTTTAAGAGGTTCGTGCCGTTAGTTTGACGATTTTGAAACCTTTCGCCTCATTTTGTTGTCAATATTAAGACCTTTCGTGCCCTTTATATGTCGAATTTTGTCCTGGCGAGCGAAAGCGAGCCTCTAATTTTAGAAGGAACTGGCCTTCGGCCGAAACATTTTTTTACCGAAAAATTCAAAAATTTATCTTGAAAGGGGGTCTAGGGGTTGTTTTTCTAAGCTTGTTGGAGGTCTAGCGAGGAAACTCAAAAATGTATTAATAGACAAATATATCGGCCAAAAACCAAGCACTACCCCCTTAACTCAAACACAATCTTTGTACATTGTTTTCTTGATATAATTCCCCGAGCATCAATATGTCTTTCTATGTTCAGGTTATCAGCTTTCAGTACCGGGGAAGTTCTTATCATCATATTGTGGCAACTATTAAACGATTTTATTCACCATAGGACCTCTAGCGAATAGTATGGCTTCAATCGATTTCAACCAACCCTTTTAGCTACCACAGAGCCTTCCTAAGCTGCCTAATATCGTCTAAATACAGCTAGAATAAAATATAACACACGTCGCTGGTACTCCAAGGGTTATCAGCTTTCCAAAGATCTTGTGACCAAGGGTGGTGTCCGGGGGGAAGCTCAACACAGGCTCTTTATTAAGGGGGGTCACCGGCTTTTTTTTTTATCTCTCTCTCCTTTTCTCTCTTTCCCTGGCTTGTATCCATTCGGCCCAATTCAGCCAACTGTTTTAAGACGCTTATCCCCATACAGGTGTCGATTTCTTCCTGGCGAGCGATAGCGAGCCAGTATTGCATGGAGAAATCCAGCTTCGCCGGAGACATTTTTCTATCGAAAACTGTACAAATTTAGCTTGCTATCAAAAAAAAAATATATATATATATATATATGCTGGCTCGCTACCGCTCGCCAGGAAAATAGTGACACCTGGATGGGGGTAATCGTCTTAAAACAGTAGGCTGAATGGGGCCGAATGGATACAAGCTAAAGAGAGAGGGAGAGAAAGAGAAAACAAAAAGGGAGGTGGGCTCCCTTAACCTCTTGAGGATGTAAGATGCAGTTTTGCATTGTATTTTGGTTATCATTACCCGATTTTAGGGGGGGGGGGGGGGGTTCACTTTTTGGGCAATTTTTGCATGTATTCATTATTTTTCTAGTTTCCTCCCTAGACCTCCATCAAATTTAAAAAAACATCCATTAGATCCCCCTTCTAGATTAATTTGTATAATTTTCCGTAGACAAATTTCCCGGCCAAAGGCCGGTTCTTCCAACACTACAGGCTCACTATCGTTTGCCAAGGAAAAAAATCGACACCTAAATAGCACGAAAGGTTTAAATATTGACGAAGAAATGGGGCGAAAGGTCTTAAAATCGACTAACTAATGGGGCTAACATCTTAACATCTGAAAACTAATGGGGCTAAACATGAGGGAGAAATTTGTCCAGAAAACCGGTCCATCCCCCCTTAAGCCGTTTAAGAAAGATCTCTAGGTATGAAAGGGGTAAAAGTATCTCAATTAACCCTTCGACTTCCATATGCCCTTCCTAATATACGTGAAATCGTCTAATGATAGCCACAATAAACTGTCAAAACGCGTCATGGTCATCAAGGGGATAATACTATTTGGTATAGTTATAGTCAATTCACTGTAAGTAGGCGAGACATCATCACCTCTAACCTCTGTAACTACTAAAAAACGACTAGAGTAATCGAGCTAATATTTCTACCATTTGGGAAGAGTCAGTCAAGGAATAGATGTGGACAATTACAGCCAATGTGCTCTGGTTATTTTTGAGTTACAGAGGATAGAGATCATGATTGCTCGCCTACTGACAGCGAATAGACTATAACTATACGCAGTATTATTATCTCCTTCAGGATCATGACGCGTTTTGACAGTGTATTGTGGCTACCATTAGGCGATTTCCCTTATATTAGGAAGGACATATGGAAGGGTTAATTGATAGAGTTTAACCCCTTGCATACCAAGAGATCTTTCCGAAATGGCTTACCTGTACAGCGAATAGACTATAATACAGTCGAGCTAGTAAGTGATGTCTCGGCACCAGGTATGTTTTGATCAACAATTGGTAGGCCTATCAGCAATATCTAAGCTTCATTTCTTCATATCGAGTGAAATATACAAACATGGTCCTACACTTACCCACCCTATTCAACATCTGCCAGACATAAACACAGCACATAAAAAGCCAAACGTAAAGACAGCTGGGACATGACTTATTAGCGCGACTGTACAGAATCTACAGTAACCACTCTCACACACGGTACTCCCCCGCAGGTCCAGCACCCCGAGGACAGCGAGGAGTGGTACCTGGAGATCAGTCCGGTCACCTTCAGGGATGCCGGGGTCTACGAGTGCCAGGTGTCCACTAGCCCTAAAATATACCTGCCCGTCCTGTTGTCCGTTCAAGGTAAGAGGGATTGATGGAAACGGGGTTGATGGAAAGGGGGTTGATGGAAAGGGGGTTGATGGAAAAGGGGTTGATGGAAAAGGGATTGATGGAAAAGTGGTTGATGGAAAAAGGATTGATGGAAAAGGGATTGATGGAAAAGGGGTTAATGGAAAAGGGATCTACGAGTGCCAGGTGTCCACGAGCCCTAAAATATACCTGCCTGTCGTGTTGTCCGTTCAAGGCAAGGATTCACTAGGTTATGGTACGGTCGTCATATACCTGCCTGTCGTGCTATCCGTTCAAGGCAAGGATTCACTAGGTTATGATACAGTCGTCATATACCTGCCTGTCGTGCTATCCGTTCAAGACAAGGATTCACTAGGTTATGATACAGTCGTCATATACCTGCCTGTCGTGCTATCCGTTCAAGACAAGGATTCACTAGGTTATGATACAGTCGTCATATACCTGCCTGTCGTGCTATCCGTTCAAGACAAGGATTCACTAGGTTATGATACAGTCGTCATATACCTGCCTGTCGTGCCATCCGTTCAAGACAAGGATTCACTAGGTTATGATACAGTCGTCATATACCTGCCTGTCGTGCTATCCGTTCAAGACAAGGATTCACTAGGTTATGATACAGTCGTCATATACCTGCCTGTCGTGCTATCCGTTCAAGACAAGGATTCACTAGGTTATGATACAGTCGTCATATACCTGCCTGTCGTGCTATCCGTTCAAGACAAGGATTCACTAGGTTATGGTACGGTCGTCATATACCTGCCTGCCGTGCTATCGTGCTATCCGTTCAATGTAAGGATTCACTAGGTTATGGTACAGTCGTCATATACCTGCCTGTCGTGCTATCCGTTCAAGACAAGGATTCACTAGGTTATGATACAGTCGTCATATACCTGCCTGTCGTGCTATCCGTTCAAGACAAGGATTCACTAGGTTATGATACAGTCGTCATATACCTGCCTGTCGTGCTATCCGTTCAAGACAAGGATTCACTAGGTTATGATACAGTCGTCATATACCTGCCTGTCGTGCTATCCGTTCAAGACAAGGATTCACTAGGTTATGGTACAGTCGTCATATACCTGCCTGTCGTGCTATCCGTTCAAGGCAAGGATTCACTAGGTTATGGTACAGTCGTCATATACCTGCCTGTCGTGCTATCCGTTCAAGACAAGGATTCACTAGGTTATGATACAGTCGTCATATACCTGCCTGTCGTGCTATCCGTTCAAGACAAGGATTCACTAGGTTATGGTACGGTCGTCATATACCTGCCTGCCGTGCTATCGTGCTATCCGTTCAATGTAAGGATTCACTAGGTTATGGTACAGTCGTCATATACCTGCCTGTCGTGCTATCCGTTCAAGACAAGGATTCACTAGGTTATGATACAGTCGTCATATACCTGCCTGTCGTGCTATCCGTTCAAGACAAGGATTCACTAGGTTATGATACAGTCGTCATATACCTGCCTGTCGTGCTATCCGTTCAAGACAAGGATTCACTAGGTTATGATACAGTCGTCATATACCTGCCTGTCGTGCTATCCGTTCAAGACAAGGATTCACTAGGTTATGGTACAGTCGTCATATACCTGCCTGTCGTGCTATCCGTTCAAGGCAAGGATTCACTAGGTTATGGTACAGTCGTCATATACCTGCCTGTCGTGCTATCCGTTCAAGGCAAGGATTCACTAGGTTATGGTACAGTCGTCATATACCTGCCTGTCGTGCTATCCGTTCAAGGCAAGGATTCACTAGGTTATGGTACAGTCGTCATATACCTGCCTGTCGTGCTATCCGTTCAAGGCAAGGATTCACTAGGTTATGGTACAGTCGTCATATACCTGCCTGTCGTGCTATCCGTTCAAGGCAAGGATTCACTAGGTTATGGTACAATCGTCATATACCTGCCTGTCGTGCTGTCCGTTCAAGGTAAGGCTTCACTAGGTTATGGTACAGTCGTCAGAATAAGTTGTTTACCATCCCATAATTTTTAATATGCAAACAAAACGGGTAAACGCAAATTTCGAATCAACTCTCCTTTGCATACGGTAGTTTTACAAACTTGAGTGAATTACTTTTAACTATTATCTCTAAACTGTTCCCAGCATTAGGTAATACTTGCATAATGAAAATCACAAGGTGGTAAATAATTTATTCCGACAACAGTAGGAGATTTTTTTTTTTTTTTTAGCATTTAGTGGGTATGTTGCCCTGTATTCGAATCCCTTAGCAGCTAATTTTTTTATATTTATTGGACAAATATGAAACCCCTATGTTTCTGCACCATATTAAGACCAAGTTTATATAATTAGCACCACATTTCACTATATAATCTTCAAAATAACTGAGAAATCTTGATGGGAACTTTGCAATTTACCGTCAGTTGAAAAGCAACAGGGTATAGGTAAGATGATTATCTGTCCACATTAAGTATGAACGATTATGAAACCACGAAAGAGGAATGCAGAAAAAGCACAGCAATATAGCCTCCCCGTCGTGCTGTCCGTTCCTAATAGGGGTTGATGGGAAATGGATTGGAAAAGGGAGTTGATTGAGAAAAGGTTATGTAGATTGAAGAAAGAGGACAGCTAAGATGAAAGGGTACGTTTAGACAGACTTACAGATTGAAGAGGACAGCAAGATGAAGGAGTACTTTGAGCCAGACAGACGAAACAGAGATAAGGAGAGAGAGCGTATTCAAATTATCTTATAGAATAATTAACCCCATTATAATTACACCTATCGCCATCTGGATCCTGTAGCGGTACTAAGTAGAAAGTCAATCTTACAATAATAGTGTCAAACTGGAGCCATTTTGTTTGAAGACTTGATTGATATATGTGAAGAAATCCAAGACAATGATTATGTAATAGCATTGTTTTGGCTACTTAATCCAGGCTGGGAAATTAGTGTTGCGGATCTACTCGCCCCGAGCTTGTGACTTCTGAAATTGACTTGCCCTGACAGTGTTTTCACTTGCCCTGACAAATGTTGTACTTACCCTGATACATTATACGGAATTTCAATCGTTAATCCCTTCTGTACCGGCATCGTCTTTTTAATTTTATTCGGGCTACTATTAGACGATTTTAAGTTTAAAAAAGGCCTCCAACAATTAACAGGCTTCGAACTTTCTCAACCCTTTTTACTACCACACATCCTTCTTAAACTGCACACAATCGTCTAAATATAGCTAGAATACTATTAAAAAGCTATTGTTATCTACATGACTGAATATTGATTATTGTGAAAATAGACAAAACATACGTAAATCTACATTTTCAATTAATCTGTAAATTATGAAAAACCTGCTAACCTTTATGGTTGACAAGTGTAGCCTATAACATTGAATACGCCGAACAAACCTGCTAACCTTTATGGTTGACAAGTGTAGCCTATAACATTGAATACGCCGAACAAACCTGCTAACCTTTATGGTTGACAAGTGTAGCCTATAACATTGAATACGCCGAACAAACCTGCTAACCTTTATGGTTGACAAGTGTAGCCTATAACATTGAATACGCCGAACAAACCTGCTAACCTTTATGGTTGACAAGTGTAGCCTATAACATTGAATACGCCGAACAAATGAATAGGCAACATTTCTGGGAACAGGGATCCTTAGTCAATATCAAGTTTTAATTGCATCACATTATATATTCATAGTTCATTTCAATAATGAGCTATGAATATATAGTGTGATTCAATTAAAACTTGAAATATACTAAGGCACCGCTGCCTGTTCTTAGAAATGTTGCCTATTCATACCGGGAAGAGAGAGAGAGAGAGTGTGTGTACGGCTAGCCTATACTGAATAACCTATTTTATTTATTTCACTTCCAACACCAAACACCTCCCAATGAAATTAATCCTCTCGAGATTCGAACCTGGGTTACCACATACAGATCTTAAACACTCTAACCATTACATCATCAAGACAGTTAATGGTTAAGTACATTGAAACCTCAACACTGAATTAAGGAAGATATGTTTGTGTGTCAAATTGTATGTTACAGCAAAATAGTGATAATTGTATGAAACAGCAAAATAGTGATAATTGTATGTTACAGCAAAATAGTGATAATTGTATGTTACAGCAAAATAGTGATAATTGTATGTTACAGCAAAATAGTGATAATTGTATGTTACAGCAAAATAGTGATAATTGTATGTTACAGCAAAATAGTGATAATTGTATGTTACAGCAAAATGATTGTCTGTTACAGCAAAATAGTGATAATTCGAACACGGATAATACAAAAATGCCAATAGCCCGAATTATTGTAAACCAGAAATAAGAGCATTACAATGGGGGAACAAATAAATAAACTAATCAATATGCACGCCATAATCGACGAAGTGGAGACATACGTAGGTGCAGACGATGCCAATCTGCTACCCCTGCAACCATCATCTATGGATTTACCGTAATTATCGATGACCACAGACCAACAACTGTGCCACCAACACCATCGTATAAAAAGGCTTTATTATCCCCAATTAATTCAATTAAAGTTTACAACATAACACAAATACAAAATTACGGCAAAGCAATAACAACCAATCGTAGGCCATGTTATAATAGGATTAGCACGGCTAATTGTACCCAAACTGATTATATATTTTTTTTCGGGCTTTGTTATATACTGTATATATATTATATATATATATATATTTTTTTTTTTTTTTTTTTTTTTTTTAACTTTGTTATGTTATTGTGTCCGATATAAATCAATATTAACAATGCAGTATATGACTAATGATCTCTACCGAAAACATTGCAAAATTCACAACCGATCAGTTGTGTCAGTCTATATTTTACCTAAGGGTCACCGCACACCCAATAGCGTCAGTCTTAGACACTATCTACTAAAGGGTCACCGCAGCGATGTTTTCGCATATCAATTAATTGCCGGTAGTTGATATTTCATGATTACTATTATCTATTATACTGAAGCGTTATGTAAGGAATTAATACAAACATTCACTTGTCCCCCGGGCAACTGCCGGTCAGACTAATATTATATATCACTAGCCAGGTTACAGATCTGGGCTAGTCCGGGCTATACCTAATTTCACAGCCTGAGTGTTAATCACTAACAAAGATATAACTTGAACTATAACCATAATTTAATCTTTACATATACAGTCATAAAAACTAAATATAATGGATTCGACTTTGGTTTGACCCACTGAACCTTACAATGTGCCTAAATAATGAAAGGCTTCTCACAAGATGTTGATGGAGGTCTTCTTGAAAAAAAAAAATAAATAAAAGTACAAACGAAGATAATACGAAGATTACGGCCTAAAGAAAATGTTGTCACTTGCTTCTCTAGTAATAAACTCTGCTGGCAAATTGGGAGTGTAGGGATTCATTTTAACTAACGTATACTATGACGATGCTCACAATCAATATACATCAAAGTAAAAGGAAACATTATTAATTTCCACATTTACACAGAGGTACACCGTTTGGCAAAACTATATCAATTATTATTAACCCCTTCAATACCGATGCCATCTTTTAAACTTTACTCTGGCTACTATTAGACGTTTGTATTCAGTTAGAAAGGTCCTCCAGCAATGAACAGGCTTCGAACTATCTCACTTAACCCTTTTTACTACCACAGATCCTTGTTAAAATACACACAATCGTCTAAATATAGCTAAACTATAACTACAAAGACGTCACCGGTACAGAAGGGGTTAATTATCTGCAATTGCTCTCAATACGATTTGTACTAGATTCATAGCCTATATTGGCAATTGTAGGAGTACCTCCAAAAGAGAGAAGGAGGGACTTCAATAACCTTTAAACCATTTTTTAAATATTAGTAATCGAGCTACCACCGCAGTTTGCTTTCATTTTACCTAATCTAGGGTTTCGACAAATATAACCAAAACACTCAACACAACACAGCACAACAAAATGCAGTCACACACACACACACACACACACATAAAGTCGCACACACACACACACACACACACACACACACACACACACACACACACACACTACGAAGCAGCAAAACTCCATCTACAAGTTAGAGTAAGAATGAAGGGACAACACCAGCGCCATCACTAGGTAGAAAATAAAACTAGTGAGCCACAGACGAATATACCATACCACACAATGCTTCCACACTGAATGGGTAAATCTGTATTATGAAGGTATGATAAAAGGAGTTGGTGTATGTGGGTGTATGTGTGTGTGTGTGTGTGTGTGTGTGTGTCGGCATGTATGTTTAGATGTGCATACTACTAATAATGATAATACAAATAATGATATTAGTAATAATAATATAAATAATAATAATAATAATAATAATAATAATAATAATAATAATAATACAAATAATAATACTAATAATAATAATAATACCGGTAATAATAATTATTATTATTATAATCGGTTTACTTCGAGATGGCAGCCAAGGAGGCTGAAAATATATAATTCCTTGTCCTATGCTTGACCTCCACCTTATCCTGAGCTATCAACAGACTAATATTGGCTGCTAACAGAAACGCCGACATGCTCCCGGGGGAGTAAGACGTGGGCAGAGCTTTGTGGACCCAAGAGACAGGTCCATCCAAGCCAAGCCTTCATGGCCAAGGAAAGTTTTTGAGAGAAACTTCCCCCTGCTGGCGTATGGATTCGAACCCAACTGCCAGATCAAGCCCTCCAATTATAGTACCTTAGCGCGCTCGGCCGCCGTGACCGTATGTGTGTGTTTGTGTGTATGTGGGTGGAGGAGGGGAGGGGTGTTATGGCGGATCAATGCAACTTGCTTTGCAGAATTGGATAGCTGAAAGGAGAGAGAGAGAGAGAGAGAGAGAGAGAGAGAGAGAGAGAGAGAGACAGAGAGAGAGAGAGAGAGAGAGAGAGAGAGAGAGAGAGAGAGAGAGAGAGAGATAATCCCTAAATAAGATACAGCCACTGACAATCACTAACAGAGAGATTAAGACGCACGCTCGGATGCCATAGTCTCTCTAGCCCACTCCTAAGAAGTCGTGAACCTTCTATGTTATTCTTTACGCAATTATAACTATCTGGATTGATTTTTCAATATAAAACTTGTTTTTCAGGAAATAGTATATAATAGGTTTCCATTTGATGTAAAGAAAATCGTATTCATAAATTAGTTCCAAGAGATATACTTCAATAATTAGAAAAAAGTGAAATCCACGAATATTTATGAGTGGGCCAGACACTGTGGCACCCAAGTGTACCTGGGGAGGTTTTATTTTACTAAACACCCATCTCTTTCATGCTTAGCACGATTAGTTTTGACATTTCAAGACGTTCGGCCCATTAGTTTGCGATTTCAAAACCTTCTGTGCCATATAGGTGTCTATTTTTTTTTCCTGGCGAGCGATAACGTGCCTGTAATAAGGGAGGATTACCGAAAACTGTGAAAAATGTATCTCGAATGGGAGTCTTGGGGATTTTTTCAAGGTTGATGGATGTCTTGGGAGGAAATGAAAATAAATAAATATATATATACATAAATAAATAAATTAACAAAATACTACAAATCTGCCATTAAGACGTTAGAGGCCAGGTAGCAGAGGACACACAAACACTAACTTCAGACCTTGGACTCATGGAACTGTTGGTGGGAACTCTGACACACACACACACACATATATACACACATGCGTACATAATTATATACACACACACACACACACACACACACACACACACACACACACACACACACACACACACACACATACACATACACATACACACACATTCACACACACACACACACACAGACAAAGGGAAGATGGGAGCATGGATGATGGCGCCTCAAAAATCCTTATATATTATTATATATTAGGTGAAGGTATTGAGGGATAAGCCTTTACAACGGCAACTCGGATCTACTTTTTCAAAGAGTGTTGAGAGCAGAGATGGGGTTATATATATATATACAGTATATATTGTTAGACTGAGGTTTAAATATATCAGGGTTCTTATTCATTGGACTAGTAATGGCATAAATGCTACAACGGAAAGTGCTAGATCCAACCTCTGATGTATATTCCCAGTGAACAAAGAACACAAATACTCTCCAGAGTTCTATTTGCAATAATAGGTTATTAAACTCTCAATAAATGTGTGTCTACTCTAGGCTTAATGTTATGTGAAAACAGCCTATTACTACCTATAACCGAAGGTGCTTGGTTATGGTATGCAAAGTAAGGTGGTAAGAGAAGTTACAGCTTACGTTACTTTAATCAATAAATGTCAGGCACTCCTGCATGAAAGAAAGTGCACTAAAGTCCTTCAACACCAACAAGGAATCTTCTTTAACACCTTATTAGCGGGCTAGGCAGTCTATTTATATGTACCGCCCAGCGGGGTGTTTTTAGCCAAAATAGAGCTGTTTACGTGATCATTTTCATGCCTAAATAAGACCCAGAGCGTAAAACAAGTATCTATCCCTGAAAGGGCATAAACAGAGCTTCCCAATGACACCACAACGATCCTTTTATGACCGCTAGTTTTCTTGCAACAACCGCGCAACACGAGTGCAAAAAGCATGTAATTCGGTACTTTCCCCATACATTTCAGTATGTAGCGAGTGAGAGAGGGAGGGAGGAGGTGGGATTCGTGTCAGTAGGTTCGCCGCGGTGGTCTGGAGCAGTCATACGCTCGCTACTCTCCTGCCACCACTTGTCTCTCTCTCTCAGCAACATTACGTGCTGAAATTGCCACACGACCTATGTCGCGCGCCGCCAGATAGTCCAAATTTATTATACTCGACTTATGTTGCGCGCCGCTAGTTAAGGGTTAAATGTTAGATGCTATCAAGATGCTCGAATCGGAAATGGAACCCAAAAAGGCAGGCAGCGGAACAATGCTCGTGCAGGCTATGCACACAAAAAGGCAGGAGATATAATGCAGTCGGAGCCAAGAATATCCTAAACGCTACAACACTAATAATAATCGCCACGACAATGCAGTATTTCTATCAATAAAAAGAGCCTAAGTCGTTTAGTCTCAATACATCAAACTAGGCTGCGAAATGCTTGTGTAATCATAAATGGGTATGCATAAAAAGAGTAATTGGTTTAATGTACTTAATGTCTACTGTGACTGATAAAGTCTAGCTAGAGTCAATGATACGAGATACTGGTGCGCATGGCATGCCGCATAGCCTAGTGCAAATCTCAAGTCTGTGCGTCAAATATTACGTTATAATGAAGGGTAGCTCTCTTGAGAAACCTTAATACCGAAGTATTAAGCGTTCTCCTGGCGTACCTCAAAGACAAACAATGAGCTTAGAACAGTGCAGAATGGTATAGGCAAAAAGCCCTCATTCGTGCATGCTCTATTCTCAATGGCACACAGACTAGAATTTACCCAATCAACTCCAGTTCTCAGGTATGTCGTGCAGCTTTTAACTAAAGCCAACACCCATCGGAAACAATACCTTATAGTATCAGACTCCTAGTCTAGCATTATCTAATTATAGGAAGCGGTACTGAACAATATGAATGCCAACCAATGCTTCGTGATCAACTTATCTTAACAACTAAACATACATGGGTTATATAAGACCTTAACGCACAATACACTGGCCAGCATGAAGCTGATTATGCAGAGTTAACCAGAGGGGTATAATATTAATAAAAGGTGGTGAAAGATATGGAAAATGAGAGAGATAGGCAGAGGAAAAGGTTCTCAGGTGCGGAAAGGGGAACAGATATCAAAGGGATAAGAGGGATGCATTCTAGAAACCAGATCTGAGGGAGAGAGTGGCGAGGGAACTGTATAATGTGTATATATACTAGCACTAGCTCGAGCCGCGTGGGAAAAAAGCGGTAACAAGTCCTCTAACCAATGCTAAAGAAGCCAGCCAAACATGACGTCACAAAGCATGGTAAAAAAACTCCCTCAACGAATTCCCACGAGGCCAGCCAGCTATGACGTCATCGAGTATAGCAAAACACTAAGCGCCTCCTCTCACTCTGTTCTACTCTCTCTCTCTCTCTCTATTCCTATCATTACTACTTAATGATAAAACATATACTTTGCAATTAAATATATAAAGCCTTGACATGGGCAAAAACAAAGAGCCTTTCTGGACTGCCCATGACACGAGCTTTCATATGAAATAAAACACACAATAATACATCAACTGTAGCCACATCCACTGCCCTGGCGATCCTAGCGAGTCACTGTAGGACAAGCCATGCGGTTCTAACCGAGTGGTTAACGTCACAATATATATATATATATATATATATATATATATATATATATATATATATATATATATATATATATATAGAGAGAGAGAGAGAGAGAGAGAGAGAAATAGATAGATAGACTTAGACTCAATTCTTTGTCATAAAAAGCTACACAATTGACTTTTTACATATATACAATAGAGATAACAGTGACCTTATACATTACCGCATTCTAGGTTCATAGTTTTGTACAAATATATTAGATAGATAGATAGATAGATAGATACAAGTGTGTGTGTGTGTGTGAAAACTGAATCTGGAAGCGATCAAAATATTTTGAAATATGCATTACAGTTTTCACATCGTCAATCTTGTTGATATTATATTTGTTATGCCGGGTTGTAATCCAACTCGTTTCAGTATCATCTATTATCAATCCGGGTTTTGGATATTTAGACTTGGAATATACTCAACAGGAACACATCGAGCTTAGTGAATATGATAAGTATTTACTCAATCAGGCAACGATAACACAATAAACACACAGGTTAGATTACACTCTTATTTATTCAATGGCATAAAATACAGGTTATGTGGTACTATACTCTACTATTATATTCAATAGCAAGTAAGTAAATTAATGACTGAGAGAGTTAACTAGTTTTACTCTATAATGAAGCTCAGTTTGTCACTTACATAGTAATTGAAGAGTGAAAATACGTAATGATAGACAGATACATATATACACAAACAAAAATAATTGACAATAATACATATGCGAGTAAAGTGTCTAATGCGAAGTATTCTGACAAAGACAAGGTACAATATGGAACTTATCGCTCAGCTGCGCGTGAGTCTGCATGGTGGGCGAAGGGAATTAGGTCACGGTCAGGTGAGACCATCAAAGGTGCCGCCCTGAGGGCTCTAGGTCAGATGAACTGGGGACTCTTGAAATAACAATTTCCTATAGTGCGATATAAAATCAGGGACTAAAGATATGAATTCTATTAGAGTCTATTAGGAAAGATAGTTTAAATCTGAATTCAACTTTCTAAGAGTTATTGCAAATAATCTCTCACACGAGACACGAAAAATAATATTCGATCATAGATGAGGTCAAATCACACGGGTTGAGGAACTCAGATTCACAGTAAATATAGTGACTGAATCGGAATTGATAAAATATAATTTAATATAGATTGGAATAAATTAACCAACTAATCAAGAAACGCAAATGAAAGAGCGTGATAATATAGCTTAACAAAGAGCTATCTTGAATGGGCGTACTACTACGAAGTTGCACTTAAGAAATAACAATATATGGCATAAAAGGAGTTCTAAATAAATTAACAAATTCCTAAAAGAACACAGAACTACTGTAGCGTTGTATTATAACGTAAATACAATTATAATCAATGGATTACTAGATGATGTAATAAATAGAATCAATAGCCAAATAGTAGGCGGAATCAATCAAGGAATGTACAATCTGAATTCCTAGATTGGTGTGGAAAGAATTACATGACCCGAGAAACGTATATCATCAGATTATTCACAAGAACTATTAGAGCTCAGATATCTTGATACATAATTAATTCTAACTCAACGGAAAGGGTTCTTGACTTTCAAATAAGGGAAATAGTTTAATAAGTATTCTCTGGTGATAATTACGTGGATATAAGGATCCTGAATTGGGCATAGGTTCTAAGTATATATTGGATTTAAGAAGAGAATCAGTTCACGCTATACACTTCCACTTCGACTTGGATACACAAAGAATAATAAACACACACAGATACAATCTGAGAGTATTCTGGCTAAGTAACACGTGTAAAAATTACTATGTAACGCACGTACAATTAAGGGTCTGAATGATTAACACAAGTTTCTCTTAGCAATATCTCGTACTTAATGAATCACTGTACGGATCAAAGTAATAGAAATCTTACACGGGTATCAAAGGTTCAGGATAGATCTTAGGCACAGATCTATAATTAAATGTAATAGAATACTCGCATATTTTATCTTACCTTCCCAATAATAGTCACAACTTATAACACTCAGAGACACTTAGGATAAAGGGTAGAGGTAGCCATGAACGAGAATCTGGACGACGTAGGACTCGTGGTTCTGCTGGGCTGGACGTCAGGGTGAAGTGCCTCTCTGTCAGGTACAGGGGAAGTTGGTTCCGGGCTCCTCTACACACTCTCGTTCAGGTTGAGACTCAATACCAATCCTTTCCCACAGCCGGTTAAACCAGTGGAAGGAAGCAATAGTATTTGCTAACTTCCTTCAGTTTCAGTCAGACTATAGTCGGTTTATTTTTAGAACTCAGGTTGATCTATCTCAATAACATAGGGACATGTGGATATCATTGTTTTGGCCTAATGTGAAGGCAATTCTTAATTTAAAAATACACTGAAGTTATTTATCTAAGCCTACGGAGATTCTCATCTCGATGTCTCGATATGGCCCTCCTATTTATAAAGGGTGGCATGGTTGCGTAATGAATGATTTTCTGTTCATCGTGGTATCTGGCTCTTCTTAGTCTGCAGGCCATAGGTTCTTTATTTATCACTTTGGTTGCACTATTCCCAGTCTTCCCGGGAGGTGCTGTAGAGGGGGTGCTGGAATTCCCATCGATGTCGATATTGCAACGGTTCTTGGTGGGGAACTTGCATAAATAGTTCCTCACTATATTGCAAATCGGGCTGGAGCTGGGTATATGCCTTGGGCGTTTGTCTCTGTCCTTGCCATTGGAGGAGCAGGGGTCCCTGTGATTGGCCTGGGCTCGAACTCCTTTCTCGGGCAGACTGACCTAGACTCCCGGAGATTAGAGCATGGGTCGGTCTGGGAAAAGGGGTAGACTGACCTATTCCGGCAGGTATTAAAGCCTGAGAAACTGATCGGGTCCTATTGTCTCTCTCCTTCTCTTGGTGTTGTCTTCTTCTGTTCCTCTTCGTTTCCTTGATTACAGCTATTCTGGTGTTGTTAGGCTGCTCCTTTCCCAGCATGATCAGGGTGTCTACCGTCATGGCCTTGCCCTGGTTTCCCAACCACGTCATCTCAATAATGAACCAGTTGTCTCGCCTCATACATCTCAAACGTTATTTTAATTTCCTTGCAAGACCAAGAACGTTTAAATGTTTGTACACTACTTCAATCTCCGAGTACCGTTTGTGCATTGCTAGGAAATTCTTGAGACTACAGTTTGTTTAATCCAACTTCTGTTTCAAACTAAGTATTTTCTTAATACTTTTTAGTTTGACTTGGAATTTTATTACCGATAAGCATCACCCAGCCTTTTTTCGAAGCTTGTTGGCATCTTTGGTGCCTCAGGTCTATATAAAAGTGGTCTTCAGAATTGTTCATATGTATCCCAAGTTATATTACCTAAGAACAAAAATGTAGGTAAAAATATAGATGCCACCATCCGAACAGACAAGTCAACCAGTAGATCTCCGGTTTTACCAAATGAACCAAGGCAAATTACTGGGGCAAATTAAAGTCCTCACCTAACATTACCTCTCATAATCTAACTTAACATAACTTAAGGGGGGTCACCGTCTTTTTTCATCTTTCTCTCCTTTTCTCTCTTTCCCTGGCTTGTATCCATTCGGCCCCATTCAGCCAACTGTTTTAAGACGTTTATCCCCATCCAGGTGTCGATTTCTTCCTGGCGAACGATAGCGAGCCAGCATTGTATGGAGAAATCCGGCTTCGCCGGAGAAATTTTTCTATCGAAAAATTTACAAATTAAGCTTGCTCTCAAAACAAAAATATATATATATGCTGGCTCACTACCGCTCGCCAGGAAAGTATTGACACCTGGATGGGGGTAAACGTCTTAAAACAGTAGGCTAAATTGGGCCGAATGGATAGAAGCCAAAGAGAGAGGGAGAGAAAGAGAACAAAATAAGCGAGGTGGGTTCCCTTAACATTTATTACTTGGAACTGATTGCGAAATACTGGTTGAATTGGTCTACTGGTTATACGTCCCTTTACAGTTAACCCCTTTTGTACCGGCTACGTCCTATTCACTTTCTTCTGGCTACTATTAGACGATTTTATTCAGCTTAAATAGGGCCTCCAGAAATTAACAGGCTTCGGACTATCTCACTTAACCCTTTTTACTACCACAATCCTTTTCAAACTGCACAAAATCGTCTCAATATAGCTAGAAAAAAACATAAAATGACGTCACCGGTAAGGAAGGGGTTAACCATTTCAACCAGCGCTTCTCAACTAGTGTAAGCCCAACCCAGATCAAATGAGCCATTTTTTTTTGTTTTTTGTTTGTTATGTGAGTGAGGGAGGCAAAAGGCAGAACTACCTATACTGAGTGCCTCCCCCAATGTTGAAGGAGTGACTGGGCCAAAATCAAGGGACGTTCGAGCCCAAATACCTGGACACACGGAATTTGAAGCAGTTTAAGTCATAGGAAGAGGGAAAGACTGATTCTGGGAGAGAGTTCCAGAGCTCAGCTGTTGAATAGAAGAAAGACTGAGAGTAACATTTCACTCTTGGGTTGGAGAGTTGCACAGAGTAGGGGTGGGATTGTGTTGCAAGACGGGTACCACGTGCCCTACGTAAAGGAGGTGGTATACACTGGGAAAGCTCTGAGGAACACTGATTATTATAGTAGGACCCTAGCGATAGAATAGCGAGAGAGATGCAACGTTGCGGCGAAGAGAGAGAGATTGCAGAGAGATGGTGAGTGGACGGTGTTACGACCGAGACTCGTATAAAACAAGGGCTCTTAATCATTGGACTAGAAAGGCAAACAGCCACAATGGTAACACTAGATCCAACCCTCGAACTTATAATGCCGGCGCACAAAAACACCTATACCCTCCAGAGTTAAATCTGCGATAGCGGGGTATCCTCTAACTCGGTATAAATGCACTACTACTACAGGCTGATGATCGCTGATACAGCCTGATCACAACAACATACAATTACGTTAATAATGTATACAAGGAAAAAGATAGAGAGCTTAATTAAATCACTGGAATGATTTAATGCAAACAAGAAGAAGGTATAATTAAAGTTACTCTAAACAATAATAAACTGTCACTGACTGAACGGCGAGGATTCTCCTGCAAACAAGCCTTCCCGTGACAAACAATCAGCCAAAACATTATCAGTGCCCTTAGCATGCCACACATCCAACTTGTGTCCCGGCCGCAAAACAACACCTGGCACTGATAAACTGCCCAGTTCATCACAAGACTGGCATTTCTCTTCGCTCTTTCCGGCAACGGGGCCTGCCAATAACCTTTCACTAGTTCTACTTTCGTGACGAGTGAGGCAGCCCCGAAGCGGTCTATGGTATCGTCAACTCTAGGTAATGGATAGGCGACTGTCAGGGATAATGCTTCCACACTCTTGCAATCACCATACACACGGATCTTGCCACTCAACTCAGGTTGCAAACTCACTGGCAACGACCACTCACGACATTCCTTATCCCTCAGACCCTTTTTCCACATGTCGTCTAGCTCTGTTTTAACGACAGGCTGTTGAGCAGGATTTATACGGTAGGGAATACACTGTTTTGCACTGTCTCCAGCCTCCATGTCGGATTCTACCCCGTACATCAGGCCTGGAGAAGCAACAAACATGTGGATGCACTGCCACAGCCTAGTAAACAACTTATCTCGCAGAACAACATGCCTAGTGCCCTCCCACAACCCAGCCGAGACCGCAGCTTCTAACCTGTAGTCTCCCTCCTTCTCCACCTTCGTCCCTAGAACAGCCAGGTAATGAGAGAGACAATCAGTACCACCTGTGCAGTCACTCCCATAGTTCATAATTGCTGAGGCTTCCCCGCCGATACCGTACATGCGCACCCCCGCATTCCTTACGATTACATCTGCCTGCGCAGCATCACCGCTTTTAGCGACATGGCCAGATACAGTCGGTCTATGGTAGGGCTGTTGCATTCGACTAGAGCAGCATTGGGAGGCTATGCAACGACCGGACATATCCACTCCACAGCCAACCTCACCAATCTGCTCAAAGTCTTCCTTTTGACCACCACCCTTGGCAGCCATGGGTCGACCTTGACCTGGCAACCATGCCAAAGCCTCGTCGCCCACATTGAACCACCGAAACAACGAGGCTAACGGTCTATCGACATTCAAGTGACCTGCCTGCGGAACATGTTGCACCGCCTGAGTTGCAAGGCTCGGGTGCTCGGCACGACCAGTGGGGTATGAACCGAGCTGGTGCTGGAGCGCTGCACACTGCTGCTCAGGCAGGTGCTCTAGCGCTTCCACAGCCACCAGACTCGTGTCCCCCGCCCACTGCTCCACCGAGACATGACAATCCCAACTCTCCTCCACCTGTGCCCTACTGCCCCCCTCTCCTTCTCCTCCTTGTCCGCTGCAGACCAACAGAGGGACAGTAGGCTGCTCAGGTGGTTGCCTCACAAACTCCTCCAATAGGTTCACATGACATGTTTCCCCGTCCTCGTGTTTGATAGCCCCGTTCCCACAACTCTCCTCCAACTGGGAACTACTAAGTCGCGGAGTGCCATCACGCCCAACCATGTCACTAGGGGTGACAGGTTCTGGGGCCACTCCGGGGCTCACCTCTGGGTCAAGTACTAAGCCGCTAAGGAGAGCCGCTGGAGCAAAACTCACAAAACTCCCAACTTTAGCTTGCTCCTTCCGACCGTTCCTCCGCTGGTCTAGAGACTGAGGAATAGGCTGTGGCACTTTGGATGCAAGAGATCTAGTAACAACGCACGCCATAGGTTGTACTTGACACTTTTCTACCAACTCCTGTTCCTCCCTACTCACGTCGGCCGGCTTCTCGGCAACGACTAAGGGTGAAACCTCAGAAGTAGGCACCGCAAAGTCGTTGCCAAGAAGGAGGTCGACGCCCCCAACAGGCAAGTTCTCCACAATTCCCACATCCAACTCTCGTGTCACACCATCTACCTCCAGTTCCATCCTGACCAACGGGTATGACCTTATAGCATTGACACCTTGCACCACAACCACCCGTGCTGCGTTTATTGGTCTACCAGTAAAGTTCTTCATCAAAGTCTGAGAGGCACCCGTGTCTCGCAACAGCTCAACTCCATGCTTCTTACCAGCCCACTTCACACAGCCACGCCCTCGATGGTTGCAAAAGACATCGCGGACAGGGTTCGACCCATCCGGATTCTTCTCCACTGGCTGTGTCCCAGCCTCTGACGTTATACCCCGGGCAAACTCAGACGACTTCGAGGACACCCCAATGTTGCGAGCCAAAGACACAACTGCATTAGGTAGCTTGCTTGGACAGGCTCTTGCAAAATGCCCCTTCTCATGACAATGAAAACACTGTATCTCCCCCTTGGGCTTCCCTTGAGGTGGGGAAAGGCCCGGACCCTTCTTAAACGGGACGGTATTAGGTTTATGGTCATAGTAAATATCATTGCTCTTGTTATTATTGTTATATGGTGTATCACTGACTCGGGGGGGGGGGGGGGGGGTGAAGTGTTGCTCCCGTTGTTACCTGCATCATTCCGTTGTGCAGACCCGCACCCACGAATCAGCAATAGCCTACGGTCAGCCATCTCAGCTGCCTCCTGAAGAGTTTTCGGGGTTTTTTCTTTAAGATTCAACGTCAGATCGCCGCCAGTACACTTGAAAAATTGTTCTAGAAGCATCAGCTGTTTCAACTCCTCAAACGTTGATGCCTTCTCAGAACGCAGCCAGTTTCTAAATGCATCGGACAGTTCCCGGGCATGCTCAAGAAAAGTGCACTCACGACCTTTCGTTACACCCCGGAACTTCAATCTGTACGTCTCTGGTTGTAACTCGTACGCCCGCAGAACAGCTTCCTTCAATACCTCATAATCGACGCAAGACTCCAAGGGCAACGCATCATATGCCTTGAGTCCTTTGCCAACCAACCTAGAGGAAACAAGGGCTGCCCACTTAACCCGTTGAGACCCAGCGTCGCACGTGTTGCGTCGGCAGTCTTTGATCACCAACTCCCAGCGACGCATCACGGGCGTCCGACATATAAAAAACACTTACGTGGCTCGTAAGGTAGGAAATGGCGGGAGAATAGGAGGGGGCGGTACCGTAGTGTGTGGGGGAGCCGGGCCAGTAGGTGTGAGCGGGCCGAGACAGCCGCGCGGCTGGTGGTGGTGGGCTTAGTGGGGATAGTTTACACCCCTAGTTTACCGCCACTTTGAACCTTCATTACTCCGGTCGTATGGGAGCTAGAGGCTTGAGATTTATGTGAGATACTCCTTAGGATGTATGCCGTACAATGCCATACTCAGTTTTACCCTAGTGCTCCCGGGCGGGTGGTCATGCGGGGAAGACGAACTATTGAAACCCCCCCCCCGCCCCCCAAATGACCGAAATGAGTTTTTTTTTATTTGTGTGTTCATTTCTCACCATTCTCTTCCATTTTGGCTCAACAAATTTTTTTGAAGCTCCCCCCCCCAACCCCCCACCGGCCCCCCCCCCCAAAAAAAAAAATGTCAGAGGTGATTGTTTTTTGTTTTTTTTTCATTTCTCATCCTTGTCTTCCATTTTAGCAAACAAAAAAAATAAGTGAAAATGGCTTGGGACTGGGGTGAACAAAATATTATAACTAGCCGGGGCTCAACGGGTTAACCTCGGGCCATTGGTGCTCCCGGCACTTCTTCTCAAAACGAATGAAAAATTTGGTGACACCCGACTCGTCAAATACAGGGACTTACTTAAGAAGGTGCGATAAAGACTGATCAAGACCTTGATTCCCAGAACCGAGATGCTGCCCTGTTGACTCCACCCTAGACTTCTCAAGATCTATGTCTTCACGGTACCTAGCCTTTCTCTCCTCAGCCTCATTCTCTCGCTGCCATTGCTCGAGCTCAGCCTCATGCCTTCGTTGCTCAGCCTGCTGGTTAAGTTTAGCCATCTCAAGCTGGAAGAGCATATCTGCAGTTAAACCTTGAGGAGGAGGAGATGCAACAATTGGAGACCCACCCTATGACAAACCACGCTGCCAGTGACTATCGGCCTGCGGGAACGTACACGGCTCCGGAGCCCGAGGGGGCGCCATGGTAGGAGTCGAGTGGATTGGGGGCTGGGCCGAAGGTGCCCCAGCTCCCGCTCCACCCGAAGCCCCACACACCCCGCCGAGCACACAGGCCACCAGGTCACCTCTCGGCATGCTGCTAGTGCCCACATGCCCCATGACCGTGGCCAAACACTGGAGACCATACCGATCAATCCCCGACACCCGGTCAACAGTAATAGGCATCTCCAGAAATTTCCTTGCATCCTCCTCACTAGTTATATACTACTCTAATATAATCTAACAAACCCCGCTGCTGCACCTCAGATTCTGTTTCCCGTACTGTGTCCTCCCCGTACATAGATCCGTCGTTCGACATAGTGTCCACCGAAAATTCTCAACGTTTATAAAACAAACAAAAATTACCTAAACTCTCATGTAGCACTATTCACCCAAAAAATATTAAATGCTCGAAGACTCTTAAGTGTTATACTACTTGCCAAATAAAATCCGTGTCCACTATATTCCTTCAAACAAAATAAACAAATGACCACTACACTCCTGCAATATTTCTCTAAGTTCACAAAATCCTAAGCAAGGTCGCCATTTGTTACGACCGGGACTCGTATAAAACAAGGGCTCTTAATCATTGGACTAGAATGGCACACAGCCACAACGGTAACACTAGATCCAACCCTCGAACTTATAATGCCGGCGTACGAAAACACCTATACCCTCCAGAGTTAAATCTGCGATAGCGGGGTATCCTCTAACTCGGTATAAATGCACTACTACTACAGGCTGATGATCTCTGATACAGCCTGATCACAAAAACATACAATTACGTTAATAATGTATACAAGGAAAAAGATAGAGAGCTTAATTAAATCACTGGAATGATTTAATGCAAACAAGAAGAAGGTATAATTAAAGTTACTCTAAACAATAATAAACTGTCACTCCTATATTAAAGAAAGTGACTGAAAGTCCTAAAGCATCGAACAGGAATCTTCTGAAGAAAGTCTGATGCTGCTTAAGATGATCGAATCGGATTTTGAACTGTTATATAAAGCAGGAACAAGATATGACAAGTGTAGGGACATACAGTGTTAACTGGCATGGGAATAATTATAAATGCACAATAGTATTATCTCCAACAACAAAAGAAGTACTTCCTCGGGCAAAGCAAAAGCCTGCTCAGGTTGTGCAACTCAACAACAACCAAGGCATGCTATCAACGTCAATAAAAATGCTGCATACATAACATAAGAGTTTATAATCCTAATCGGGTGTCTGCTAGCTGAATAAAGTCTAGCTGGGATGTCGGAGGCTAGGAAACCATGGCTGAGCAAGCGGCTCGTAACCTAGCGAGGTCCTTAAGACTGTACGGCCAAATTACGTTAAATGACAGGGTGCTCTCTTGAGAGATCCAGATCGCTAGTATCTGGTTCTCTCCTGGCGACCCTCTTCAAGTCAAAGCAAAACGAGTTAGCACAGTGTTGGGTGGCAGAGGCAAAAGCCCTCACTCGCAACACAGTGCTAAACTCACAAGGTACACAGTCAGAAAGACAACCTAGGCTTCCCACATATCCGTTGCGATTGTACAAGTTCAACAAAACCTGGTACACATCGGAAATCACAACACAAGTAGCCTCACCCCAGTCTAGCATTAAATAGCCCAGCAGACATCCAAGAAATAGGTAGGGAGACACCGCGAGTGTGTCGAACCTCTACAGACAAAATGTTAACCCCTCCAAAATGTCTAGCTAAGCATGAAATATCTGAGAGCTTCAGCATATAATACGATGGCCGATATATGAAATCGTGCAGAACCAAAGGGGAGTTATGATATTAAATAGATTAGAAGCATAAGAGGTAAGAAGTTGAGAGAGAGAGAAAGTGTTCTATAGGTAGAAGTCGGGGACAGGTGGCAATGGAGGTGTGAAGGGTATGCTGGTCAGGCAAGCTCTGAGCAAGGAAGACACAAAGGCAGCAGGGAGTGCGGGGGGACCACTTCCTGACACGGCAGGAGGGCGGTAAGGCGGCCAGCCACTCAGAGGGCCCGGCCGTGGCATGACGTCACCGAGACAACGTGTAACACTACGCGTACAACCCTCTGCCTCCTGCACTTACTCACTCACGCTCTCTAGCTGTATCATTCAGTCTTATACATTAAACTTATAACTGATGATATAAAATATAATGCATTGTCACAGGCGAAAATAAAGACCACTTCTGTACTGCCTGTGACATGACGATTCACAAGAAAGAAAGTACAACATTGTAGATAGACTGTAGCCCATTTCACTGCCCTGGCAAGTGCTTGTGGCTAACGGGAGGCGAATCTGCCAACGCTGGTAGGCGTCACAACGGGAGTTAATGATACGAAAGGCCTTCCTTTCAATTTTGTCTAGGAGAGCGGTGTGAGAGGAACCTTCCCACACATGTGAACAATACTCAATACAAGGACGCAATATGCCCCTGTACAGAGCAAGAAGCTGAGCAGGGTTAAAGAACCCCCCTTAGGCGGTTGAGCACACCCAGCTTCTGGGAGGCTGCCTTAGCAAGACTGGTAATATGGTCCTTCCAACTGAGAGCAGAAGAAAAAGAGACACCAAGAATATTGAGAGAAGATGAAGGATTGATTTTTGTATTGAATAGGGGATAGTCCGCAGGGAGTTCCTGACGGGTAGATAGATGGAGAAATTGGGTTTTGGAAGCATTAAAGGTAACAAGGTTTTCTCTGCCCCAATTGGAGATTACCAATGTAAGGAGGAGGTACTTACTTTTTCTGGACCCCCCTTCTCCCTCATGTTTGGCATATTAGTTTGAGGTTTTAAGATGTTCTTTCCGTTAGTTTGGCGATTTTTAGACCTTTCGCCCCATTTCTTTGTCAATGATAAGACATTTCGTGTCATTAAGGTGTCGATTATTTCATGGCGAGCGATAGCGAGCCTGTAATCTTAGAAGGAACCGGCCTTTGGCCGGGAAATTTTTCTACCAAAAAATGTACAAATTGATCTTGAAAGGGGGTCTAGGGGGTGTTATTTTTGTAAAGCTTGATGGATGCCTAGCAAGGAAACTCAAAAATAAATTAATAGATAAATATATATAGACCCAAAAACAAGCACTACCCCCTTAAAGTTCTAATAATAACCTATCCTAACAATATTGGTGGAGGGGGCACTGGTTAAGATCTACTGATTGAAATTGTTTACTGGTTGCTTAACTTGCTTTTACCGGTTAGGGTAGACTGTCCTGTATTAATATAAAACACAGTATGAGGAGGACCACTTCAATTGAGTTTCGTTCTATAAGGAAGTTGGAGTTGTAGACATCGATATTTACCAGAATTGCCAGCTAAAATAAGTTTGTAGTAAATTTATATATACATAAACTCCAATTCAACATACTCATCAGCCATAATCGTTGCATTTCTATTTACCATTGATGTCTACACCTCCAACTTTCCTTATAGCCTGAAACTCGCAAGTGGCCAAATGCCAACGTAACCCATAGAGCTTCAACAGACCAATGAAGCTTCAATCTGCCCCCAAAACACCCCGAAGATGACATTAAGCCTTATCTGTCTGTCCTGTATTTAAGCCATTGCGGTTAAGGGGGCAGTACTCGCTTTTTCTGGACACCCTTCTCCCTCATGTTTAGCATATTAGTGTTGAGGTTTTAAGACGTTCGTTCCGTTAGTTTGGCAATTTTGAGACATTTCGCCTATTATATTTTCACTATTAAACCTTTCGTGCCCTGTAGGTGTCTATTTTTTTTCTGGCGAGCGATAGCGAGCCTCTAAGTTTAGAAGGAGCCGGCCTTCGGCCAGAACAATTTTCTACCGAAAACTGGACAAATTTATCTTGACAGGGGTAGACGGGTGTTTTTCTAAGCTTGATAGAGGTCTAGAGGAAACTTTAAAATTAATAAAATATATAAATATATAGACCAAAATCCAAGCACTACCCCCTTAACCTGTCACCATAAATTGTCAGGATTTGGGTTTGGGTAAGGAACGTAACCAGTCTGGAATGATTACCCTCCACCTAACTCCACCTAAACTTTCCCAAATGCCTGCAAGAATCGCTGGAAGAAAAGTTGAAGGTTTCTCACTCTTTCATATATACTGTATATATATATATATATATATATATATATATATATATATATATATATATATATATATATATATTTATTTATACAGTGCATATGTGTGAGAGAGAGTGTGTGTGTGTGTGTGTGTGTGTGTGTGTGTGTGTGTGTGTGTGTGTGTGTGTCTATGTGTAATATAGAGAGAAAGAGATAGATAGATAGATAGATAGAGAGAGAGAAAGTAAGAAGAGTATATGCAGGGGAGGGGGGGGAAGTCTGCAGAAGAAAAAAATGCTTAATAAATTTGGTGAGCATTTGTGTCCCATATAAAGCAAAGAGGGAATGGAAGAGACAATGGGAGAGACGGGAGAGAGAGGGGGGGGGGGGGGGGCTGGGAGGAAAGAGACATACGAGGAGGAGGAGGAAGAAAGATGAGGAGGAAGGAAGAGGAGGAGGAAGAAAGAGGAGGAGGAAGAAAGAGGAGGAGGAAGGAAGAGGAGGAGGAAGGAAGAGGGGGAGAAAGGAAGAGGAGGAGGAAGGAGGAGGGGGTGGAAGGAAAAGGAAGAGGAAGGAAGAAGAGGAGGAAGGAAGTGAAGGAGGAAAGAAGTGAAGGAGGAAAGAAGTGAAGGAGGAAAGAAGAGAAGAAGAAAGGAAGAGAAGGAGAAAGGAAGAGAAGGAGGAAGGAAGAGAAGGAGGAAGGAAGTGAAGGAGGAAGGAAGTGAAGGAGGAAGGAAGTGAAGGAGGAAAGAAGAGAAAGAGGAAGGCAGAGGAGGAGGAAGGAAGATGAAGAAGAAGGAAGAGATGGAGGAAAGAGGAAGACAACAAAAGACGAAATGGAAATGACCAGAAAGGAAGAGAAAGTTCAAATAAGAAAGAAAAAGGGATTGAAGAGAAAGATAGAATAAAGGAAGAACAAAACATCAAATAAACGAGGAAACAAAGAAAGGCATGAACAGCAGAGGGAGACAAAGGACAAAAACATAAAGGAGAAAGGAAATCGAGGGTGAAACAGGATAAAGCTGGAGATGACATAAGGAGAGAAGATAACGAAAGAGAGACAAGGAGTAGGAGAGAAGAAATTATAACGAAAGGGAGACAAGGTGTGGGAGAGAAGTAGGAGGGGAAGACTAATAAGGAAGAGGCGGTAAGGAAACAGACAGTGGGATATGAGGAATGAATAATATTTAGGGATGGAAGAAGAGAGAAATAAAACAAAGAATTATGTTGGAGTTATAACAGAATGATGCTAAGCAGGGAAGCAAAAGATGGGGGTGTAAGGGAAATGAAGAAAAGGAAGGAGGAGATCTACTATACAGTATATACAAGGAGGAAATTGAAGATACCATATATACAGTAAATATATATATATATATATATATATATATATATATATATAGAGAGAGAGAGAGAGGGGGGTACAATTGGAGAGGAAAGTGGGTGGCCATTTCTGCGTTGAGGACAATGGGGGCAGGGGAGGAGGAGGAGGAGGCTAGGACAGAACTTCAAACAAGACACCTGGACAGACAGAAAGGTAAGAGACGGTACGAGACAGAACAATGGACTGCAGAGAAGTTAAGGGGCTAGTGCTTGGTCTTTGGTCTATATATGTGTTAGTTTCCTCGCTAGACCTCCATCAAGCTTAGAAAAATACCCCCTAGACCCCCTTTCAAGATAAATTTGTGAATTGTTCGGTAGAAAAATGTCCTGGTCGAAGGCCGGTTCCTTCTAAAATTAGAGGCTCGCTATCGCTAGCCAGGCAAAATCCGACACATATATTGCACGAAGGGTATTAATACTGACAAAGAAATGGGGCGAAAGATCTCAAAATCGCTTAACTAACGGAACAAAAGTCGTAACACCTCAAAACTATTAGGATAAATATGAGGGAGAAGTGTTCAGAAAAAGCGACTACCTCCCCCTTAAGAGACGGTAGGAGACAGGATAGGACAGCACTTGGCGAAGAGAGTAGTACTGTTGTTCAAGCAAGACACCAATGAGAGAGAGAGAGAGAGAGAGAGAGAGAGAGAGAGAGAGAGAGAGAGAGAGAGAGAGAGAGAGAGAGAGAGAGAGAGAGAGAGAGAGGTATAAGAGACGGTACGAGACAAGAACGGGACGAGTGAGAGAGAGAGAGAGGTATAAGAGACGGTACGAGACAGGATAGGACAGAACTTGGCGAAGAGAGTAGTACTGTTGTTCAAGCAAGACACCAATGAGAGACAGTGAGAGAGAGAGAGAGAGGTATAAGAGACGGTACGAGACAGGAACGGGGCGAGAGAGAGAAGTGAGAGAAACAGGGGTGATATAGCCAGGAGAATGAGACAGATGGACAGGTAGCAAAGTGAGAAAGAAACAGTTAAGGAAGCCCACCTCGCTTTTTTTTCTCTTTTTCTCCCTCTCTCTTTGGCTTGTATCCATTCGGCCTCATTCAGCCTACTGTTTTAAAGACGTTTACCGCCATCCAGGTGTTAATGTTCCTGGCGAGCGGTAGCGAGCCAGCATATATACTGTATATATATATTTGTTTTGAAAGCAAGCTAAATTTGTTCATTTTTCGATAGAAAAATTTCTCCTGCGAAGCCGGATTTCTCCATACAATGCTGGCTCGCTATCGCTCGCAAGGAAGAAATCGACACCAGGATGGGGGATAAACGTCTTAAAACAGTTGGCTGAATGGGGCCGAATGGATACAAGCCAGGGCCATAGAGAAAAGGAGCGAAAGATAAAAAAAAAACGGTAACCACCCTTAATCCTGACAGAACCGGTGACGTCTTATAGAAGTTGATTTCAGCTACATGTAGACAAATTTACGAATCTTAAGAAATATATAAAGTACGGTAGCTAAATAGGATTGGTGAAGAACGTTTGTAACCTTTTATACGGGTAGACGTCCGTCCTAAGTTGGATAAAATTGTCTAAGGTTTGCCCTAATATAATGAAAAGGCTATCAACGGTACTGAAGGAGTTAAACGGGGCTAAATAGACAGTAATTGGAAGTGACGAGTGTGTGTGTGTGTGAGAGAGAGAGAGAGAGAGAGAGAGAGAGAGAGAGAGAGAGAGGAAGGGGGGGAGGGGGGGAAGAGAGAGAGAGAGAGAGTGTGTGTGTGTTAGAGAGAAAGAGGGAGAGAGAGAAAACCAAACTAAGAGAGAGAGAGAGAGAAACGGAGGTGCGAGCGACATGTTTACGTTAAAGGGAGATGCGTAATTTTCTGGATCCCTTTCTCGCTCGTGTTTAGCCCCATAAGGTTTGAGATTTTAAGAAGTTCGGCCCATTAGTTTGGCGATTTTAACACCTTTAGTTCCATTTTGTTGTCAATTTTAAGACCTATCGGCCAATTAGCTGTAATTATAAGAGGAACCGGCCTTGGGCCGAAAAATTTGTCTACCGAAATATGCACAAATTTATTTTGAGGGGGTCTAGGGTTTTTTTCTTCTAAGTTTTAGGGAGGTCTAGCGAGGAAACTAAAACATAAATGACAAACTGGCTGGCGGTGTCTATGTGCACAATGCCACTCTACTTACGCAGTGTTGATAATAGAAGAACATAAGAAAATGTGAGTCTGCAGAAAGCCGATCGGCCCACACAAGGCAGATCCCTGTCACACCCAACCCCATTTACAAGGCTTAATTATAGAACCAACCCACCAATACCCTGAGGACCGACCCCACCAAAACGGTCAGAGATCAACACAAGATTACGGGGGTCTGCAGAGCGCCGATTGGCCCACACCCGGCAGATCCCCCTCATGCCCAACCCATCTCGTCCATATGCCTATCTAATTTTATCTTAAAGCTTGCTATCGTTCTCGATTCTACCATATCACTCGGTAGCCTTTTCCACATGTCTACAACTCCGTTACCAAACCAATATTTGCCTACTGGTATATCTTTTCTGAAACGAAATGTATCTAATTTGAAACCATTTGTTCGAGTTCTTTCGCTATCACTGAGTTTCAGTACATTTTTCATGTCTCCTTTATTAATCCCACTAACCCACTTGAACACTTCTATCATATCCCCTCTAACTCTACGTCTTTTTAACGAATGTAAGCCTAATTTTTTCAACCTTTCTTCATATGGCAGATTTCTAATTTTATGAATAATTTCTGTCATTCTTTGCTGTACTCTCTCCAACGAATCTATGTCCATTCTGTAATAAGGACACCAAAATTGGACAGCATAATCCATATGAGGTCTCACTAATGATAAGTAAAGTTTTAAGATACCGTAACATCGGCAGTTTGTTACTCACACTCTTTGAGATGAACCCGAGAATCTTGTTTGCCTTGTTACGAACGCTTATACACCGTGTTCTAGGCTTCAAATCGTTGCTAACAAACACACCCAAATCTTTCTTGCAGTCTGAATTTTCTAATTCCGTATTACCTAGTTTATATTTTATATTAGTATTCGTCTTCCCTATCTTTAATAACTTGCATTTGTCAATGTTAAAATTCATCTCCCAATTTACTGACCATTCGTGTAAGGTATCTAGATCCCTTTGGAAGCACTCTATGTCGCTATCTGAATCCATTGTTCTCCCCATTTTGGTATCGTCTGCAAAATTACTTATCCTACTAGTTATACCTAAATCAAGGTCATTTATGTATAGAACAAACAAAAGAGGACCCAATACAGATCCCTGGGGGACACCACTTTTGACTGCTCCCCATTCTGACTTACTGTAGTACCATTTATGCTGACTCTGTTTCCTACCAATTAGCCATGACCTAATCCATCCCAACAATGACCCACCTATTCCATGCGCTTCAACCTATCTCATCAATCTCTTATGAAGGACTCTGTCGAAAGCTTTACTGAAATCTAAATATATTATATCATATGACTTGTCATTGTCTACTGCTTCACATACTTCTGAGAAAAAGCTAAGCAAATTAGTAAGGCAAGAACGTCCCTGAGTGAATCCATGCTGAGAAGAATTTATTAAGTTAAATGTTTCTAAGTGGATTCTAATTTTCCTAGCAATAATTGACTCTAGCAACTTTTCTATGATTGATGTGAGATTAATGGGACAGTAATTAGATGCTATTGATCTTTTTTGAAGATCGGAACTACATTTGCAAGCTTCCAAGCTTCTGGAACTAAGCCCGTTTCTAATGACTTGTTAAATAGAAATGTTAATGGGTAACTTAACTCATCTCTGCATTGTTTTAATACTCTAGCATATACCTCATCAGGGCCAGGCGATTTATGAGGTTTCAGTATATAAATTTCCTTAAGCACATAATTTTTACTTATAGTAACCGTACTTAACTAATTATTTTCTATACTATCGCTATATACCTAACAGACTTCTGGAATCTGTGCTAAAATGTAATTAGTGAAAACGGAAAGAAATTGACTATTTAATGTACTGCACATTTCTAAATAATGTTCTGTCATTTCTCCTATCGAAGTTTTAAGGGGGACTATTACATCTCTTACTTTAGATTTATATAGCTGGTAAAAAGCTTTAGGGTTATTTTTTGAGTCATTGGCTATCCTGCTTTCATGATTTCTTTTTGCTTTCCTAATTTCCTTTTTTACCTGTCTTGATAGAGTCTGATAGTAAATAAGTAGGTGATTTTCGCCTTTCTTAATTTTTCTATATACCAGTATTCCTTTCTTTTTTCCTAGAAGATCTATTAGTTTATTATTCATCCATTTTGGTTGGTTCTGTGTCGATCTGTATCTTCTTTTAGGGATATATTTATTTTCCGCATTGTGGAGTGAAGAAATAAAATGTTCATATGTAGCTGTCAATTTATACTGAGTTAAGACGGGTAGGCCTATCTGAGAGAGAGTAAGTTCATTAGCGCACCTGGGTCCACTTCATATTTTAACCATAGGGTCGACCCTTAAGGCTCTTCTTAATCCACCAAAGCAACAACAACAACAATAGCCAAAACCACATAATTCATGCACAACCAATATTCTCTCCCCCCCCCCCCCCCCCCCCGAAAAAAAAAATACAAAAAAACACACACAGCCCAACTAAAACAACAAACCGAACCGATCCACCCACCATTTCATTCCCACCGTATTTGTTAGCCGTATTTACCGTGTCGGAATATATGGCCGCCAATTAAACGCCGCTTGTTCGCCGAAGGGGGGATGCCACCATGTTAAGGGGGTAGAACTCGCTTGTTATGGACCCCCTTCTTCCTCATGTTAAGCATATTAGTTTTGAGGTTTTAAGACGTTCGTTCTGTTAGTTTGTACATTTTTTACCTTTCGTCCCATTTCTTTGTCAATATTAAGACCTTTTGTGCCCTTTAGGTGTCGAATTTTCCTGGCGAGCGAAAGCGAGCCTGTAATTTTAGAAGGAACCGGCCTTTGGCCGGAATTTTTTTTGTCTACCGAAAAATGTACAAATTTATCTTGAAAGGGGGTCTAGGGGGTGTTATTCTAAGCTTGATGGAGGTCTAGCGAGGAAAACAAAAATATATATGAATACATAAAAACAGACAAAAACCAAGCACTACCCCCTTAAACGCTGCTTGTACACGGGAGGGGGGGATGCCATGTTAACTACGGCCACATTATATTGAGGCATAGGGGCCACTGGTTGTTTAAGCCGCATGTATCAATATTTTCAGGGCATCGTTTATTGCAGATTCGGGTACATTCTGACAATATTCTACTTGTTTGGTGTGTGTGTGTGTTTTTTTTTTTTTTTTTTTTACCCGGTCTGTGTCAGCGACGTCTTTTAAATTTGATTTCAGCTACATTTAGACGATTTTATCAAGCTTAGCAAGGATATGTGATAGCTAAAATGATAAATTGAGATCGTCTGTAGCCATTTAATGAGATGTCCTTCCTAAACCAAAAATAATAGTCTAATCATTGCCAGAATATGATAAAAAATATATCACCAGTACAGTAGGGATTAATAATCAATACAAATCCGTCTGTCTGTAAACTACCCATATCAATTGCACAATAGTCCGATTATTAGTAGACCAATGTACTGTGTACAGATGAAGGGGGTAGTACTTGCTTTTTCTGGACCTCCTTCTCCCTTATGTTTAGCATATTAGTTTTGAGGTTTTAAGACGTTCGTTCCGTTAGCTTGGCGAATTAGAGGTGTTTCACCTAATTTTGTTATCAATATGAAGATCTCTCGTGCCCTTTAGGTGTCGATTTTTTCCTGGCGAGTGAAAGCGAGCCTCTAATTTTAGAAGGAAGCGGCCTTCGGCCGGGACATTTTTCTACCGAAAAATGTACAAATTCATCTTGAAAGGGGGTCTAGAGAGTGTTTTCTAAGCTTCATGGAGGTCTAGCGAGGAAACTAAAATAAATAATGAATAAATAAATATATAGACCAAACACCAAGCACTACTCCCTTAAGACGACCACCTAGGACACAAGGAGATGAACTACATCTCATTGAACACGCTAACTTCTACCTAAATCCTTCTTAAACTGATGGAAACCGTCCATTGAGTACCAGAACAAAAATATGCGACGGCTGGGAAATTAGGTATAGCCCTGCAGCCCGGACTAGCCTGGACATGTAGCCGGGCTAGTGATTTTCAATGTTAGTCTGCCCGGCAGTTGCCCGGGGGACAAGTGAATTGTTTGTAATACTTCCTAACATAACGCTTCAATAACATATATAATAGAAATCTTAAATACCGGTATATATATCTCAAATACCGGTATATAATTAACCCTTAACTGGCGGCGCCCGGCTATAGCCGGGCAAGAGAACCAAGGACTATGTGGCGAGGCCCGGCTATAGTAGCATGCAATTTTCAGCACGTAATGTGCACTGAGAGAGAGCGGAGCGGTGCGAGGAGCCTAGGTTACCTCATGACCGCTCGCCACGGTGGCCGTGGAGCTACTGAGATGTACTGCACCCTACTCCACCCTCTCTCACTCGTTTCACACGTAATAATGTAAGGAAATGACCGTATTTCACCGATTTTGCCCTTCGGTTGCACGATAGTTGCAAGACAACCAGTGATCGTAGAAGGATGGTTCTGGTGTCATTGGAAAGCTGAAGTAACGCCCTTTCAGGGATACATACTTGTATTACGCTCTGGCTCTTGTTTATGCATGAAAACGAGCACGGAAACAAGCTCGTTTATGGTAAAACCCCCCGCTGGGCAGCACAGTCAAATATACTCCACCACCTGCTCTTTGAGTGTTAATGTACGAAAACATTACTGCGGTAACCCTTTCGTAGACAAGAGTCTAAAGCCTGGTTCACACGAGCCGACTTTTGCGGGTCCGTTTTTGGGCCTGTGACGTCACATACGAAAATCGGACGCGGAAATGTAAAGTTGAAAGGAAATGCAGGCCGCATTCCAGAGCGCGGGCCGGACTCTGGGGTGTGGAAAGTACTTCTCTGGCGTAAGGTACAAAGGAGTACAAATGAGCACAAAGGAAATCAAGCAACAACATATCTAGTGACCCTTCTAGGTTGCTTGTCCTCCAAAACACTGAGGATCAAGTGTCCAAACAGTGGTTTAGAGTGGGTAAGGGAACATTGGAAAGGGAATTACTGCCCTGGAACTAATGTCCGTGGCAGGATTAGGAAGTTAGTAGAGGACAGATGGGTTAGTAACTGAGGGGGGGATAAAATAAAGTTATTCATTTACAAACGCAGTCAGTCGCGGGTTTGATGCGAGATATTTGTCTAGGCGGAGTTTAAATGAATCAACGGTGATGCAGTCTATAACGTTTCGGGGAAGCCCATTCCACAAGTTGACAACTCGATTGAAGAAGAAATTCTTAGATTCGTGCGAGTTAAAAGGTTTAACAATAATTTTCCAACCGTTTCCCCGCGTGTAATTAGATTGGTCGATAGTGAAGTACTTACTACAGTTCATATTGTCGATGCCTTTGATAATTTTGAACACTTGAATTAAGTCACCTCTTAATCTGCGCTGGGTTAAGGGAAATATATTTAATTCTCTAAGGCGCTCTTCGTATGGTTTGTTCTTTAGGCTAGGTATCATTTTGGTAACTCTACGTTGAACTCGTTTTTTTTTTTTTTTTTTTTTTTTTCCATGTGATTGAGGGAGGCAAAAGGCATAACTGCCTATAGCGAGTGCCTCCCCCATAGTTGAAAGAGTGACAGGGCCAAAATCAAGGGACGTTCGAGCCAAAATGCCTGGATACACGGAGTTTGAAGCAATTTAAGTCATAGGAAGAGGGAAAGACTGATTCTGGGAGAGAGTTCCAGAGCTCAGCTCTGTTTATATCTTTTTGGTAATAAGGGCACCAGGATTGAACGCAGTATTTCAGAAGAGGGCGGACTAAGGAATTGTAAAGGGTTAGGATAACTTCTTTGGATTTATGCTCAAATGACCTGCCTATCAAGCCAATTATTTTGTTTGCCTTCTTAACAACTTCTGAACATTGTTGACTCGGTTTTAGATTACTCGATATTGTTACTCCCAGATCGGTTTCTCTGTTTACATTCTTAAGCTGAGTGCCATTCATCGAATAGTTTGCTTTCTCATTTAGGTATCCGATATGTAGTACTTTACATTTATCCGCATTGAAACTCATTTGCCAAATTTGGGCCCAACATGACAATTTATCTAGATTGTGTTGCACATCGTCAACTTGTTCTTTTGAGAGTACGCTATTTGCAATTTTTGTATCGTCAGCAAATTTTGAGATTGTACAGGTGAGACCCTCATCTATGTCGTTGATGTAAATTAGAAAGATAATTGGTCCTAGTACCGATCCCTGGGGTACCCCGCTACTTACATGGTCCATTTAGATGCCTTACCGTTTATGACTACTCTTTGCTTTCTGTTGCTGAGCCAATTTTCTATCCATTTCAACACACCGTCTTGTATTCCATGCGCTTTTAGTTTTAGCAGTAAACGTTTATGGGGAACTTTGTCAAAGGCCTTTTGAAAATCAAGGTATATAATATCTACAGCTTTACTCTCATCGTAGAGGTTGAGGATATCGTGGAAGAAGTCCAAGAGGTTTTTTAAACAGGAACGTTTTTTACGAAAGCAGTGTTGAGTATCTTTAAGTATGTTATTTTCCTCTAAGTGATTTACGAGTCTGTCTCGTATGACCGTTTCTAGCATTTTACATACAACTGAGGTTAAGCTAATTGGACGATAGTTACTGGGTAGGGATTTGCTGCCTTTTTTTAATATCGGTGTTACGTTGGCTAGCTTCCACTGATCAGGCATAGTTCCAGACTGCAAGGATTTATTGAATAGTAATGTCAGTGGTTTGGAGAGCTCATCCTTAGCTTCCTTTAGAACTCTAGGCGAGATTGTATCAGGTGCAGGCGTTATATTTACCTTGAGTTTATCTAAACAATTCAATACTTCTCTCTCTGTAACGGTGATATTGCTTAGAACATCTGAATTATCAATCTGAATCGGCGATGGTGTAGGGATATCACTGAGGTCTTCTGTTGTAAACACTGATGCAAAGAAGGTATTGAGGGCATTACTCATTTGTACTTCGTCTTTGGTGTATTCTCCATTTTCATCGACTAAGGGTCCAACAGTTGAAGTAACTACTTTTTTCTTTCTGATATAACTATAGAATTCTTTCGGGTTTGATTTACTTTGATTCGCAATATGTAACTCTAAGGTCTTTTTACTTTGCTTAATTAACTTTTTGGCTTTACGTCGTAGCTCTACAAATTTCACCTGTTCTTCATCATTTTGTGAGGCTTTTAATCTATCATTAGCAAATTTTTTAGCAAGCAGGCAGTTTGAAATATCTTTATTCCACCATTTGGGCTTATTATTATGGCCTGGACGCCGAATTTTCGATGGTATGCAGTCTTGCACTGCTTTTAGGTAAGTGGTTTCGAATAACTTCCAAGATGTATTTATGTCGTTATTGTTAATTAAAAAGCTCCAGTCAGTTTTTTAAACATAGCTCTAAGTTTATGGAAGTTTGCTTTCTTGAAATTAGGGACTTTTTCGATGCTACTATTTGGTTCGTTACTAGTAAACTTTAAAGTGAAAGTTATCGTACGATGGTCGCTGTTACTGAATTCATCACCAACATTCAAATTCTCTATCAATTCTTCTCTTGTTGCAAGTACAATGTCAAGAACGTTATTACCACGGGTCGGCGTTCGAAGAAATTGATAAAGCGAACTCTCTTGCAAGTTCGTATACAAGTCATGTCCGGAGTGTGAAGTAAGAGTATCGCCCACTTGGTCACAGGTTAATTAAAGTCGCCCAAAATTACGGTATCATGTGAGTTACTTACATCTGCAATTTGTTCGTAAATTTCTCTGTCAGTTTGCACTGATTGAGCTGGAGGTCTGTATATTAAGGGGAGGTATTTAGTTTGTTCCCTAGACCTCCATCAACCTTAAAATTACACCCCCTCGAGTCCCTTTCAAGATAAATTTGTACATTTTTCGTCAGAAAAATTTCCCGGCCAAAGGCCGGTTCCTCTTAAATTACAGGCACGCTATTGCTCGCCAGGATAAAATAGACACCTGAATTGCACGAAAGGTCTTAATATGGGGTGAAAGTTCTTAAAATCGCTAAACTAATGGGGCAAACGTTTTATAATATCAAAAGCAATGGGGCTAAACATGAGGGAGAAAGGGGTCAAGAAAACAATCCCTCAAGTGGAGACCTCCCCTTAACGCAAGTATTATTTTTGTACCTTTATTATTCTTTATTAGCACAAAAGATGTGTCGACGTTCACAATTTGAGGTTTTGACAAGAGGGTAGGGTTAAGACTTTCTTTGATATAAAGTAAAACGCCACCTCCATTTCGATTTATTCGGCTTTTCTCAAACATTACATAACCGGGAAGTGAATACACTGCTAAAAAGTCTCTATCTTCTGTATTGAGCCAAGATTCTGTTATGCCAATCACATCATAATTTTCTGTAAACACTAGCTCCTCTATATCTGAAAATTTATTGCGTATGCTACGAGCATTTGCATAGAAAACCTTTAAATTTGTTATTTTAGAACTCACGGAACGCTCTTTAATAATATTTTTGGTTCTTGTCGGATATACATTTATGTTCATGGCTGTCCTCGGTCCTCGCTGTCTTCGGTCCTTATCGCTGGTGGTCCTCGGTTGCCTCTGTTTTTTGCTTGGCGTTGGATGATTTATGTCACTGCTGCTTCTTCTCGGATGGCATTTTTTGATCCATGGCTGTGGACTGCTTCGTTTGTTATGACCGGGACTTGTATAAAACAAGGGCTCTTAATCATTGGACTAGAAAGGCACACAGCCACAACGGTAACACTAGATCCAACCCTCGAACTTATAATGCCGGCGCACAAAAAACACCTATACCCTCCAGAGTTAAATCTGCGATAGCGGGGTATCCTCTAACTCGGTATAAATACACTACTACTACAGGCTGATGATCTCTGATACAGCCTGATCACAACAACATACAATTACGTTAATAATGTATACAAGGAAAAAGAAAGAGAGCTTAATTAAATCACTGGAATGATTTAATGCAAACAAGAAGAAGGTATAATTAAAGTTACTCTAAACAATAATAAACTATCACTCCTATATTAAAGAAAGTGAATGAAAGTCCTAAAGCATCGAACAGGAATCTTCTGAAGAAAGTCTGATGCTGCTTAAGATGATCGAATCGGATTTTGAACTGTTATATAAAGCAGGAACAAGATATGACAAGTGTAGGGACATACAGTGTTTACTGGCACGGGAATAATAATAAATGCGCAATAGTATTATCTCCAACAACAAAAGAAGTACTTCCTCAGGCAACACAAAAGCCTGCTCGGGTTGTGCAACTCAACAACAACCAAGGCTTGCAATCAACGTGAATAAAAATGCTGCATACATAACATAAGAGTTTATAGTCCTAATCGGGTGTCTGTTAGGCGAATAAAGTCTAGCTGGGATGTCGTAGGCTAGGAAACAATGGCTGGGCAAGTGGCTCGTAGCCTAGCGAGGTCCTTAAGACTGTACGGCCAAATTACGTTAAATGACGGGGTGCTCTCTTGAGAGATCCAGATCGCTAGTATCTGGTTCTCTCCTGGCGACCCTCTACAAGTCAAAACAAAACGAGTTAGCACAGTGTTGGGTGGCAGAGGCAAAAGCCCTCACTCGCAACACAGTGCTAAACCACAAGGTACACAGTCAGAAATACAACCTAGGCTTCCCACGTATCCGTTGCGATTGTACAAGTTCAAAAAAACCTGGTACACATCAGAAATCACAACACCAGTAGCCTCA
Organism: Paralithodes platypus; assembly: GCA_032716605.1. NCBI lineage: Eukaryota > Metazoa > Arthropoda > Malacostraca > Decapoda > Lithodidae > Paralithodes > Paralithodes platypus. The sequence continues at coordinate 61,356,876 of CM064492.1, forward strand.
CCCCAGTCTAGCATTAAATAGCCCAGCAGACAACCAAGGAATAGGTAGGGAGACACCGCGTGTGTGTCGAACCTCTACAGACAAAATGTTAACCCCTCCAAAATGTCTAACTAAACATGGAATATCTGAGAGCTTCAGCATATAATACGATGGCCGATATATGAAATCGTGCAGAACCAAAGGGGAGTTATGATATTAAATAGATTAGAAGCATAAGAGGTAAGAAGTTGAGAGAGAGAGACAGTGTTCTATAGGTAGAAGTCGGGGACAGGTGGCAAGGGAGGTGTGAAGGGTATGCTGGTCAGGCAAGCTCTGAGCAAGGAAGACACAAAGGCAGCAGGGAGTGCGGGGGGACTACCTCCTGCCGCGGCAGGAGGGCGGCAAGGCGGCCAGCCACTCAGAGGGCCCGGCCGTGGCATGACGTTACCGAGACAATGCGTAACACTACGCGCACACACTCTGCCTCCTGCACTTACTCACTCACACTCTCTAGCTGTATCATTCAGTCTTATACATTAAACTTATAACTGATGATATAAAATATAATGCATTGTCACAGATGAAAACAAAGACCACTTCTAGACTGCCTGTGACATGACGATTCACAAGAAAGAAAGTATAACATTTTAGATAGACTGTAGCCAAATTCACTGCCCTGGCGAGTGTTAGCGAGTGGCCAAGCGAGCGGCTGAGCCCACGTGGCGTTCTGCTAAGCTGCAGGCGTCATACGTTTAGGAGACGACCCCTGCGTGTTGAACCCACAGGGTTTAGATGAGTGCCATCCTTGCGGAACAGAGTAGGCTGGTTGTAGAAGTTGTCCCAGAGGTTGATGAATTCAACTTCTTCCCTCAGACACAAATATTTTAGTCGGCTATTTGTGCTGAAGGCCTTGTAGAATTTGTCAGGTGCGTCGATTTTGGGGAGAATGCCTGAGATGATGATATTCCTTGACTTGTTTTTGTAGTGCTGGATCATCTTGCAATATTTCTTCATCAACTCTTCGGATCTGGTGCGCGTCATGCGCACCATTTGAAACAGCATGGATGACAAAAAGGGTATTTTCATTTGCATCCTTTGTGGTATCTTCGAAGGCTTCCACAATGTCGTCCAGTCCAGCTCCTGGGATGCAAAATCTTTTTCGTCGATTTGGGACTTGTGACGTCTACCAGCGTGGGCAGAATCGCCTCTCGTTAGCCACTAGCGCTCGCCAGGGACATTGAAATGGGCTACAGTTATCCGAGAATGTTGTTCTTTCTTTCCTTGTGCTCGCATTGTCACAGACAGTCCAGTGGTGGTCTTTATTTTTGTCTGTGACAACGGGAAGTATTTTATATCATTAATAGAATATAAGATGCTTTATGTAGAGTTAAGGAGAAAGAGAGATATAGGCAGCGAGGTGGTAATATGTGCGTGCGTATGTATGTTCTGCCTCGCTCGGAGGAGTTTTCCCGCTCGCGCGGGCTTTCCCTCGCCTTTGATTGGCTGGTGGTTCCTGGCGCGTCCTAGGGGCCTGCTGCCATCTGACGTATCGGCCCGTGATTGGCCGACCATCGCGCCTTTGTGGGCTCCTGCGGTCCACAGGAGCTGTTCTCCTCAGGACAGGCTTGGCGTGCATGCTTCTAACATCCCTTTGCATACTCTCTCCCGATCACCCCCTTTACCACTCTGTCTCTCTCTGACCTTCTTCTTTTCCATTGCTCCTCACCTTTATTCAATTACTTATCCCCTTGGGTTCTGCATACGGTTTCCATAGCCGGCCCATTGTATTGCATGTGCCGTCCTCTGAGATATTTACATGTACTTAGAATAGGTTTGAGGGTTCTTAGTTAGTAGAGGTTAAGAACTCTGTGTGTGTCTCCATTATTGATTTAGTGTTCTGCTCTTTTATTTAATGCTAGACTGGGATAAAGTTTCTGTAGTCGTTGTCACCGATGTGTGTATGGTTTGCTTATACCTACACGACTTCAACCGGTCCTGTGGTAGCCTGTGTTGTCTTTTCGCTTGCGTTCTTTATGAGTGCAGCATTGTGTTGACTGAGGGCTTTGGCCTGTTCCAGTTCCACACTTTGCTGCCTCTTTGCTTATCTTTTGAGGGTCGCCAGAATAGAACCAGATACTTGTGATCTGGATCTATCAAGAGAGCACCCCAGTCAATTAACGTAACTTAAAGGATGCAGTCTTAAGGACATCGCTAGGCTACGAGCCTGTCTTGCTCAACCACCGTTCCTTACCTAGAGTATTCCAGCTAGACATTATTAATTGAGTAGACACTTGTTAGTATTTAATATAAGCTCTTTGATATGTACGCATTATTATTCACAGCATTTATTAGTCTAGGTTGTTGTTGAGTTGCACAACCATAGCAGACTGTTTCGTTGATGAAGAAGTACTTCTTTTAGTGTTGAGCATTGCTACCATTGCGCATTTATAGTATTCTCGTGTCAGATAATCTTATATGTCCTATCTTTTAGTGTATTCAGTCTACACGTGTGGTGTCCTGCCTCCTGCCTTTATATAATTTAAGATACGAGCATCTTATGAGCATCAGACTTTCTTCAGAAGTTTCCAGGTCTATGCTGTAGGACTATACTTCACTTTCTTTCAGATAGGAGTGAAGAGTTTATTGTTGTTTAGAGTAACTGTATTGAAGCATCTTTTTATTGTATTAAATCTTGCAGTGATTTAATTGATCGTTCCATAGCTTCACTTTTATGCATTTTACCGTAACTTGCATCTTGTTTGTTATCAGGCTATACCAGTGTGGGTTAGCCTGAAGTAGAGTACATTTATGCCCAGTTAACCCGGGAGCTGCGGGGAGACTCTTAAGAGTTCCCCCGGCGCACTGCGGGGAGACTCTTAAGAGTCAGAGAAAAAAAAAATCAACTTTTGACATCGAAAAAAAAAAAAAAAAAATTTATTTTTTATTTTTTTATTTTTTTTTGGCCCCTGGGCCATGCAAAATCTCAGTCCTCTACCTCCCCTCCTTCCCCACTTTCCTCCTCTCCTTCAGTTATCACCTATTTTCCCTGTTATTCCCTTATTCTGAGGTATATTTTCGTGCTAACATTAGAAATCCGATTGGAGGGTGTGGTCATCACTGATAGCAAGCGAGTGCAAGAGAGAGAGAGTATCGATCGACTGTGTCTCAGTGGCCTTGGGGAAATTGGCGGGAAAGCAGATTGCCTCACCCATACATTATACAACTCGCGGGCTATATCTCCGATTTTGACCATCCAAACGCTGTTTTCACTCGTTTTATTGTTGTTTCAGGTTAATACCTTTATAATCAACCCATAATAGGCGCATATGGATAAGTATTAATGCTATTAATGGCACAATGAATATTTTAGTGACGGAAACACCTCAAATACGTCAGCACAGGGGGACGTTTCCAATTACCCCCATGCGCACTTCAGAGGTTAAGGATACCACGTTATCGCAGATTAACTCTGGAGGGTATAGGTGTTTTTGTTCGCCGGCATATAAGTTTGAGGGTTTGGATCTAGCCTACCGTTGTTGCATAGTGCCCTATTACTAGTCCAATCATTAAGTGCCATTGTTTTGTTTGTAGCCCCGGTCGTAACAGACTCTGTCGCAGAACTCTTCGACCTGTCCTCGTAGGATGGAATCCCCAACGAGCCTGGTCTCTTCTGGTTCGTCTTCCATCTCTACCAATATCTCAAATCTGTTTGACATTGTGACTGGTAGATGAGACCTTTTCTGCGTTGGCCGTGCACCGTTCCTCACTGGTGTAAATCCGGAAACCTGTGGTGGCGGGACTCTGCGTACAGGTCGGGGAGAGGAGTGGTTAGAATGGGGGCGAGGGGTTGGTACTGTTCGTGCTAGCAGGCTTCTTGCACGAGGAGTGGGGGAGAGACTAAGGTGAACAGGGCGGCTGTCCTGGTTTTATGTCTGCTCAGGTTCGTCAGAAGCATCTGCTGCAGTGGCTACTGCAGGTGTTGGATTGTTGGCAGATGACGTTGGGGCGGTGGTGGATGTTGGAGTTGAAACAATTGGAGTTAGTGATACTCCAACGTTGAGTGTTACAAACTCTCGGAGTGATTCCAGCTTCCTGGTGAGGGCGTTGATCTTGTTGTGGGCTTCATCCAATTTTGCTGTCAAATCCTCTCGTTGCTGGCAGAGTCGGCAGACTTGTGGATCGGCAGGAGCAAACATGGAAGCACCAAACCTACCGGCGCAGTTCGTACAGGCACGAGGCATGGTGACGATCACTTTCTTCAGATCACTTCACTCACTTAAAAACACTAAACTCACTTTAAAAACACTAAACTCACTTTAAAAAAACACTTACAGGTATCTCACTTTAAAAACACTTCACTCCCTTCAGGTCGCTTCACTTACTTATATAGGCCTAACCGAAAACAAAATTGTTGAAATATGCACAAATAGGTTATCAGCGGTGATAGCCTAACCGAAAATTAAAACAAAATAAAATTAAATTTGAATACACAGTGATACCCGAACCGATTTTTTTTTGTTTTTATTTAAACAGAAATAGGCCACCAGGGGTTATAGCCTATCCTAACCGAAAAACAAAATTATGAAATACCGGTACACGCAGAAATAGGCCACCAGCGGTGATAGCCTAACTGAAAATTTAAAAATTGAAGTACGCAGAAATAGGCCACCAGGGATGATAGCCTAGACTAGCCAAAAACAAAAAGTATGAAATATGCAAAAGTAGGCTACCAGGGGTTATAACCTACCTAAAAAAGCAAAACAAATATATATATATATATAATAGAATATGTAACTAAATATACAATTCACCAAATAGAGATTATATAAGAATAAAGTGTAACTGCACACAAGGGGTTAATATACTGTATCAAAAGATGGCGCTGGTGTCACTGTCGGCTAGTCAAGCAGGATTATATTTAGATAAACAAAGTTATCAGTCAAAGGTTACTACAAGATTATGCAAGCAACAACTAAAATTAAAGATATATATATAGCTACAGTAGGATATATACTGAATACGATAACTACTAGAGTTGATAAGAAAATACAAAGCTAGGTCGATTAGAGGTGCGCATGCGTCGTCTGCTACAAGCTAGGATAACAAATGTAAACAACAATGTTTATCAGTCAGAAAAGCAATAAAATAACATGCACGGCAACTACAGAACTATGTGGAGGTTAAACAAGCACTTAACTACTGTTCATGCTATGAATAAAGGGAATAGGGATATGAAATACTCAAATTAGGATCGAGTTTTCTCAGTGGCGATGCGGAGCTGTTGGCGGTGCTAAAGCCGGCGGGAGAGTGAAGTGTGACGTTAACCACTCCGTTAGAACCGCATGGCTTGTCCTACAGTGACTCGCTAGGATCGCCAGGGCAGTGGATGTGGCTACAGTTGATGTATTATTGTGTGCTTTATTTCATATGAAAGCTCGTGTCATGGGCAGTCCAGAAAGGCTCTTTGTTTTCGCCCATGTCAAGGCTTTATATATTTAATTGCAAAGTATATGTTTTATCATTAAGTAGTAATGATAGGATTTGAGAGAGAGAGAGTAGAACAGAGTGAGAGGAGGCGCGCAGTGTTTTTTGCCATGTTCGATGACGTCACAGCTGGCTGGCCTCTTGGGGATTGGTTGGAGGAGTTTTTTACCATGCTTTGTGACGTCATGTTTGGCTGGCTTCTTTGCCATTGGCTGAAGGAATTGTTACCGCTTTGTCTACGCGGTGCGAGATAGTGCTAGTATATATACAGCTCTCTTGCTACTCTCTCCCTCAGATCTGGTTTCTAGAACGCATCCCTCTTATCCCTTTGATATCTGTCCCCCTGGCCGCACCTGAGAACCTTTTCCTCTGCCTATCTCTCTCATTTTCCATATCTTTCACCACGTTTTATTAATATTATACCCCCTCTGGTAACTCTGCATAATCAGCTTCATGCTGGCCAGTTGTATTGTGCGTTAAGGTCTTATATAACCCATGTATGTTTAGTTGTTAAGATAAGTTGATCACGAAGCATTGGTTGGCATACATATTGTTCAGTACCGCTTCCTATAATTATTAGTGTTCTGCTGGATTAGATAATGCTAGACTAGGAGTCTGATACTATAAGGTATTGTTTCCGATGGGTGCTGGCTTTAGTTAAAAGCTGCACGACATACCTGAGAACTGGAGTTGATTGGGTAAATTCTAGTCTGTGTGCCATTGAGAGTAGAGCATGCACGAATGAGGGCTTTTTGCCTATACCATTCTGCACTGTTCTCGTTGTTTGTCTTTGAGGTACGCCAGGAGAACGCTTAATACTTCGGTATTAAGGTTTCTCAAGAGAGCTACCCTTCATTATAACGTAATATTTGACGCACAGACTTGAGATTTGCACTAGGCTATGCGGCATGCCATGCGCACCAGTATCTCGTATCATTGACTCTAGCTAGACTTTATCAGTCACAGTAGACATTAAGTATATTAAACCAATTACTCTTTTTATGCATACCCGTTTATGATTACACAAGCATTTCGCAGCCTAGTTTGATGTATTGAGACACAAACGACTTAGGCTCTTTTTGTTGATAGGAATACTGCATTGTCGTGGCGATTATTATTGTTGTAGCGTTTAGGATATTCTTGGCTCCGACTGCATTATATATCCTGCCTTTTTTGTGCATAGCCTGCACGAGCATTGTTCCGCTGCCAGCCTTTTTGGGGTTCCATTTCCGATTCGAGCATCTTGATAGCATCTAACATTTAAAGAAGATTCCTTGTTGGTGTTGAAGGACTTTAGTGCACTTTCTTTCATGCAGGAGTGCCTGACATTTATTGATTAAAGTAACGTAAGCTGTAACTTCTCTTACCACCTTACTTTGCATACCATAACCATGCACCTTCGGTTATAGGTAGTAATAGGCTGTTTTCACATAACATTAAGCCTAGAGTAGACGCACATTTATTGAGAGTTTAATAACCTATTATTGCATATAGAACTCTGGAGAGTATTTGTGTTCTTTGTTCACTGGGAATATACATCAGAGGTTGGATCTAGCGCTTTCCGTTGTAGCATTTATGCCATTACTAGTCCAATGAATAAGAGCCCTGCTATATTTAAACCTCAGTCGTAACAAATGGCGACCTTACCTAGGATTTGGTGAACCTACATTTATTAGGAGGGAACATTTGTTGTTTTGGGGAATATTTTGCAGGGATCAGCAAGAATATATATATTTTTTTGCAACATAGTATAGCCCTTGAGTATTTCCGATAATTTTTGTGTGTATATTGAGGTATAAGAGTTTGGGGTGCTTCTTTTCTGAATATTGAGGTGGGAAATTTTTGTGAGCATCATGTCTTATACCGGATCAGAGGAGAATGGAGACACAGTACGTAATGTCGAAACTGAGGAACAGCAGCATGATGAAAGGGTTAATCAGGTGAACTGTGAGGAGGATGCTAGGATATTTTTGCAATGGCCTGTTACTGCCAAGCGGTTGGAGGGTGTGGATCGGTACGGTCTTCAATGCCTGGCCACAGCTATCGGTCATGCGGGTACTAGCAGCATGACCAGGGATAACTTGATAACGTGTGTACTGGGCAGGGTGACTGGTGAGCGAGATGGGTTGAGTGCTCAGAGCCCTTCGGCCATGCTTCCCCTACACTTGACTCCCAGCCATCCCAGTAGTTTGCCGACCCCGAGTACGCTTCCACAGTCGGGTGGTGACTGGCAGGGTGGGCTGCCCCTGGGGGGACCACCGGTAATTTCAAACATTGTAGCACCTTCACCTCCTCAAGGGTTAACTCCAGAATCATTGCTTCAGCTCGAATTAGCTAAGCTTCAGCAGCAACAAAGGGCATGTGAGCTTCAACAGCAAATAGAATTAGCCAAGATAGAAGAGAGAAAAACTATTAGTCACCAGCACATAGAGCTAGCAAAAATCCAAGCTGATTTAGAGTCGACTAGGTACTGTGCCGACAGGGACGTAAAGAAGTCGCGGGTAGAGGCAACGGGACAGCGACTTGGGGCTGGTAACCGTGTTCATGATCAATCTCTCTCGCACTTATTGAAACTGGTTCCGGTGTTTGATGAGAGTGGTGTAACTGAAATTTTTCGCACGCTTTGAGAAGAAGTGCAGGAACACCAGTGGCCAGAGAATAAATGGGCAGCATTTGTATCCTCTAGATTAATAGGCAAGGGTCTTAAAGCCTACAATGCGTTACCTTTGGAGTCATGTATTGTGTATGAGGATCTCAAGGAGGCTGTCCTGAGGGCTTACGAACTGCAACCAGAAACATACCGTTTGAAGTTCCGGGGTGTAACCAAGGGAAGAGATAGCACCTTTTTGGAACACGCCCGGGACTTGTCCGATGCTATGGGGAACTGGCTCCGATCTGAGAAGGTAACAACATTTGATGGAATTAAGCAGTTAATGATGTTGGAGCAGTTCTTTAAGAGCACGGGCGGTGATCTAACTTTGAACTTATAGGAGAAAAACCCAAGAACTCTAGTCGAAGCAGCAGAAATGGCTGATCGACGGCTGTCGTTGATTCGGGGTTGCGGGTCCTCACAGAAGTACGATGCAAGTGCTAGGGACCGTTATCCTCCCCCTCCCCGTAGCAATGACACATTTAAACAAAAGAGCAATGAAACTAAAACTGAATCCAAACCTAACACCACGCCGTATGAGAAAAGTCAGGGGCTTTTTACATCACAGTATAAGCCGAAACCGAAATTTATGTGTTTTAAGTGCCACCAGGAGGGTCATAAGGCAAATGAGTGCCCTAGTCGACCTCCTCCGGCAGCCGTGTCTATTGCTCACGGCATTGGAGTGTTCAAGAGGACATCGGAGTTTGTTAGAGGCAATTCTTCCGAGGTAAATACACTGCCAGTGCAGAAGGATCCGGAAGGCTTATTCCCTGTCCGTGATGCCTTTAGTGACCACAGGGGACTCGGTTGTGTGAAGTGGGGGGGTAGAAGACATGAGGTGAGAATTTTGCGTGACACTGGGGCATCGCAAACACTGTTGAGGAATTTCACTGGTAAATCTGTAAATTCGGCGCGGGTGGTTGTGGTTCAGGGAGTTAATGCAACAAGGTCATACCCGCTTGTAAGAATGAAGATGGAAGTTGATGGTGTGACTCGTGACCTGGATGTTGGAATTGTGGAGAAGTTACCTGTTGGGGGCGTCGACCTCCTTCTCGGCAACGACTTTGCGGGGCCTACTTCTACGGCTCCACCCTTGGTCGTTGCCGAGAAGCCGGCCGACGTGAGTAGGGAGGAGCAGGAGTGGGTTGAGAAGTGTCAGGTGCAACCTATGGCGTGTGTTGTCACCAGATCTCTTGCATCCAGGGAGTCGCATTCTGGTCAACAGTCTTTAGACAAGCGGAGGAAAGGTACCGAGAATGGGTTGAAAGTTAATGCGGTTGAGAGTTTAGTAGCAACGGACATTCTCGGGGACTCATTATTAGGACCAATTTTCGAGTCTGGAGAAGACCCATTTACTATTACTGAGAAGGCAGAGGATGGGCTTAAAAAGACGAAGAGACAGCAACGATACACAGAGAGAGAGCAACGGGAGGCTAAATTCAATGTAGGAGGGGGGCATGAGTTGTTTCGCAAACACTTAGATAGGCTTGCTCCTTCGGACATTCATAAATTGCAATTAGAAGACCCGGAGGTTCTTGAATGTGGTAACGGTGCTGTCGAGTTGAAGGAGGACAGTGATGCACAGTCGGGAGATTTTTACAAGTATCCCCTGACCATCATGGAGGTAGCAACAAGGTACCCTGACGCGTACCCTATGAGAAATGGGTCAGCGAGGACGGTGGTCCGAAGCTTGCTAGTGTATTTTTCCCGGTATGGTTACCCGCAGGGGATTCAGTCAGACCAAGGATCCAACTTCACTTCTAACCTCTTTGTTCAAGCAATGCCGCAGCATGGGGTTGTTACGGTTGTGTCATCTGCGTATCATCCGGAGAGCCAGGGTGTGTTGGAGCGATGGCACTCAGCCTTGAAATCTGTGCTTCGTTGTTGTTGCTTTGAGAGTGGGAAAGGTTGGGATCTTGGCCTGTCATATGTTTTATTTGCTGCACGGGAGGTACCTGGGGAAAGTTTGGGATTCAGCCCTAATGAGCTCGTCTTTGGACACCGTGTCAGAGGGCCTCTCCATATGGTTGAGGAAATATGGGAGGGCGCAGAAAAACCTTGTTCTATGCTCAAGTATGTCCTCGACAGTCGAGAACGGATGTTGCGCAGTCTGGAGTTGGCTGGCTGTAATTTGACTAGCTCTCAGGCCCTCATGAAGGACAGGTACGACCTCAAGGTTAAACTCATGGAGTTTCACATGGGTCAGGAGGTGTTGATTCTACTGCCCCTTGTAGGTCATCCCTTATCTGCGAAGTACACTGGTCCTTATAGGGTGGTTGAGAGGCTATCGGACCTGGATTGCTTGGTGGCCGCTCCAGACAGACGTAAGCGCAATCAGTTATGTCATGTTAATCTCATGAAGGAGTATGTGAGGCACCCCCCTGAGCCTCTCACTGTGCCTGTGATGACGTTTAGCAGTCAAGGTGGAGAAGGAGAATGGGACAGTCAAGCTCAGGTGGAGGATAACTGGAAGGATAAGAAAGTCAAATGGGCGCCTGAGTGTGAGAAGGCGTTTAGAGTAGTAAAACACCTGTTGTGCACTCACCCGATCCTCAGGGCACCTGACTTTAGCCTACCTTTCCAACTAGCAACGGATGCTAGTGGTGTGGGGGCTGGTGCTGTCCTTATGAAAAAGGACGATGATGGGCTGGAACATCCTGTTAGTTTCTGCTCGGAGAAGTTCAATTCAGCCCAGGGAAGCTGCTCTGTTGTCGAGAGGGAGCTGCTGGCAGTTGTGCTTGCACTGAAGCATTTCGAGGTCTATGTTCCAGCCTATGGTCCAGTCGTTGTAGTTTACACAGATCATCACCCTCTCAAGTTCTTGGGCCAGTTTCACAATCGGAATATGAGGCTGACCAGGTGGTCACTAAGGTTATTGGTATATAACCTGGACATACGCCATATTGCCGGTTGTGACAACGTGGTTGCAGATTGTCTTTCAAGGGTATATGATCCTGGGTAGATTGACACACGGGTAGCCTCCTGCTTTAGTTTGAATAGTATTTTGCGCTTGGTGCTTGTTGGCTCGCGGTTGTAGCCCAGCGTATTGGGTCGTAAAGCAGGAGTTGAGCGTTTGGTATAGAAGAAAAAACTAGGTTTGTCCCTATAATGCAGCCGAAATAAACAAATTAAAAACATAAAAATCAAATAAAAACTCTTTCTTTTATAGTTGAATTTTTTCAGTATGTTATAGCAGTAATTCTGAGTTGCACTCCTCTCAGAATGCTGGGCTAGAGAAGCTCGCTCTTGAGGAGCATAACTACATATGATTTAACCTATTGTGTTGGGGAGGGTTATAATTTTGTAAAATGTTTTGTTGAAGAACTGTGCCAGATATTTTACTGCCGCTGGGTGATGGGAAGTAGAGATATAGCATGGGTTCTAACCATCAGATTTTTTTGAGCTTTGGGCTTCTGAGAAAAATCTTGGGGGGGGGGAGGTGTGACATTAACCACTCCATTAGAACTGCATGGCTTGTCCTACATTGACTCGCTAGGATCGCCAGGGCAGTGGATGTGGCTACAGTTGATGTATTATTGTGTGCTTTATTTTATATGAAAGCTCGTGTCATTGGCAGTCCAGAAAGGCTCTTTGTTTTCGCCCATTTCAAGGCTTTATATATTTAATTGCAAAGCATATGTTTTATCATTAAGTAGTAATGATAGAATTTGAGAGAGAGAGAGAGAGAGTAGAACAGAGTGAGAGGAGGCGCGCAGTGTTTTTTGCCATGTTCGATGACGTCACAGCTGGCTGGCCTCTTGGGGATTGGTTGGCGGAGTTTTTTACCATGCTTGGT
>CM064492.1:61368884-61644457 GCA_032716605.1 Paralithodes platypus
CAGCTCTGCAGACTCGTTATCTTATGTTCATTTATGGAAGTATTTCAAGTAGGCCTAGGCCTAGCCCAATCAGGGAGAACATGTTAGTCCCTATTTATAGCCTACTTTAGTAGGGTAGGCTAGGCCTATATTTTTTAATCTAATAGGCCTAGCCTATGTTAAAATAGCCAACAATAGGGTACCTAGGTTAACAAGTCCCAGATATTGAAAGATAAAGTGGTAAAAATTGAAGAGACCTCGGACAGCCTTTTAACTAGGCTTAGGCTAGGCCTACAATTATTTTTTGTTTTTGTTAGGTTAGGTAAAAAGGCTGTCTGAGGTCTCTTCAATGTGTACCACTGTTTCTTTCAATAGCTGGGACTTGTTAACCTAGGTACCCTATTGATGGCTATTTTAACATAGGCTAGGCCTATTGGATTAAAAAATATAGGCCTAGCCTACCCTACTAAAGTAGGCTATAAATAGGGACTAACATGTTCTCCCTGATTGGGCTAGGCCTAGGCCTACTTTAAATACTTCCATAAATGAACATATATGACGAGTCTGCAGAGCTGACAGGGCCACACACGGCAGATCCCATTCACACCCATCCTCGTCAATTGCAAGACTTATTTCAGGAAATATGCCTCAAATAGATAGATAATAATGGTCACCAAATGAGAATTCCAAGCCAAAACTACATGCAAGTATAATGGAATGTAATGAGAATTTCCTTACCTGGGTAGTAATTGGGCGAGTCAAATCTGATGAAGCGATCTACGAGTTGTCAAGGCTGGCCGACATACGCCTATCAGGTGAAGGTGCCTGTACAACGGCTCCTGTCAAGTTCACAACGTCATTGAAGATACATCGAAAGTCTTTGGAAATGTGCTAATTGTAACCCCTATTAATATATATTAATAGTTTCGTGCATTATGCAATTGATGGTAATTCTGCATAACTACTACTCCTGTTATTTTAGGTTTTCTTTATTTTCTTTATGTATTTTAATGCATTGCAAGTGTGTATTTTATTGTTACAAAGTGCGGAAAGCACTTTTTATTAGCATTTGCTTTGTTAATTGTAATTATTCAGATACCCCAACAATCTAGTAGTTTACTCGATTTAGTAAACTTTGAAAAGACATTAGCCTAACCTAACAACCTTACCTAACCTTACCTAGTATTATGGGTGGGGGCTGCCGCCCCCACACCCCCGCTGATTAGGTATTAAAACTATACAAAATTGAGGGGATAAAGTCTATGGTATTTACTCTGCAATCTTCAGCTTTGGCTGTCGAGAACAGGAAAGTACCATTAAAAATTTACCAACTTCTTGTAGGTTAAGCTCCACTCTGATTGGCTACTAAACATCGGGGAGGAGCCTCCAAGGAGGCTAGAATGTAAACAAAGTGTCCTGGACTGGCTGTACAAAAATAACTCTGATAATGTTATAGGGGAGTGAAAATCAAATTGACAAAATAAGAAAAGTAGCATTTATCCACACATCAGTAATGTCCCCTGAGTAAGGTAAGAGCAAAAAATAATAATTCCACGAGACAGGAATCCCGTAATCGAGGAGTAGTTGTTCTGCAGAATACCCCAATTGATTTGCATTAAATAATATCTTCTGTAACCTTTAATTTAGGAATAGAAACAATAATACAAATAATAAAATTCAATTAGCAAACGAAGGGGACCAACGACCATCGAAGAGATGGGTCGAAGGTCCTCTTCATATTTCAATAATATTGGACGTAAACGGTCGCGGCGACCGTTTACGAAAGCATTCGCTCAGCCAAACAAATCCACAAAAATGATTTTATACTACGAATTTTGAAAGGAAGGGTAACTTCGAGGGAAGGGAATGTCTGGTACTCTGGGCCTCGGTGTCGTGTGCACCGTAAAGTACAGACATGCGAGATGCGCATTAGAGTATTTCATAGGTCAAACTCCTTCATGGGTGTCTCAAATGAGGATCTACTTATGTATCATTGTTAGTAGGATTTATGTTGACAATGATTCATAAAACATATCTTGATTATTTATCTATTAAGACAGTATGTACGTATGCGTGTTTCTCAGAATGTGTTGGTATTCCTGATTAGCTGGCCAGCGAGCCATCAACTTCCGACGTGTGTGGGAGGAACACCAGCGCCATTCGGCGTGGTGTCTACTTTGGTACTATTGGATAAACAGATAATCTTATGAGAAAGAAGAGCATGTGATTTGTATAATTAGAGGAGGTAATCAGAGGATAACAAGAAAGCATATATATAGATGTGTATAGGAAACGATGTCCCAAAGGTCTATTGAGGTATTATTTCCTATTAATATTGCATAATCAGGTTTTAGCAAAACATCATATCATATGCCGCATTTTCCTTTACCATCATTATCTCCGATAAACTGGAAATTTCACACCCATATGCCCTGAGGGGTGTCCAATGTCAAGCCAACTCAACCCTGCTCTTCCACAGGGTCGAAACTCAACCCGATTCAGATGCCGCATTTTCCTTTACCATCATTATCTCCGATAGACTGGAAATGGTGTATTTCACACCCAAATGCCATAAAAGGGTGTCCAATATCAAGCCAACTCAACCCTGCTCCTCCACAGACTTGAGGAAGTAAACAACTGGGTTAAAGTCAAGCCGATTCGGGCTTTAAGTATATATCTGTAAGCAAGTCATAATTTTTCATTGGCGAGTGTTAAAAAACTCTATCTAAATGTAGCCTTAAATTAGCCCAAACATACGCCAAAGTAAAGATATTCACGATCATTCGAAATTGGGCTTTTGTGTATCTCCTCTTTAACAAGTAGTGTTTATACTTATAAGAGTGTGCAAAATATAAATATGTTCTAATGTATAACTAGGAACCCCAAAAGGTTCACCAAACCCAAATATACGAAGCGTTTGTTGACGTTCTTAAAAAAATAAATAAAAAATAAAAAAAAACAGCTTGCGTTCGCTTATACGATGCCAGGAGAGGAATGCTTCATTTACCGCATTTTCCTTTACCATCACGATCTCCGATAGACTGGAAATGGTGTCGTATTTCAAACCCAAATGCCATAAAAGGGTGTCCAATATCAAGCCAACTCAACCACAGGGTCTAAACTCAACCCGATTCAGACTTTCGGAACTTGATAACAGTTTTAAGACTTTTTGTATATATCCATATATAAATAATCGATTTGGATGTCAAAATTATAAATGTACCTAGCTATATACTCAGAATGTCCAAAAGAAGCGTCATAATCCTATAGGCCGATAACCTACCGGAGTTATTATATATAATACCTCAAAGTAAGCGATTATATTATAGGAATAGTCATCACATTTTTTTACAAATTCAACTAGATCAAAATAATATCGAAATGATGGATCATTAATTATTGATCTTGATATGTAGGCCTAAAGCGTGTTGTTTATAAACATTGGAGCACATGGCCGCAGCCGCGGTGCCACTCCATTCGCGCCTAATCACGATTATATTTCGGTGTATTCTTACTTAAATGTATATCATTCGGGTTGATTCGGTTACACAATACAATATTACTAAGTAACAGTACACGCATATACTGTATATAAATATCATAACATTAAATTGTGAAATATAGGTTCGACCTCGCTAAGCACCACGGCTGCGTGAGGGCCAGTAGGAACGTAGATATATCGAGGGGTGGGTGGGTTGGTGGGTGGGGCATCTAGCCTCGTGACCTTGACCAAGTCAAGAGTCAAGTTCAGAAAATCAGTGTTCGTCACGGTAATTAATCTGTCACTCCTCAGAATTATTGAAATGTCTATGTATGCGAATATTTCTTGCTCTACTATTAAACAAATAAATATGTTTTATAATTTCACCTAATATGTAATGTCACAACACATCTTAAATTGTATATATTCAAATAGTCAGGAAAGGTTGTCCATATAATGTATATTATATTTAAAAGTCTGGATCGCCCCTTGTCATTTTGTGCCACCACACTTTAATGAGAGTGGGTTATCAGACTTTAGGGTGACACAAAATGCAGCTATATTCATTTCATACGGGTTGGTTATATTCTTAATATTTCTAATACATTATTATTATCAATCACACCTGATAATTATACTGTACATGGTACATTTATTCTAGAGAGTAATGACAAAAGAAAACATATACAGGTATGGTGTCTTGAGGTTCTCCTCAAAAAGGTTGACGGAACACTATTATCTTTTTCGGGGATGTGATAGGGCGAACCGTCCTGCCCGGCGTGGGTGGATATTCCTTCTTCAGCGCATCTCTCTCCAGCCTAGCGATTCGTCAATGCTTGCGTTTCGCTACTGCTGCAGATCCTGGTGGTGTTGAGGTGACTTCGTCCTTGGTTCTTCTGGTCCCTTTTTCTTGCATTGCCTTCCTTCCTTTTCTACTCCTTTGGTCTCTTCTGTTTGGGGCTCTCTCCTCCGGGGTATTTTAAATAATTATAATAATAATAATAATAATAATAATAATAATAATAATAAATAACTAAATTAATAAATAATATTAAATATATAAAATATATAATTAATTAATATAATTATAATACAAAATATAAAATGTATGGATTTATGTACAGTATGTATGTATATACTCAGGCATATAGCTTACCCCATAGGTAAATTAGATAGATATATATAAATAAATATATAAAGAGATAAAATTAAACAAAAAATAATAATTCCCTTCCACTCCAAATTCGCCAAATCTCCGCGAAAGAAAGAAATACATAACAAATAATTCCCTTCCTCCCTAACCTCCTCACACCAAATTCCGCAACTCTCCCCGACTCCCAGAAACCCCCTCAACTCCCCAACTATGACGGTCGTAGTTAGGAGCGGCAATTACTTCCAGTGTTCCACTCTGCTGCTGCGATTGGTCCACGGTTCTAGTATTCAGCCAATCACCGACAAGGAGCATTTACCTAGGGAGGGCAATGTTTACTGAAGGGGGAGTGACCTGCTTTTTTTCTCTCTGGGTTGTATCCATTCGGCCCCATTCAGCCTACTGTTTTAAGAGATGTAACCCCATCCAGGTATCGATTTTTACCTAGCGAGCGAAAGCGAGCCACCATATAATTTTGTGATGATGAGTTACACAGCTGGCAAAATTTTTACATTTTTCGATAGAAAGATTTCTCCGGCAAAGCCGGATTTCTCCATAAAAAGCTGGTTCGCTGTCGCTCACCAGGAAAATATCCACACCTGGATGGGGATAAATGTCTTAAAACAGTAGGCTGAATGGGGCCGAATGGATACAAATACGAAAGAGAAAACAGCAGGTCACCCCCTTAAGTACCTCTATGCCAAATTAAACATAGGCTATACAAAGTAAACTATCAATTAAATGTCCAGTTTGATAACCAAGTAATTGTATTGGTTTGTTACTTTACACTTACCCAATGCACTTTCACACACACACACGCAATTCACACACACACACACACGCAATTCACACACAAATACACACACAAACACAGTCACTCACTCTCTCTTTAACGCAAATAAACACACAATACATGCAAACAAAAACGCACACTTTCTTTCTCTCTCTTGAACACACTCACACACAATACTTGCACACAAGCACACACTAGCACACATACATACACACATATATGCCACCTAACGAGCTACATACAGCACCGAATATCGTTAGCCTGGGTAATAACTGAAACTGAATATAAGGCATATATATATATATATATATATATATATATATATATATATATATATATATACCGTATATATATATATATATATACTGTATATATATACATATATATATATATGTATATATATATATATATACGGTACCGTACCGTATAATATATATATACTGTATATGTATAAGAGAGAGAGATACATTCATACAAAATAAATAATAACAAGTAATTACAACATATACAGTATATATAAAATATCATTAAACATTTTCACAACTAATTGTAAAAAAAAAAAAAAAAGTACGAAAACGAAGATTGATGCCAAAATAAAACTTAGTACCGTACCGTATTTAAAGTATCGTCATTCATAAATAAACATGTATGTAAGTATATATGTACCGGTATGTATACAGTATACTCAGGCACATATCCGATAGCTTGGGGTGGCTGACTCGAGATAGAGGCCAAATAGAAACAATAAAACATAGCAAAAATAAATAAATACATAAAATTAAATCCACACACATCTAGATCGCCCAGGGGAAGACCCAGAGACCAGGTCCCAGACCTCCCGGACAGGTTCCAGTCCCAGCAGGCAGGCACGCAGCGGAACCACACCACAGTTCCTGCCCACCTTACTTCTCTCCCTGCGACCAACCACCGTGTTATCACTCATCAATAATATTCACAAGCCTTCTCCATTCATTCCTATAACATTACCATTTCTCTTGTCTGTTGTTAAACCATCTCTGTATCTTCCAACGCTTTTATTACACTATCTCTCCATCTCCTCCGAGGTCGTCCTCTCCCACTACCTCCCCTTGTATCTGACTCATATACTCTCTTTGTAAGCCTTTCATCTTCCATTTCTTCAACATGTCCATACCAGCATAGCACGCTTCTTTCCACTCTGGTCGACAAGGGTTCCTACGTACCTCTTCATTCTTCAATCTGTCTCTACATGTTACTCCACACATACTCCTCAAGCAGATCATCTCCATCACACCCAACTTTCTTTTATCTCGTATACTCAGACCCCATGTCTCAGCCCCCTACATCACTGTTGGTATAACTATCCCTTGATACATTGCACTTTTAACTTTCATTCCGATATTTCTAACATAAATGTTTTAACATAACTACCCTAATAATTAACTCTGGCCCTGACCCATTCCAAACATTAATTAAGGCACCATCGTAAAACTTTCTCGGCCTCTTGCAATATCCGCAGCCACAATTCTGGGTCACTGCCTGTTTATATTTTTGCTGGTGAATTAGTTAACCATATAACGAGCGCAAAATATTAAAGGGAAATACATGGATAAATCTTGTGAACCTCGTTATTTGAACGGGGAACAGAGTAAATAGTACTCCATTATCCCATTATGACCTTGGTCTGGTATACGCGAGGAATTAATACCATTCTGCTAACGCAGAATTTATTAATGTATAAATTATGCCTCAGGTAGACAAAGATATATTTGTTTTCCCTCGACCCCCAAATACACACACACACTGACTGACTGACTGACTGACGGTCGGTTGGTTGGTTGGTTGGTTGGTTGGTCGGTCGGTCGGTCGGTCGGTCGGTCGGTCGGTCTCTCTGTCAGTCTCTCTCTCTCTCTCTCTCTCAGTTAGTCTCTCTCTCTCTCTCTCTCTCTCTCGCTCTCTCTCTCTCTCTCTCTCAACACTCTGGGTATTGTTGGCCATAAAGAAGACGTGAATATATCGCACCGTTGTCGTAAGAAGTCAGGTGGTGGTGGCGGCCAGCAAAAGGTAGAGGATGACGCACAACCGCCGCCATCTTGTTAACCCGTGGAGCCCCGGCTAGTTTTGTAATGTTTGCGCACCAGATCCCGGCCGGTTTTCAAAAAATTGTTTTATTCCAGAAACAATAGCGAATGGGTTAGGAATGAAGGAAAAACCACGAAAAAAACGCTCAAAAAGCTTTAAAAATGGTCCTACAGAGCCCCCGAAAACGGATTTTACAAGAGTAAAAAATTGAAGGCAATTATCCCAAAAAACCAGGTTATTGCGCGCTCGCGCACATGCACGTGAACTTTGAGAGTTTTCAACCATCGGCACGGTTGCGTGGGATACGTACACAGTTCCCATACAAATCTGAGCCCTCTTGAGTGGCTACACCTAAGGTTACGGTCGGCGCAATTAGGGTGACGCGTCAGGCGCGTCTCTGGGGCTGTGCGTTACATACATCGCCGACGCGTCAGACGCGTCGCTGGGGCTGTACGGGTTAAGGGAGCCCACCTCGCTTTTTCCTCTTTCTCGCTCTCTCTCTCTCTTTTGCCTTGTATCCATTCGGCCCCATTCAGCCTACTGTTTTAAGACGTTTACCCCCATCCAGGTGTCAATATTTTCCTGGCGAGCGGTAGTGATCCAGCATATATATATTTTGTATTTGACAGCAAGCTAAATTTGTAAATTTTTCGATAAAAAATTTCTCCGGGGAAGCCGGATTTCTCCATACAATGCTGGCTCGCTATCGCTTGCCAGGAAGAAATCGACACCTGGATGGGGATACGGGTCTTAAAACAGTTGGGTAAATGGGGCTGAATGGATACAAGCGAGGGGAAGAGAAAACAGAAGAGAAAGAGAAAAATAGCCGGTGACCCCCCTCAAGGCCTCCCCAATATATATATATATATATATATATATATATATATATATATATATATATTTTTTTTTGTTTTTTTATTTTTTTTTTTTATACCCCCACCCGTGTTGTAGTGTGCGTCAAACAGGTAAGGGATTATGTACACTCTAGGACATTAATCCTGGTCCTAAGTTTCCGAAGCTATCTCGAACAGAATCGAATCTTCCCATTGATTCTTAACCTAATATATAGCCTACCTTCCTTTTTTGTGTTTGTTATATTACTTTCTTTGTTTTTAGGGTTTTGTTTATGTGTGTGTGTGTGTGTGTGTGTGTGTGTGTGTGTGTGTGTATCTTCGAGGGTTCATACCTGATAAGGATTTATGTTTTAGAGCGTAATTTCAAAGTTATAAATCCGGGACCAATATGAACTCTCGAACTACAAAATGACCTCCCAAATGTAAATATTAGGCAAATAATAAATAAGAAGGTTCGATTATGTTTGAAATAGCTTCGAAAACTGAGGCGCTAACTTACGGAGAGGGTTGATTTTTCTTGACCCCCTTCTCCCTCATTAGTTTGGCGATTTTAAGACCTTTTGTGCCATAGGCCTATAGGTGTCGATGGTTTGGGGGGTTTTTCTACCGAAAAATCTACAAATGTAACTAGAAAGGGGTAGGATTATTTTTAAACCATAATGGAGGTCTTGGGAGGAAACTAAAAATAATATACAAATTAGCCTACTATATAGGCCTACCTGAACAAATAAATTCAAATAATTACAAATATGCCCTTAAGCCATTGCGTGTAGAGGGCCAATCAATAGTACAGCGACCACCTTGACTACCATGTGTGTGGCTTATAGAGATTAATTCATTTATTTATACGAAGTAAAACATGCTTACTTGGACAGTCATTGAAGAGTGATAGATA
Organism: Paralithodes platypus; assembly: GCA_032716605.1. Classification (NCBI taxonomy): domain Eukaryota; kingdom Metazoa; phylum Arthropoda; class Malacostraca; order Decapoda; family Lithodidae; genus Paralithodes; species Paralithodes platypus. The sequence continues at coordinate 61,378,098 of CM064492.1, forward strand.
CCCACAACTACTCTGTTTATCTATATATATATATATATATATATATATATATTCTGACATACAGAGCCCTGTATGTTAATTTAAGAGTTAGAATTAGAGTTGAAGGAGTGTCAAACTACCCAAGCGGCGAAGCAGACCAGCGAGCGAACCAGCGAGTGGGAAACCAGCTCGCCCGCATACCAGCAAACAAGCCTTCACACCTGCGTGGGTCATAGGGGACCCTGCAAACTACTTCGATGACCCGACGCTATGATGTATGATCGACGCCAGGAGCCCCCATTGGTCCACGCACCTGCTATGCAACTCGAGGAGCTATGATAGGGGCGCGCACCATCACTCGCCTCCTGATTCGTTCCTACACCATCATTGTTTAGTATATATGACCCGAGTAGTGGGCATTCAAATCAGTCTCATTTGGAGTTGGGGAAGGTGAACTTGCAGCTGGAGGAAGACGGGGTGAAGTATTATAATGGGATTGTGACTGTCAGTCAGATTATATAAGTGTGTGTTAAGTGTGTTCGGTGTAAACACTTACGTTATGTTGGTTAGGGAGATATGTGATTGGGAATTAACGTTAACGCTATTATTATGTACTTAACTATTTTAGTTGACTAACTTGTGGACTAAAGCAACTCTTTAAGTAATTGGGTTATGATGAAAGTAATACTATTGTTCTATATTAATACTTACGAGTTCTTTAATTTTCTTTTAATTAAGCTTACATTGCTTAACGGTGCTTAGTACGGTGATGTTATTGTCTCATATTAGTAATATCGCCTTAGACTAACAAGGCTGTGTTAATATTACTTCTAGTGATTTCCTAAGCTGAAGAAAACTATTTTAGCTTCAAAATATTATTTTTGCTTTTCATATTATTTGAGTGAGACCTGAATCGAATCTATGAAGCGATCCTGTAACTTAATTTACTCGAAAATCAAACTTCAATGTTACGTGGTTAAGAAATACATTTAACTAATTATTAAATATATATCTAACTTTTTATGTGACTTTGATATTAATCCTGATGATAATAATAATATAATACTATTAACGTAAGACGAGAACCAAGAATAATAACTACATTAAATATAAATAAAAGGACATATAAGAAGACGATGTATTCATTTCAAAAAGGGTAAGAGACAGAAATATTCTTACTTTAATATTTATCTTTCAAGACTTGTTATAGAATTAATAGTCCTTCTTTAGATATAACTTCTTCGGTTCATAACCATAGCCTACTAAGCTTCGGTTAAATAATATTTCTTTATAAATACTACATGACTTTAATTAGTTTCAGTATTTTCATAATTAAAGAGTATCAGTCAATAAAGGATACTAAGTCCTAAGATCCAAAAGGAGAGGAAGCAACAACAGGAAATCATTTTATTAGATTTTATTTTGTTTAGCCTTCAGCTGACTGATACCTTAATATATATCTCTGTGCTATCTAGATTCACAAGTTAACCACTTGAGGATCAAGATACGTAACAATATATATATATATATATATATATATATATATATATATATATATATATATATATATATATATATAAGCAGAGTAACTCTGAGTTACTATCACTTTTCATTGACATATTAGAAATACCCCAAACACCACAGACACATTTATCTCTCTCTCTCTCTCTTTCTCTCTCCTCATGTTCCAGTCCAATTATTCATGTGAACCAATCCATGTGTCCCGTATTTCATCCAGGCGTTTCATTACCCATCCGAGGTTCTCTTAATAACTACATTGCTGTCAGTCCAGGCGTTATGATTAAACACTTCATTTCCTGGAGGCATAAAATCTACTGCCGGTAGTCAAATATATATATATATATATTTTTTTTTTTTTTTTTTTTTTTTCTATATTTCAACTTACTTCCTCTCCGGCATAGGCTGAGAGCCTTAACATTCACCGCTTTACAATGAACAGTGAAGCCCGTGAGGTCTTGTTCCAGTCTAGGGAGTGAGACATGTGAAGCACGTAGAGTACAACGAGCACCTGCCATCTTGCCTTCACATGAAGCACGGTGCTCACTCATGGCCCAAAACGACCCCATCTCTGAAGCCACCTCGTTCCCGTGCTTCACTGTCTCACCCCCTACACTCGGACTCTCACACTTACACACACACAACGCCACCTGTTGAGCAGATAACTCACCATATATATATATATATATATATATATATATATATATATATACAGTATGCATACTGTATACATAGGCTATATCACAAATCCACGAGAGCTAATAAATGTTTTTGTTCTCTTCTCAGTCGGGATTCGAACTACTGACAGTCAGGACGAGAGTCCATGCTTTAATTAACTACACCACAGCTACTTGGCGAAAGTATTCCATTTGATACACAAGTCATAGGACCGATATCCCAGAGTACGTAATACACATGGATTTTTACAACCATTCCCACGTAACTTGAGTTGAATTGATTTGATTTAATTCTCGCCTTCCAGGCTAGAAAGATATACATGCTTCCCTAAACCCCCCTTCTCATATGCTTCTCTAAAGGTGTCAAATGAGCGATTTCTCCGTCAATATTTATGGGCAATTGTAGTCTGGCAGCTTCAGAATTCAAGTTTCATAAGAATTATACCACCTCAAATAATCTACCTTCAGTCTAGTTCCTAATTCCAATGCGAAAGAGCCTAAAAATATTTCAAGAACAAAGTTACTCATCCAATATTGCCGGAAAATGCGGTCGTGTGACCCTATGTTAATTAACACTGGAACTAGGGCACCAGTAAGCCTCAAGAATGCTTGCCACTACCACAGGCCTATGTGAAGGGGGGCTTAAGGGGAGATGGTTAATTTTTCTGGCCCCCTTTCTCCCTCATGTTGAGCACCAACAGACTTTATGGCGTTTGCCCTATTAGTTTGGCGATAATAATATCGTTCACCATATTTTGTGCCAATAATACTATCTTTCATGCAATGTAGCTGTCAATGTTTTTCCTGGCGAGCGATAACGAGTGTATTTTATCGAAAAATATATACAATTATATTTTACAGGGGTGCTGTGTATTTCTTTTTTTTTTTTTTTTTTTTTTAGCTTGATGGAGGTCTAGGGAGGATACTAAAAAATAATAATAAAAATTATAAATAAACATGCAAATAAATACGCCCATCCCCCCTTAACCCTTTCGCTGCGGGTGACGTTCTGGAACGTCCTGGCAAGTTACAGCAATTTCCAGGCTTTAAAAGCCTGTAAAAACCGTAAAAATCGAGTGTCAGTGGGCGGGAGCGTGAGGGGCCCACCTCCGACCCTCAGAGCACCGAGTGGCTCACTGAGGTTGACTGTGTCTCGTGCGGGTCTCTCTCTGTGTCTCCCAGCAGTGTAGCCAAGCGAGCGAGTGTTACATAATAGCGGGTTTCCCGCATTTCATTGGCACCACTGCGGGTGAACTCGACCACGTACGGGGCCCGTTCTGGTGTCATTTTGAAGCCATTCTCGCCTAGTTTTCGGCAGAATACACTTCATTTAATGCAGATGCTTGATTTATCATTCAGGAGTGCCTGAATATGCCCTAAATAGCCCCAAAATGGCTGCAGCCAAAGGGTTAAGGAAGCATATATACATCCTTCTAGCCAGGACATGCAGTGAGGTTAGTCAGGTATAACCAGCCTTAGATCATTAAGGGGAGATGGGCCAGTTTTTTAGTCTATTAATTAATTTACTCCTTTATTTCTTAGTTTCCTCGCTAGACCTCTATCAAGATTAGAAAAACACCACCTAGACCCCCCTTAAAGAACCGAGGGCCGGTTCTTCTAAAAATGTCAGGCTCGCTATCGCTCGCCAGGATATAATTGACACCTAAATGGCACGAAAGGTCTTAAAATTGACAACGAAATCGGGTGAAAGGTGTTAAAATCGCCAAACTTATGAACCGAACGTCATATAATCTCAAAACAAATGAGGCTTAACACGAGGGAGAAAGGGGACCAGAAAAGCGACCCATCTCCCCTTAAGCTGGTTGTGATGTTTTGGCTCCCAGGGTAGACTTTAGATATCTCACTCGTGGTTTCCAGGGCAGACGGGGGCATACCAGGCATATTTACCATTAGTTCGACCTTATTACTAACTTTCCTAATACCTACAGCACATTTCTAACTCCTCATTATAACTTTCCTAATTCCTACAACATATTTATAACTCCACATTACTAACTTTCCTAATACCTACAGCATATTACCACCAGCTCCACATTACTAACTTTCCTAATACGTACATATTTATAACTCCTCATTATAACTTTCCTAATTCCTACAACATATTTATAACTCCACATTACTAACTTTCCTAATACCTACAGCATATTACCACCAGCTCCACATTACTAACTTTCCTAATACGTACATATTTATAACTCCTCCGTATAACTTTCCTAATACCTACAGCATATTACCACCAACTCCACATTACTAACTCTCCTAATACCTACAGCATACTACCACCAGCTCCACATTACTAACTCTCCTAATACCTACAGCATATTACCACCAGCTCCACATTACTTACTTTCCTAATACCTACAGCATATTACCACCAACTCCACATTACTAACTTTCCTAATACCTACAGCATATTACCACCAGCTCCACATTACTAACTCTCCTAATACCTACAGCATATTACCACCAGCTCCACATTACTTACTTTCCTAATACCTACAGCATATTACCACCAACTCCACATTACTAACTTTCCTAATACCTACAGCATATTACCACCAACTCCACATTCCTAACTTTCCTAATACCTACAGCATATTACCACCAACTCCACATTACTAACTTTCCTAATACCTACAGCATATTACCACCAGCTCCTGATTATTGCCGACACAAGGCCGGTTCCTCCTAAATTACAGGCTTGCTAACGCTCGCCGGGAAATCATCGACACTTAAACGGCAGAAAAGGTCTTGCAATCGTAAAACTAATGGGACTAAACATGAGGGTGAAGGGGGTCCAGAAAGAAAACTTCCTTCTTTTATAACATTCTTACCTCCCTTCTGTCACTCATCATATTATATATAATGGGGTAGTACGGTATTCGCTTTTTATGGACCCCCTTCTCCCTCGTGTTTAGCATACCAGTATTAGTTTTGAGATTTTAAGACGTTCGTTTCATTAATTTGGCGATTTTAGGACCTTTCGCCCAATTTGTCAGTCAACATTAAGACCTATCGTGCCATTTAGGTGTCGAAATTTTCCTGGCGAGTGATAGCGATCCTGTAGTTTTGGAGGGAATTGGCCTATGGCCGGGACATTTTTCTACCGAAAAATGTACACATTTATCTTCACAGGCAGTCTACGGGCTGTTCTTTTTTTGGCTTGATTGAGGTCTAGCGAGGAAACTCAAAAATAAATATATAAATGAAAACATAGACCAAAAAACAAGCACTACCCCCTTAACTACCTTGCCTTATGGATCTCTCCTTTAGCCTCGTAGTTCATTCGCATTTATTTCCCTTGTTCGCATTTCTTTATATAGCCTTACATAATACTGATAACAAACAGGGGAGAAAGAGAGAGTGTGAGTGAGTGAGTGAGTGAGTGAGTGAGTGAGTGAGTGAGTGAGTGAGTGAGTGAGTGAGTGCGTGAGAGAGAGAAATTTTACATAGATACACTGGTTACGCAGACCTTACGATCCCAGAGAGGTGGTCAAGACTGTATTCTAGTAGGGATAGCAAATCCGTTAGTAAGGGAAAGTGGAAGGAAAGGATAACAAGCAAAAGACTCTCTCCTTCTATTCAGAGAGAGAGAGAGAGAGAGAGAGAGAGAGAGAGAGAGAGAGAGAGAGAGAGAGAGAGAGAGAGAGAGAGAGAGATCCCAACCTTTCTTCCTACCTTCCTTCCTCCTCAGAGCTCGTGAATCTGAAGCAATTTCATCGAGATTTATGCTTTTGGCTATTAAGTTGGGTGGCCTGCTATTCAATGCCCTAGCCTGGTATGGGAGGAAGAGGAGGAAAGTTGGGGAGGGAGGAGGAAGAGGAGTAATTGGAAGGAGAGGAGGAGATGGAGAAGGATTTGGAAGGGGAGGAGGAGGAGGAGGAAGAAGAGGAGATGGAAGAGTGGGAGGAGGAGGAAGAGGTGGGTGAGGAAAAGGGGAAGGAAGAGGAAGGGGAGAAGGAGGAAGAGAAGGGATTGGAAGAGGAGGTGGGTGAGGAAGAGAGGAAGGAGGAGGAAGAAAAGGGATTAGAAAGGGAGGAGGAGGAAAAAGTGGGTGAGGAAGAAGGGGCAGGAGGAAGAGGAGTAATTGGATTGGGAGGAGGAGATGGAGAAGGATTTGGAAGGGGGGGAGGAGGAGATGGAGAAGGATTTGGAAGGGGGGGAGGAGGAGAAAGAAGGGGAAAAGAAAGAGGGGAAGGAGGAGGAGGAAGACGGGGAGGAGGAAGAACAAGTGTATAAGGAAGAGGAGGAGGAACTGGAAGGGGAGGATGAGGAAGAAGTGGGTGAGGAAGAGAAAGAAGAGGAGGAGATTGTGGTACTGGAAGGGGTGGAGGAGGAAGTGTGGGAGGAGGAGGAGGAAGTGTGGAAGCAAGAGGGGGAGGAGGAGGAAGACACAGAAGAGGAGGAAGTGGAGGTGGAAGAGTAGGAAGAAGTGCATGAGGAAGAGAAAGCGAAGGAGGAGAACAAGAAGAGAAGCCAAATCAAAATAGATGTAGAAGGGAGAGAGGAGGAAGCACATAAGAGAAGGAGGGGGAACAGAAAATAAGGATGACGAGAGAGAGAGAGATTAAGGGGGTCACCGCCCTTTTTTATCTTTCTCTCCTTTTCTCTCTTTGCCCGACTTGTATCCATTCGGCCCCATTCAGCCAACTGTTTTAAGACGTTTATCCCCATCCAGGTGTCGATTTCTTCCTGGCGAACGATAGCGAGCCAGCATTGTATGAAGAAATCCGGCTTCGCCGGAAACATTGTTCCATCGAAAAATTTACAAATTTAGCTTACTGTCAAAACAAAAATATATATATGCAGGCTCGCTACCGCTCGCCAGGAAAATATTGACACTTGGATGGGGATAAACGTCTTAAAACAGTAGGCTGAATGGGGCCGAATGGATACAAGCCAAAAAGAGAGGGAGAGAAAGAGAAAAAAAGCGAGGTGGGCTCCCTTGATTGTGTTGGCTATTTAGTTGGGTGACCTGGGACTCAATATCTCACGATCACTGAATAATGGAAGATATATGGGAAGAGGAGGAAGAGTAGGAGGACGAAGAACTGCTGTGGAGGAAGAGGAGGAGGAAGAGGAGGAGAAAGATTAGGAGGAAGGAGAAAGATTAGGTGGAAGAAGAACTGTGGAGGAAGAGGAGGAGGTGAGAGAAGGAGAAAGAGTAGGTCAAAGAAATATGAAGGAGGGGGTAAAGGAAGAGAAGGGGAAAATTTAAGAGGACAAAGAACTATGGAAGAGAGGGAGAAGTATGGAGGAAGAGAAGGAGAATGAGTAGGACAGAAATATGGAAAAGGCAAAAGAAGAGAAGGAGAAAAAGTAAGAGGTAATATAAATGGCGGGGGGGGGGGGGGGTATAACTCAGATAATCTTTTCATTGTTGTTTTTAACTATAGTATTCTCCTTCTTAACCCTTTGAAGACTGTGGCGCATTTTGTCAGTATATTCTGACTAGGCCTATCATTAGACGATTTTACACAGTTTAAGAAGGATCTGTGGGAATTATAGGAGTAAAAACTATCTCAATTAAGTCTCTGACTAGGTTCGAGTCCTCGGAGTGCCACATGCATTTGTTGATTTCATTAATTGAGTTTAGATGTGAAGTTGGTTGGTGTAAAAAACATAATAACTTCCATATACCCTTCGTAATCTGAATAGAATAGGCTAATTATAGCCGGAAAACAAACAAATAATACGTATTGGATCTTGAAAGGATTACGGTACCGTAACATAAAGATAATATTTGTTTCTATGTGTATGAAGGAGACAAAAGGCAGGTTCCCTGCAATGAGTGTTTCCTCCAAAGCCAAAAGAGTGACGGAGCAAAATTCAAGGGACGTTGGGGTCAACATGTCTGGACACATGAAATTTAAAGCAGTTTAGGTCATAGGATAAAGGAAAGATTGATTGAGGGAGAGAGTTCCAGAGTTCACTGGTTGAGTAGAAGAAAGATTGAGAAAATCTGCCTATTCTTGGGTTGGATAGCTGGACAGAATAGGAGTGGAACTGTGTTGAAAGGCGGGTGCCTCGCACTCGCCGCAAGGGAGGGGGTAGACTATGCACTGAGAGAGTTTTGAAGAACACTTATTGTTGTAATAGCGATGGAAGAGTGATAGAGATGCAACATTGCAGGGTGTAGAAAGAGCTTATAGGGAACTAATAAGAGGAAGTGAGTTGATAAGACGAAATACTCTTTCGAGAAGTGCTGTATGGGTGGAACCTCCCCACACATGCCAACAATACTCAATACAGGGGCGCACTGTGCCCTGATACAGAGCAAGAAGCTGTCCGGGGGTGAAGAACCCACGGAGACGATTGAACACACCAACTTTTGGGAAGCTGTTTTAGCAAGAGTGGGAATATACAAAAAATCCAAGAAAGGGCTAATGAAAGAGATAAACCTAGAATATCGAGAGACGATAAAGGGTTGATTTGTGTATGGAAGAAATATTGATAGTCTTGCGGAAGATTGCGATGGAGAGATAGAGGGAGACATTGGGTCCTGGAGGCGTTGAACGTAACAAGATTTTGATCTGCCCAAATCAGAAATAATGGACAGATCGGAAGATAGGCGCTCTATGGCCCTTATACTTGAGTAAAAGTAAACGTGAAACTAACAACCTAAGGGAGCCCACCTCGCTTTTTTTCTCTTTCTCTCCCTCTCTATTTGGCTTGTATCCATTCGCCCCCTTTCAGCCTACTGTTTTAAGACGTTTACCCCCATCCAGGTGTCAATATTTTCCTAGCGAGCGAAAGCGAGCCAGCATATTCAGTATATATATTATTTTGACAGCAAGCTAAATTTGTACATTTTTCGATAGCAAAATTTATCCAGCTAAGCCGGATTTCTCCATACAATGCTGCCTTGCTATCGCTCGCCAGGAAAAAATCGACACCTGGATGGGGATAAACGTTTTAAAACAGTTGGCTGAATGGGGCCGAATGGATACAAGCCAGGGAAAGAGAGAAAAGGAGAGAGAGAGATATAAAAAACAAAATCGGTGACCCCCCTTAACCCCTTCTGTACCGGTGACGCCTTTTTCATTTAATTCTAGATATATTTAGACGATTTTGTGCAGTTTGAGTAGGATCTGTGATAAAATAAAAGGGTTTAGTCAGATAGTTCGAAGCCTGTTAATTGCTGGAGGCCCTTATAAAACTGACTAAAATCGTCTAATAGTAGCCAGATTATATTAAATAGACGTCGCAGGTACAGAAGGGGTAAACTATGGTCAATTAGGCTTAACCCCTGCTTTACCGGCGAGGTCTTTTCTATTATTTTCTAGCTATATTTAGAGGATTGTGTGCAGTTTAATAAGGATCTGTGGTAGTACAAAGGGTTAAGTGAGATAGTTCAAAGCCTATTAATTACTGGAAGCCCTTTAGAAACTGAATAAAATCGTCAAATAGTAGCCAGATTATAGTTAAAAAGCCATTGCCGGTACAGAAGGGGTTAAAGCTGGCGAGAAATTGCCTCCCCTCACCCCCCTTACACAGTTACTACACAGTTTTGTTATAGACATATATTGCTACTTACGAAGACAGTCAGTCAGTTAGTCAGTAGCCAACCCTTACTCTCACAAAGAGTAGGGAGGATCAGCAAGATACACGAACAAGGAAAAAGAGGTGACAGGAAAAGAACAAACGTGTCAATAATATGATGCACAGACATATAGAGCACCTTCTTATGTTTCCATTAGTTATCGAGACATGAGCTGCGAAGGGACTCCAATTTCCGCCAAGTTGAAATAAATCGAGTATAGGTGACCGTTGAGATAATAGCTTACTTAGTTTAGATAGTTTAGATAGCTTAGATAGTTTACTTTTTGGGCGATTTTTGCATGTATTCATTATTTTTCTAGTTTCCTCCCTAGACCTCCATCAAATTAAATACAAACATCCATTAGATCCCCCTTCTAGATTAATTTGTACATATTTCGGTAGACAAATGTCCCGGCCGAAGGCCGGTTCTTCCATCATTACAGGCTCACTGTCGTTCGCCAGGGAAAACATCGACACCTAAATAGCACGAATGGTCTAAATATTGACGAAGAAATGGGGCGAAAGGTCTTAAAATCGACTAACTAATGGGGCAAGCATCTTAACGTCTGAAAAATAATGGGGCTAAACATGAGGAAGAAGGGGAAGCAGAAAACTGGCCCATCTCCCCTTAACCCTTTCTGTACCGACTACTTCCTTTTTATTCTATGCTAGCTATATTTAGACGATTTGTGTGCAGTTTAAGAAGGATCTGTAGTAGTCGAAAGGGTTAAGTGAGGTACCGTAGTTCAAAGCCTGTTAATTGACCACTTGCGAGTTTTAGGCTATGAGGAAGTTGGAGCCGTAAACATCGATTTAAAACAGAAATGCAATAATAATGTTGGTTTCTGATGGATAGAGAGTATGATAAATTGAGTGTTATGTATTTATAAATGTAGTACAACCGTATTTTAGCCTGTAAATCTGCTCAATAACGATGTCTACAGCTCCAACTTCCTTATAGAACGAAACTAGCAAGTGGTCAATTGCTGAAGGCCCTTTTGGAGCTGAATGAAATCGTCTGACAGTACCCAGAATGATGTTAAGGGGAACAACCCGTTTATTTTTTCTTCTGGGTTGTAGCCATTCGACCCCATTCAGCCTACTGTTTTAAGACGTTCATCCCCATCCAGGTGTCGATTTACACCTGGAGAACGATAGCGAGCTAGCATATTTTGGATTATGTTTTAGACAGCTGACTTAATTTGTAAAAAAATTTGTAGAAACTTTCTCCGGCGAAGCCGGATTTCTTCACACAATGATGGCTCGCTGTCGCTCACCAGGAAAATATCGATACCTGAAAGTGGAGAAACGTCTTAAAACAGTAGGCTGAATGGGGCCGAATGGATAAAACCCAGAGAGAAAAAGTAGGTTGGTCCCCTTAAAAGGACGACACCGGTACTGAAGGAGTCAAGTAAGCCAAGGTGCACCCAGACCTGCCACCTTATATATTGTAGGAATATTATTAACCCATTCAGTACCAGGGGTGTCCTTTTCATCTTATTCTGGCAACTATTAGACGATATTATTCAGCCCAGGAAGGACCTCTAGCAATAATAACACTTCAAACTACCGTAAACAACCCATTTAACGACCACAGACCCTTCCCAAACTGCATAATATCGTCTAAATATAGCTAGAATAAAATATAACACGTCGCTGGTACTCAAATGGTTAACACTTCATAAATAAATGTAATTCTAATTATTAACTAAGCGTGGTATATTTATCACCAACACCAAATTTTAGCGACTCGTACACAAAACATGACAGTTAATTAAAATTATGCGCTTACGATATACTGCAAATGAGTTCTACTATTTATATATCGGTGACCGGATGATTCAACCCGTAGACCATATCAACCAGTAGCTCTCAACCCGTGCCCACTCAACCACTACTCTCAGGTTAGGTAGATTCAGGATAGTACTTCATATTTAGGGGGTACCATAGGGAACCATTAGTAGCAGCAGACTTTAAATGGAGGCATTAATGTGGAATATCGTTTATCAGCCTACTCGGGAAAATAGCTCGAAAAGGCACTTATCCTGTGTCCTAAGAAAAGGGCCAACATTATTGTAACCTTAGGCCTATATCATTGGACTACCCATGTGTAAGGATTCTAAATACTATCTTGTATAATTGTACGCATTATCAAGTTGGCACAATCAAACTGATTTGTTCCAATTTAACTGAATTGGCTAACAATTCCAAGTTTTCGGGTCATTTGGGAATTTCAATTTTACAGGGGTAAATTTGGATTTGTCAGGAAGAACGTTGCGATTCAACGGTATATGACATTCTAAATATTGGATATTTTTTTACCCCCGGGCAGCTGTTAAAAAATGGTGTAAAAACGTTAAATCACCGATGGACTGTAACCTAAGAAAGAATGTTTAAAATAAGCCAAACTTTGTTCCCAAGTACAGTACCGTATACAGCCCCCTGGATCCATTAGTATCGGTAGCAGCAGCACTGAAACTGGGCCTAATTGTGGGAAATCGTTTCTTAGCAGAGTCAGGAACACAGCTCAAAAAGACACTTTTCACATTTTTTACAGTTTCTGAGCCCTAAGGTATGGGACCCATACAAATGGGCTCCTCATGGTGTACATATTTTGAATATATTCCTGAATTAAATGTACGGGTTGTCAAATTGGCACAAGCAAACTTACTGTTTCCAATTTAACGGAGTATTGGCGAACATTTTCCACGTATTGGGGTAATTTTTGGATTTTCATATTTTTAGGGTTAGGCCTATCTGTAGATTTTTCAGGACGTCGCAATTTCAACAGTATATGATATTTATATTTTGGGATCATTATTTACTCCTTGCACATCTGCTCAAAAATGGTGTAAAAATGCAAATGTGCCGGTCAACTGTAGCCCTATCGGTTAATTAACGTTATTACACCATTTCTGAACAGTTCCCGAGGGCGCAAAAGTGAAGTGTTGTTACCGACAATGGGCGTGAAGAATCTCAGTCGTTACGCACGCAAAAGAAGAAAATATGTGAGTGCAGCAGTAAGAGGTGATATATATGGAGGGAGTTGGCAGAGACAGCGAGTAAACAGGGTGCTTACATAAATTAACCGACCCCCCTCGTCTCCCCTCACAATTTAAGTCTCCCCCCCACCCCCTCCCCAGTCCTACTCATTTATCCACGGTGTTCTCTCTCATCTTAAATGAAGGTTTCCTCAGTTTAAGATAATTTGTGTTTATAAGGTTATACAATTGAGAGAGAGTAAGGGTCTCTCTCTCTCTCTCTCTCATTCTGAAACGAAGACTTCCTCATTCTTAGAGGGAATGGTTTTCATTTCTGGCACCCTCTCCCTCATGTTTAGGTCCATTAATTTTGAGATTTTGACGTTTGCCCAATTACTTTGGCGATTTTAAGATCTTTCGCCACATTTGTTTTGCCAATATTACCTTTCATACAATAATTTAGGTGTCTATTTTTGTCATGGCGAGCGATAAAGAGCCTGTAATTTAAAAGAGGAAACGGCCTTCGGCCGGTACATTCTAGATCGAAAAATTTACAAATTTATCTTGAGGAGGGATCTAGGGGGTGATTTTTTAAACTTGATGGAAGTCTACGGAGGAAATAAAAAATAATAAAAAAATAAATATATGAGCAAATAAATACGCCCATCCGCCCTTAAGATAATTGGGGTTTAGATGGTTACACAATGGAGTGCGTGGGAGTGAGGTATAATGCCGTAGGAGGGAGAAAGAGTACGTGTTTCTGCAGCATATCTACCTCTCGTTTACCCTTTTACTACCCGTGTGTAGGCTAGCCTATACAGATTAACCTCTACCAATCGTTCACTTTCAGGCACCTTTATATATATACCGGGTATATATATATATATATATATTTTTTTTTTTTTTTTTTACTAGGTGAAGGAGACAAAAGGCAAGGCCGCCTGTAACAAGTGTCTATCCAACAGTTGAAAGAGTGATAGAGAGGCCGATTCGCGGTACGTTAGAGTGAGAATGCCTAGACACAAGGAGCTTGAAGCAGCCCACACTGACCACCACCCTGGGTAGAGACGTTCACAGTGCCGGGAATGCTTGAGTAAAGTAGGCTATTAAGGAGAGACAGACGTATTTATTGGCTTATTGTTTTATCTTTGTTTTATTTTATTTTTTTGTTTCCTCCCAAGACCTCCATCAATCTGAAATCACACCCCCTAGACCCCCCTTCAAGATAAATTTGTAAATTTTTCTGTGGAAAAATGTCCCTGCCGAAGGCCGGTTACTCGTAAAATTACAGGCTCGCTAACGCCCGCCAGGAAAACATCGATACCTAAATGGCACGAAAGGTCTTATATTGACGAAGAAATGGGGCGTGAAGTCTTAAAATCGCCAAACTAATGGGCCGAACGTCTTAAAATATAAAACACAATGGGGACAAAGACGAGGGAGAAGGGGACCAGACAAAAACAAAAAACAAAATCTCCCCTTAAACACATGCCAGGGAAAGAAAATACACTGTGTCATGTGGGTAGATATCGTCATCTATGTTGCCAGCAGGGGATAAATATCGATTAGCCTAGCCTATACAACACTCGACTGACCACCATCTCTCTCACCTCCTGGTAAGGGGGGTGACCTGCTTCTGTTTCTCCTTTTCTCTCTTTGTCTGGCTTGTATCCATTTGGTCTCATTCAGCCTACTGTTTTAAGATGTTTTTTGTTTTTTTTCTATGTGAATGAGGGAGACAAAAGGCATAACTGCCTGCAGCGAGTGCCTCCCCCAGATTTCAAAGAGTGGCAGGGCCGAAATCAAGGGACATTCGAGCTAAAATGCCTGGGCACACGGAGTTTGAAGCAATTTAAGTCATAGGAAGAGGGAAAGACGGAAGAGGGAAAGACTGATTCTGGGAGAGTTCCGGAACTCAGCAGTTGAATAGAAGAAAGTCTGAGAATAGCGTTTCACTCTTGGGTTGGAGAGTTGCACAGAGTAGGGGTGGGATTGTGTTGCAAGGCAGGTACTACGTACCCTACGTAGAGGAGGTGGTATACACTGGGAAAGCTCCGAGGAACATTGATTATTGTAGTAGCGATAGAATAGTGAGAGAGATGCAACATTGCGGCGAAGAGAAAGAGATTGCAGAGAATTAGTGAGTGGACGGGAGTTAATGATATGAAAAGCTTTCCTTTCTACTTTATCTAGTAGTGCGGTGTGAGAGGATCCTCCCCACACATGTGAACAATACTCCATACAAGGACGCACTGTGCCCCTGTACAGAGCAAGTAGCTGAGCAGGGGTAAAAAACCCCTTGAGGCGAATGAGCACACCCAGCTTCTGGGAGGCTGCCTTAGCGAGACTGGTAATATGGTCTTTCCAAGTGAGAGCAAAAGACAAAGAGACACCTAGAACATTGAGGGAAGATGAAGGGTTGATTTTTGTATTGTTGAAAAATAAGGGATAGTCCTCTTGAGGTTCCTGACGGGTAGTAAGGTGGATAAATTGAGTTTTGGAAGCATTAAATGTAACATGGTTTTCTTTACCCGAATTGGAAATAGGAGCTAGATCGGAAGATAAGCATTTTATGGCTTCATTAAGTTACCTTTTGAGGGACTGCTGGCTGGGGCGTTCTGGAAAACTAATTGAGTGGTGTAAAGTAGAGTCGTCTGCATATGAATGGATGGAACTAGATGTACAGTTGAGAAGATCATTTATGAAAATTAGAAAGAGAATAGGAGATAGGACAGAACCCTGAGGAACACCGGAGTTGATAGGGTGAAGAATTGAGCGATGGCCGTCCACAACCGCAGCTATGGAACGGCCGGAAAGGAAATTAGAGACAAAGGCACAGATGGAGGGACAGAAACCGAAGGAGGGCAGTTTGGTAATTAAAGATTTCTGCCAGACTCTATCGAAGGCCTTCGATATGTCTAGTGCAACAGAAAAAGTCTCACCGAAGTCCCAAAAGTTGGATGACCAAGAATTAGTAAGATATGAAAGAAGATCACCAGTAGAGCAACCCTTAAGGAAGCCATACTGGCGATCTGAGAGCAGATTATGAGAAGAGAAATGCTTAAGAAATTTGGAAGCAAGAATAGTTTCAAAAACTTTAGAGATACAAGAGATGAGAGCAATTGGACAATAGTTGGAGGGTAGAGAGCGGTCACCCTTCTTTGGGGCAGGTTGAATGACAGCAAACTTCCAGCAAGAAGGAAAGACGTTAGAGGAGAGACAGAGACGAAATAATTTGCCTAGGCAGGGTGTCAGCACGGAAGCACAGTTTTTAAGTACAACAGGAGGAACACCGTCCGGACCGGACGCCTTCTTAGTATTAAACCCAGAGAGGGTAGAAAGTACATCTTTAGAAGAGATTAGGATATTAGCATAAGTATGAGAGAAGGGGTGGAGAGGGAGGAATAGCACCGGAATCATCAAAGGTAGAGTTTCTGGCAAAAGTTTGAGCAAAGAGTTCAGCTTTGTCAGAGGAAGAAGTGATGGTTGTGCCATCAGAGTGGAAAAGGGGAGGGAAAGATGAGGAAGAAAAGTTGTTGGAGAGTTTTTTGGCTAGATGCCAGAAAGCTTGGGAAGAGCTAGAGTTGGATAGTGCAGTGCATTTATTATTGATGAAAGAGTGCTTGGCAAGTCGAAGAACAGATTTGGCTTGATTCCGGGCGAGCCAGCATTGTATGGAAAAATCCGGCTTAGAAATTTTTCTATCGAAAAATGCATTAATTTAGCCTGGTTTCATTTTTTTTTTTTTTTAAATATGCTGGCTCGCCATCGCTCCCCAGGAAAAAAATTGACACCTGGATTGGGATAAACGTCTTAAAACAATAGGCTGAATGGGGCCAAATGGATACAACCCAGAAAAAGAGAGGGAGAGAGAGAAAACAAAACATGAGATGGGCCCCCATAAACCCACATGCCAGGGAGAAAGAAAAATTGTTATGTGGGTGTAACACTCGGCCACCATCTCCCTCACCTCTTGTTAACCCCGCCTGTACCGACGATGTACTTTTCATTATAGTTTGGCAACTATTCGACGAGTTTGTTCAAATTAGGAAGGACATCTACCCATTAAAGAACAAAGAATATCTACCCATTAAAAGGCTACAGACTATCTCAATGAATCCTCTTAGCTACCACATATCCATCTTAAGCTTCATAAAATCGTCTAAATATAGCTGAAATCAAATAGGCTAATAAAGACGTCGCCGGTACAGCAGGAGTTAATAGAATTGATGTTTAGGCCTAGATGATTACACAATGGAGAGAGAGAGAGAGAGAATAGTCTGTTTAATTTCATCTGACGGTAAATTGAATCCCTTAGCGGCAAATGTTTCGATACTTAATGGACAAACATGAAACTACTATGTCTATGCATAATATTAAGACCAAGTTTATATAATTAACCCCATATTTCATTACACAATCTTCAAAATAACTGAGAATTCTTGATGGGACTTTTTAACCCTTTGAGCATATACGGAATATTTATATATATAGTTATAGTAATGCAGACCCCTTCAGTCAACCCACCACCCAAGGATGAGAGAGTATTGCCTAATAATATAGCCTGTTCAAATTGATTGGGCAGCATTTTCACAACTTTAGACATTATTATGAACACAAATGACTGGTTAGCAGTAATATGGCTGAAGTTGAATACCGGTACCAGTACTTATATTCAAAAGCAGGATATAGATGGAGCCAGACAAGACAAAATGAGCGGAGATAGATTACTTGAGTCACCCAGATAATTAAACCCTTAGAAGATAAGATTACGCATTTGTTTTCTGGCTATTATTAGACGATTGTATTCAGACACTAGACATATCGAAAGCCTTCGATAGAGTCTGGCATAAATCTTTAATTTCTAAACTACCCTCCTTCGGTTTCTATCCCTCCATCTGTGCCTTTGTCTCTAATTTCCTTTCCGGCCGTTCCATAGCCGCGGTTGTGGACGGCCATTGTTCACTTCCTCACCCTATAAACTCCGGTGTTCCTCAGGGCTCTGTCCTATCTCCTATTCTCTTTCTAATTTTTATAAATGATCTCCTTAACTGTACCTTAATTCCCATCCATTCATACGCAGACGACTCAACCTTACACTACTCACTTAGTTTTTCAGAACGCCCCAGCCAGCAATCCCTCAACGACAAACGTAATGAAGCCATAGAACTCTTAAATTCTGATCTAAATACTATTTCCAATTGGGGCAGAGAAAACCTTGTTAACTTTAATGCTTCCAAAACCCAATTTCTCCATCTATCTACCCGTCAGGATCTCCCAGCGGACTATCCCTTATTCTTCAACAATACAAAAATCAACCCTTCATCTTCTCTCAATATTCTTGGTGTCTCTTTTTCTTCTGCTCTCATTTGGAAGGACCATATTACCAGTCTTGCTAAGGCAGCCTCCCAGAAGCTGGGTGTGCTCAACCGCCTTAGGGGGTTCTTTTCCCCTGCACAGCTTCTTGCTCTGTACAGGGGCATAGTGCGCCCTTGTATTGAGTATTGTTCACATGTGGGGAGGTTCCTCTCACACCGCTCTCCTAGACAAAGTTGAAAGGAAGGCCTTTCGTATCATTAACTCCCGTCCACTCACCAACTCTCTGCAATCTCTCTCTCTCCGCCGCAATGTTGCATCTCTCTCGCTATTCTATCGCTACTATAATAATCAGTGTTCCTCAGAGCTATCCCAGTGCATACCACCTCCTTTACGTAGGGCACGTGGTACCCGTCTTGCAACTCAATCCCACCCCTACTCTGTGCAACTCTCCAACCCAAGAGTGAAACGTTACTCTCAAACTTTCTTCTACTCAACAGCTGAGCTCTGGAACTCTCTCCCAGAATCAGTCTTTCCCTCTTCCTATGACTTAAATTGCTTCAAACTCCGTGTGTCCAGGCATTTTGGCTCAAACGTCCCTTGATTTTGGCCCTGTCACTCTTTCAACTATGGGGGAGGCACTCGCTATAGGCAGTTATGCCTTTTGCCTCCCTCAATCACATAGAAAAAAAAAAAAAAAAAAAAAAAGATTAGTATGAGAGATAATCGAGATAGTCTTTACACTAAGAAATCCCACAGATCCTTCCTAAGCTGAACAAAATGGCTTAATGATAGCCAGACTATACTGTCAAAATGCGTCATTGTATCTTAAAAGGGTTAAACATAAACTCCTGGGAACTCAGAAATATGCATAAGGCTGACCGAGGCAGATCCCATTCACACCCAGCCCATATCATTCGTATGCCTGCAGTTTGTGCTTGAATGCTTCTACCATTCCTGAACTTATCACTGCATCGAAGGAAAGTGTTTATTTCGAATGACTCGAATCTAATTTTAATATGCTATAACCATATTATAAGATGTACCTGTAGGTGTAATTTACAGTACATGGTTACCCCAATTTACACCCACATAATCACAAACATAAAACATTATATACATGTTGTAATTGCATGAACAGCGTTGGTACATTATTACAGTACCGGACTCTCGTTGCTATTACAACAACTAGCGAACGTACCGTATCATATTGACTGGGTAAGGATGCGGTAAAACAATTTTAATTATCACCGCCACCCTTAAAATTGCGGCCTACTTAACTCTTCGCCCTCCTTGACGCACCGCCCCCATTATAAATATCCCCCCTTCACCCCCTCTCATCTATTCCCAATCCCCCTCATAAATACGCCCCCCCCCCCCCCCCCGCACTTCCTGACTGTGTTGTGAAAGAATAGAACTCTGCACCCATCAAATTGCAACTCCCTCAACCCACCGCACTTTTCTATCCACTTCTCTCCATCTCTGCATCCCTTTTACCATACAAAGTCACCCACCTACTCTCATTTAGTCCCGCCGCCCCCTCTCATAACTACGCCCCCCCCCCCCCCCCTCCCCCCACTTCCTGCCTGTGTTATGGGGATCGCAGGAGAGGAATTAGTGTAGGAAGTGGGAAGCCATCTGTCACCGATAACAAGACCCAGTCGCTGTTGTCCCTGGCTCGAGGTGCTTTGTTTGGTGTGTACGGTGTTGGGGTAGCTGTTTACTCTTGTTGGGGTCTTTGTATGTACGCTTGTTGGGGTCTTTGTGTACGCTTGTTGGGGTCTTTGAGTGTACGTTAGTTAGGGTCTTTGTGTACGTTTGTTGGGGTCTTTGTGTGCGTTTGTCGAGGTCTTTGTTACGTTTGTTGGGGTCTTTGTATGTATGTTGGTTCTGTCTTTGTTTATAGGGCTTTGTGGAAGGTGTTGGAATCTTTGTGTAAGCTTGTTGGGGTCTTTGTGTACGTTTGTTGGGGTCCTGATGTACATTTGTTGGGGTCTTTGTGTACGTTTGTTGGGGTCCTGATGTACATTTGTTGGGGTCTTTGTGTACGTTTGTTGGGGTCCTGATGTACATTTGTTGGGGTCTTTGTGTACGTTTGTTGGGGTCTTTGTGTATATGTTTGATTTGTTTTTGTATATGTGACTATGTGTACGGTGTAGGGGTCTCTGTATAGGCTACGCTTGTTGAGGTCATTCTATATACGTGGTTTCTGTTTTTGTGTATATAACTGAATGTACGGTGTTGGGGTCTTCTTTGTATGTAAGTTTGTTCTATCTATGTTTATGTAGCTATGCATTCGGTGTTTGGGTTGTGTGTGTAATGTTTTTGATGGTTATAGTTAGCCATACTCTACCGTATTTTGTTTCCAGCTGATGGTAAATTGAGTCCGTTACCTGTTGGTTTCTCGATAATTAACCCGTTCAGTACCAGAGACGTCATTTTCATCACAATATGGCGAACATTAGACGATTTTATTCAGCTTTGGAAGGATCTGTAGCAATGATAAGGCTTCAAACTATCTCAACCAACCCTCTTAACTACCACAGATCCTTCCCAAACTGCATAATATCGTCAAAATATAGCTAGAATAAAAATTAACACGCGTCGCTGGTACTCAAAGGGTTAATTGAATAATCTGAAACTACCATTTCTCTGCTTCATACAAATACCGAGCTTTCTCAATGCACGACCTATTTCGCGTCAAAATCATCGTAATAGGTGAGTAATTAAGGGGGGTCACCTGCATTTTTTATCTTTCTCTCCTTTTCTCTCCTTTTCTGGCTTGTATCCATTCGGCCTCATTCAGCCTACTATTTTAAGACGTTTATCTCCATCCAAGTGTCGATTTTTTCCTGGCGAGCGACAGCGAGCCAGAATTTTATGGAAAAAACCGGCTTCGCCGGAGACATTGTTCTATCGAAAAATGTACAAATTTAGTTTGCTGTCAAAATAGATTATATATAAATATATGCTGGCTCACTTCAGCTCGCCAGGAAAATATTGACACCTGGATGGGGGTAAACGTCTTAGAACAGTAGGCTGAATGGGGCCGAACGGTTACAAGCCAGAGAAAGAGAGAAAAGGAGAGAAAAACTGCAGGTCACCCCCCTTAAGGCGAGTACATTACAATTGACCACTTGCAAGTTTCAGGTATAAGGAAGTTGGGACTGTGAACATCGATATTACAGAGAAATGCAGTAATAATGTGGGTTTCTGGTGGATTAAAAGAATGATCAATTTGGTTTTATGTATTTCTATATGTATAATAACCATATTTTAGCTGACAATTCTGAAAAATATTGACGGCTCCAACTTCCTCATAGACCAAAGCTCGCAAGTGGTCAATTTACCGTCAGCTGAAAAAACCCCACTAACTATAGTATCGGGATTGTCTATACAAATTAGTTCGGTTATCATCTATCTATCTATCTATTGCAGGACGCCTTACTCCCCTTACGAGGGTGGCCATACACAGAATGCCCCCAAGCGGACCTATTCCCTGTGCGAGGGACAACCCGAGCCAGTTTAGTGAAGGACTTACAGGATTGACCACTCAATTTAGGATCCGTCCGACTCCGAGGCCCTCTGTGTATCTTGCTAGCACTATTTGTCTACAGTGGTGTTCGGCTAATCCATCCACTAACCTGCCTTACCGTTAGGTAAGCAGTACGGATTTGTATCAGGTTTACTCCCCTAGGCAGGTTGCCAACCAAGGCTGACGAGTCCCATCCACCCGGATTTGTATAAGGTTGTCTCCCCTAGATGAGTTACCGACCAAGGCTAACGAGTCCCATCCACCCGGATATCATGCAAGACAATATTTTGAATTACTTTGTTGTAGGCTATACATATAATGTGAAGATAATAAGTAATGTACTGTACGTTGCCTTAACCCCATCACCACCATTACGTAATTGTCACTCTATTCTGGTTAACAATAAACGAGTTTCTTTAGTTTGCAATCTACCTATACGACTCAAATGGGTAAATACGATCTCAATTAACCCTCTCAGTAACATAGGTGCTTCTTAAAGTGCACAATATTATCTCATTTTAGCCAGAATCAAAGGCAAAATGACGTCATGGTGCTGAAGGGGTTAAGGGGGGATGTGCGTATTAATTTTGCTCATTTAAATAAACTTATGGTATATTTTGTTTTCGTTTCCTCCCTAGACCTCCATTAAGCTTAAAAACAAAACACCTCCAAGACTCTCCGTCAAGATAAATGTGTACCGGTTCCTCTACAGGCTCTCTTTCGCTCGCCAGGAAAAAATCGACACCTGAATGATACGAAAAGTCTTAATATTGACAACAAAAGCGGGCGAAAGGTCTAAAAATCGCCAAACTAATGGGCCGAACGTCATAAAATCTGAATACTAACAGGGCTAAACATGAGGAAGAAGAGGTGCCCGAAAAACGATCCATTTCCCCTTAAACAAGACAGTATGATATAATTTCAACTGTCCTGATGCCGGAAAATGTCCGTAAGATAATAGGCCTACTATAATTAATTACCGGTATGTTAAAATGATTCCCTAAAACTTCTTAGAATTATTGCAGGGCCAGACAACAACATTATCATAATTTAGCTGAATAACAAAACCATTAGTTATTATTCCTCTCAGCATCCAGCCTTCCATCTCACTAGCTTTCTTACTAACTCTAACTCTCTCTCTCTCTCTCTCTCTCTCTCTCTCTCTCTCTCTCTCTCTCTCTCTCTCTCTCTCTCTCTCTCTCGCACACACACACACACACATTTAACGATTTCGATGTTTTATATCCAATTACGCATTTCGTCTCTATTTTCTCGCTATTACTAGACGATTTTATTTCGTATATTTCGAAGGTTCTATTATACTTTTAAGTTCGATGGAGGTCTAGGGTGCACCCCTTTAATACCACGCCCCCTACCTCACCCCTTCCCCACCTCCTCCCCTCCCAAGACCCCACCCTCCCATCTCACCCCTTCTCCACCTACTCCCCTCCCCCCCCCCCACCCCCCCCCCCCCCCCCCCCCAGCCCCCTTCCCCCCACGGGAGTTAGAGGACCATTTACATGTCAGTATTGTAATTTCCCCTGCCACTTATAAAACATCCGGTCTCCAGAATGGCTAGAAGTTTTTGGGATGCAACCTAGACGGGGTCGGGCCGTACATATTGTAATACCAAAAAATTGTTTGAAGAAAGTACGAATGGGTAATTAATCTGTCCACAATGATTTCCCCTTTAACCTCTTCTGTACCGGCGACGTCTTTCTTATTTCATTGTAGCTATAATTACACGATTTTTTGCAGCTTAACCCTTTCCTTACCGGGCCCTTCCTATTAACTACATTCTGGCTACTATTACACGCCTGTATTCAGTGTAAAAAGGGCCTCCAGCAATTAATAGGCTTTGAAATATCTCACTCAACCCTTTTTACTACTAAAGATTCTTCTTAAACTGCATAAAATAGCCTAGGCCTAACTATAGCAAGAAGACAATTTTAAAGACGTCGCCGGAACAGAAGGGGTTAAGAAGTATCTGTGGTACAGTTCCGATAACATCAAACAGAGACGCTGTACCATCCCATCTCCTCGGCCACGTAGAATCCCCGGTGTATCCTTCTGGCTGAAGAGTTACGATCAGGCAGAAGGGGAGGGATGGAGGCGATGGTGGTGGGGGGTAATAGTTTGACGGGTGGGGCATAGAAGTGATAGGAAGGGTTAGTTAGTTAAAATAGGACTTAAGAGGCTATCAACCCTATTGGATTTATTAACGCCTTACGAGCGGGCCCGTCAGTAAATTCTACTACCCGCCAAGCGGGTGGTTTTACCCTAAACGACCTTGTTTCCATGCTCTTTTTCATGCATAAACAAGAGCCAGAGCGTAATACAATTATGTATCCCTGAAAGGGCGATAATTGAGCTTTACAATGACACCAGAACCATCCTTCTACGACCGCGCGTTCTCTTGCAACGATCGTGCAAGACGAGTGCAAAATCCCTAAAATACGTAATTTCCTTACATAATTCCCTGTGTAGCGAGGCAGTGAGTGTGGGTGTGTGTGGAGTAGACGTCGGTAGTCGCGCGGGACCCGTGCCGAGCGGTCATGAGCCGACCTACGCTCCTCCCATCGCTCGTCTCTCTCTCTCAGAGCCATTATTGCTCAAAAATTGCACACAGACTTAAGTCGGGCCCCGCCACATAGTCCTTGGTTCTCTAGCCCGACTTAAGTCCACCCCCGCCAGACAAGGGTAAGCCAGCACACTGTAAGTCAACAATAGCGTCAGGAGCCCCTTGTCGAGAACGTACCCCAGTCCCTTGATAGGGAGGGAGGCAGAGGATAGTGGCTGGGCTAGGAGAGGTAGGGTACCGGTGGCAGGTTCTGTATAAAGTGGAAAGAGAAGGAGGGGGAATGGGGTTACATAATGTCAACCCACTTTACCTCGAATTAATTATTTAAGAGTTAAACTTAAAGTGTTCCGATTTGTATTATCTGATAAGCTTGAGCTGTTTAATCTGTAACGCATCATTGTCATAAATAATCGGAGGAAATCTTTCAAACAATTGTTTCAGGACTCACGCACATTGGTGCGGAGGAGAACAAAGCAACCAACTGTACGGGTTTTGGCTTTTTTGGTTGGCAGGATTGGTAACACCAAATATCGAACTGATACCATAACTAAATCATAGAAGAGTCTTTCTTATGCATTAGCTATAATGGGGGGGGGGGATTTCAGACCTTGGATATTTTTCCCCCCTCTGGCCATTTTTCCCCCCCTTATATAGGAACCATTAGTTGCCAATTACTTTATTGTAAGACTGTTTAGCGAAAACATATGAATGGTTCTTTATTTTAATAAGTAAAGGCATTAAACAAATACATTTCTCACTTATTATTTATTTAATAAGAAACATTTATGTATTTATTTAAAATGAAGTACGAGAGGCGGCGGAATAGTTATTGGAGTTATTTATAGACCATCAACTATGAGTAGAATGGGCGAGTCATTGGTTAATGTTTCATTATGTTATAGTCATTGTTTTAATGTTGAACTCAATGGACTGCGTTGTTTGATGTTTCGTTATGTTAGTAATTTGTTTGTGATAGTGAGTCATTGTTTGATGTTTCAGTCATGTTAAAGTCATTGATACACTTACCATATAACCGGGTGGATGGGGGGAAATTTTGGCCAAGAGGGGGGAATAATATCCTAGGCCAAAATTCCCCCCGGGGGAAATCTATCCTGGGCCAGATTTACCCCAGGGGGAATTTCGGACGGGGGAAAAAGCAGACTGGTACACCGGTACTGTATATATATTTGTATTTGTGTAATTCAGCTAATTTTAAAGTAATGTATAGTAGCCTATCATGTTTAAAATATGTTAAAGTATATCGAGTTCATACAAATACATGTTTCTTGGTTACAGTAGACTAGCTTACATTATTATATAATTTAATGTTATTACACTAACTACCGGTACCCTAATTTAACTAGCCTAACTTAATCTTATATCCTAACCTAGATTACCATATCCTAACTTATATCCTAAACTACAGTAGTATTGCTGTTATGCCCTGATTTTATTCAGGATTAACTATTGATCAAGGTGAGTTCTACTATACTGGTACTTCCGAGTTCATATAAGTACATATAAATAAAGGGTAACAGAGAATATATATATCGCACAATATGACTTAAGTAACACTTTATTTCTTCTTCGCTAGAAACATAAGAAATAGGGAATATTGGTACATGGAATATTTACCAGTTAGAAGCACGTATATAATCACTAGCTTCAAAGCACAATCGCGGATCTAGAAAGAGAGCAGGTATTCCGCACAGCTTCACTATATTCTATCAATGTAGAATATTATACATTTCAAGGGTCATTGAGAGTAAACACTGTTCATTTCCTTAGTTGATTAAACTCAGGTTATGCAAGAAGAATTATGCCTTAAGAGGTTTTATAAATGTAAGATGAGTATCGTGACTATCCGTATATTATGATAATTTTACCAAGCGCACTGGTGGTAGTGAAAGTTCAAGGTCAAAGCATCAGGTATGTGGGAATTGGCCTGTTATAGAAAATGTAAGGGCGAGGGGGGACTCTGAAATATTTTCAGTTATTTATAATGAATTTGGCAGAGTCGCTTGACTCCCGGTTTTTAGCTTAAATGGAATTAATTCAGAATAAAATTTACTTCTGTTGACATTAAACAATGCTCTATAGATTGCACAATACAGAACTGCAATCCCTTTCTCTAACAACGGAAGGGATTTATCTGGTTTAAACACACTTTTTGAGGGACTCTAATTACTTTTTACATAGCACGGTTAATATCACTTTGGTTATCTTCATTCTTCACCTGCACTATTAGGGCTTTCTTGTAGGTTTCTTTTGATGATGTTGATATTGTGGCTGGCTCTTTTCGTCTGCTTCTCCGTCGGCCGTCTAGGTGGGCCGGCTGTGTGAAGTAGTTACAGATGGATTGATTGGGCTTGAGATCTTGAGTATGGCTCTGTAACATATAGTAATTGTCGGGCAATTACTGTTGGGCACCATACCGGACTAACGCAAGTATTTCAGAGGCATGTAAAAATACTCGACTATCCTGACCAGTATATCAATTGTTGGTGAAGTCCTGTTAAGGTACTCTCGGGCTAGGATCTTAAATATCTTATTCAAGAACACGATATCGGATGAACACAGTAGGTTTGGTAAAAGTATCCCTACTGTCTATCCTGATCTTTACGAGAGGTTCGGGGGACCCGGGGCGGTGTTTAAACCTTTAAGTTGCACAGTCTCATGGGAGGCCACGGACTCAGTGCACCAAGGACTTGTATATGCAGAGTGCCCTTAAGGGTGTCTCGCCAAGCCCTGTCTTTAACACAGCGATCTCAGAGGTTTTGATAATTTCCTGTGTGGAGGGGGTAGAGGACAAAGTTTACCTTCTAAGAAAGTAACAAGAGAGCAGTCGGTAGTTGCCTCGAACACTCTCAGTGTTACTAAAGAACGTAACAAACATATCAAAAGAACAGTGTTTAGCCGGTCGCTGCCGAGTCAATAACAAAGTTCCTGAGCTAGGACTTGTCCTTTTTTCCCACTCTATAGAGTGTTGAGGACAGGATGCCGTACACCTCAACTTTCTTTAGAGCCGGGAGTATTCCCCTCTAGAGAATATTGAGGACGGAAGGGGATATACAACCCTCCTACACTCTGTCCTGTCTGGGTGGCATAATCAAGGTGTATTAAGGGGGGGATGGGTCGCTTTTCTGCACCCCCCTCCCCCTGTTTCGCTCACGTTTAGCCTAGTCCCATTAGTTATCTGATTGTATGACGTTCGGCCCATTAGTTTGGCGATTTTAAGAACTTTCGTCCCATTTCTTTGTCAATATTAAGCCTTTTCGTCGTGTCATTTAGGTGTCGATTTTTTTCCTGGCGAGCGATAGCGAGCCTGTATTTTAAGAGGAACTACCTTTCGGCCGGACCATTTTTCTATCGAAAAATGTACAAATTTAACATGAAGGAGGGTCTTGAGGGGTGTTTTTTAAAGCTTGATGGAGGTCTAAGGAGGAAACTAGAAAAAAAATAAAAAGATACATAAATGAGCAAATAAATACGCCCATCCCCCCTTAATTGATTTGCGATACTATTTGAACACTTATTTGAAGCTTTGGGAAGATATGTGTAATTCTTAATTCGTGTGTTTATAATTACCGTAGTGTGTGTGTTCCGTAAAATATAGGTTCCGAGTTTAAACTTACTAATAAACCAAATATTATTCAAGCACTATAAATCATTTGTGTAACATTCAACGTGGTCTATATTTCACACAGTAATTATATAATGTCATAATAATACCCTATTTCTAGAAAGTAGGCGAAAACTCTTGGACTCTTTATAACTAAAAAACGAATATATTAATCGAGCAGCGGAGATACATGGAGGGATAGACAGGCGAATAAGGAAGTAAGAAAGGGGTGTTAGGAACAACTTAAGATAGTTTGGCCATATGGAACGTATGAGAAGCGAGAGAATGACTAATAGAAGGTGTACGAGAGCGAGGTGGAAGGACAGAGAGGGAGAGGTAGACCGAAAGAGAAGTGGAAGGATAAAGTGAGGAAGTATATGGATGAGAGCGGTGCTGGTTGGGAGGAGGGGCGTCGACTGACTGAGGACTGAGGTGCATGGGGGCGGTTCGTTCGTGTCCACCCCTTCGAGGATCACGACGTCAGGCAATAAATAAATAGATAGATAGATAGATAGATAGATAGATAGATAGATAGATAGATAGATAGATAGATAGATAGATAAATATTTCTACCATTTGGGAAGGATCAGCGAGGGAATAGGTGTGGAAATGTACAATCGGGGATATTAAGTGTTGTCATAAATTCCAGTGGTTTTCGCTCAACAAGTGTTATTGGTATCTTTATAGTTACTGGGAAAAGTGCTTAGTATTAGTCAGTGTCCGAAACTTTGTGACATATCTGACAACACTTATTAACCTCGACTGTACAGCCCATTTGTTCAAGCCTTTTTAGAGTTACAGAGGTTAGGGTTCCCGATTTCTGGACTAACTATTTGGAACGGAGTATATGACATATACTGGGACAGTCGGTCCCAGTAGGTGTGTAGCTCAGGTTACTATTGTAACCTGAGCTACACACCTACTGGGACCGACTGATTATATTACCTGTACTGATATATAACAGGTGAGTGTGGAGCACCGGTATGACACTAACATTACCTGTACTGTATTAAAGGTCAGGCGGAACTGCATAACTTGACTCTTTCGCTAGTTTTGTAATACTGTATGTGAAGCAATGACCAATTGTATCTACCAGTATGTCTATCTATCTTCATGTCTATTTTATCCTTCTCACACACACACATATCTATCAATCTATCTAGCTATATATTATATCTATCTCTCTCTCTCTGTATATATATATATATATATATACAGTATATATAGTATATACCGTATACCGTACCCTCAGCCAAGCTCATTTTCCTTCTTTTCTTCATAATTTTCCTCCACCTCCAACTCTTTCAGACCATGAATTAATTCTCCTCTTCCACATTTCCATAATCTCCTGTTCATCTATCTTCTCCACCCCCCTTTATTTCTCTTCTTTCTTCCTTCTCTTCTTCCTCCTTTTTATCACCACATCCACATCCTCCTTCTCCTCCTCTTCCACATCACCTTCCTCTTCCCTTCACCATTACCGGTACCTTTCCATCGCTTCACATTATATCTTCCTCTTCCATCTCTCTTCCTCTTGACCTCCTACGGTACTTCATCTTCTTTGCCATTTTCTCCTCCTCCTCCTTACCTCTATCTCTATCTTTTCTTTTTCTTCTTCCTCCTCCTCCTCCTCCTCCTCCTCCTCCTCCTCTTCCTCCTCCTCCTCCTCCTCCTCCCCTCAAGTACAGACACTATCTCTCGATTCCTCCCCCCTTATCTACATACCGGTATAAATATTTGGTGGTGGTGGGAGAGAGTGACGTACAGTATCTTGGTTCCCGATACTGGAGAGAGAGAGAGAGACTACAAACATAAGGTTGGAAAGTTAAGGGCCTAATTGGCGAATTTTGACGGCGAGGGCGTTACGAGTGCCATGTTTGCCTATTTTTGTGTTTTCACGCAATTAATCTCCAATATTCGTTAAACTCTTTACACAATCTCAAATACTTCGCGGAAATTGTTATACAGTCCATCGTTGTCGCCCAGATATTTTGGGAATTTCAAAAAATCAAGGCGAATCCAAAATTAGTTGGGGAGCTCGTACCAGTACGACAAACGTACCGGTACTTTTCGTAATCATTTCGCAAAGGGCTGCAGCCTCATCGGCATATTCGTTGCAATTCTCCCTTCAGCGAATTAACGCCTTACGAATGGGCCCGTCAGTAACTTCTACTACCCGCCAAGCGGGTGGTTTTACCCTAAACGACCTTGTTTTCGTGCTCTTTTTCATGCATAAACAAGAGCCAGAGCATAATACAATTATGTATCCCTGAAAGGGCGATAATTGAGCTCTCCAATGACACCAGAACCATCCTTCTACGACCACGCGTTCTGCTCTCTTGCAACGATCGTGCAAGACGAGTGCAAAATCCCTAAAATACGGTAATTTCCTTACATAATTCCCTGTGTAGCGAGGCAGTGTGTGTGGGTGTGTTTGAAGGCGGGCCCAGTGCTGGCGCGGGAACCGTGTCGAACGGTCAGAGCCGACCTATGCTCCTCCCACCGCTCGTCTCTCTCTCAGAGCCAAATATTGCTCAAAATTGCACACCGCCTTAAGTCGGTCCCCGCCACATAGTCCATGGTTCTCTAGACCGACTTAAGTCCACCCCCTCCAGACAAGGGTTAAAGTTATTGGTAGCACTGTTTTTTTTTTTTTTTAGCGAATGTGACAAATATGCTAAATGGAGATACCCCCTCCAATTTGGCGAATGCCTATATAGTAGAGTCATTTTCAGAGCTTCCGTGACCGTGTTTAGGATACCAAAGTTTCTCAGTAAATTTAACAAGGGCAACTGATGCTAAAAAAAATAAGCCCCCATACACCTCACCAAAATGACGGGAAAGTTGTTATTTTAGACGTTTTTCAAAATGGCCGCCGCTGTCATCTTAAAAAATTGATAAAGTTCTATTTCTTGAAGTGAATGGCCAAAAATTACAATTTTGGTGTCTATTCCCACTAATTTTGGTGTCAGAAAACCAATGGGATGGCATAATTAAAAAATAATTAATAACTAATTACCAAATAATTAAGAAAATAAGAAAATAATTAAGAAAATCAATGGGATGGCATAATTCATGATTTAGAGTCCCATTAACCTCAACATCTAAGACAAATATGATGTTGTTAAATCCACTGAGAAACTTTGGTATCCTAAACACGGTCACGAATCCTCTGAAACTTACTCAAATAATATAATATATAATTTAAAATGTAAACCAAGAATGTTGACTGATCAATTCCTTCTTTTTCAGGTTTGTTGCATCGAATTTGGCGTGAAGAATCATAAGCATGGAACGTAGAGGAGTTAGTGATGTGCCTGACCCAGGACCTGGATTAAAATGCATATTATGTCAACATCCCTGTATAGCTGATGATAGTACGGACAAGACATCTGATACAAAGTGGGAGAATCTAAGGAGCAAGTGTTTTCGGTGGAAGGAACTTGATAAATTTCAGCATGCCTATGCAGCAGTGGAGTGGGACAAGGGGCCTAAAGGCCTGTACATGCATAGTAAATGTTACACCCAGATCAGTATTAATCGCTATATTCAGCAAGCACAGAATCGTAAACGGAAATCTGAACAGGAAGAAGTTCAAGCATCAACTTCAAGTCAACAACTCCCAGGAAATGTGCCTAAAAAGCTTCGTTCTAGTACTGGAGTGGTTCATGATAAGAATCTCTGTGTGGTGTATGAAAGGACCACAAAAAAACAGTAATCCTGACAAGTCCAAACTTTTGCTGCTGTCAACAGTAGAGGCATGGAACCGGTTCAATTTGCATACAGTTTGTCTGTCAGATGAGCCTATAAGAGAAAGATTGAATACCCTACATGCATCTATCCCAGACAGTCGAACGGCGTTTGGATTGGAAATTCGTTATCATCGTGAATGTTGGCGCAATTATGTCAGCAACCCTCTGAAGGAGTCTTTTCCTGATAAACAAACAGAGCATCTGCAACATGTTAATCTTCGAGAGGCCCAAAATATCTTCTTTCATCATGTCCGTCAAGTTATCTTTGATGATCATGAAATCCATACACTGCAAGGTCTTGTAAAGGATTACAAAGGCATTACTTCAAATTATGGTTACTATTCCACAGCAAAGTCCAGTTTCGTGAAGGAAATTCTGATCAAGGAATTTGGAGATGACATAGCATTTAATGAACGAGGTCAGAAGAATGTGAGTGAACTGGTATATGATGCAAGAGCTGCAGGTTCATATCTTGAGGCTGCAATATCCTCTCTAGGTGTAAGTGACGATCAGCTGGTGAAGAATGTAGCTGGGCGACTCAGAGATCAGATCATCAAAACAAAAACTGTTCCTTGGCCTCCATACATACATGAGCTAGAAGAATATGAAGACCTGAATGATCTCCTCTTGAAGCTCATCACTTGGTTAAAGCACCCCACAAAGTCTGAAGTCGATGACAAGCCCCAAGTCAGATCAATTGCATCTATTTTGACCAGCTACATCACTGGAAGACGTACTGCATTTGAGACAAACCTCGGTGTACTGCTACATGGTATGACAAAGAGCAGAGAAATGGTAGACATATTACATAAGGATGGCCTGGGAATCAGTTACAATGATTGCTTTTGCTTAGAGATTTCTGGGCAGTTACTGACCTGAAGCATTCAACTGAGTGTCCTTTTGAACTTTCTGAAGGAACACTGGCAATATGTATAGTCGACAACGATGACTTCAAAAGTGACACTTTGACTGGAAGTGGTCAATCACATCGTACAAATGTCATGTTTGTTCAGCCAGACCTACCTAAGCTAAATCTACCTACCCTAGATGATGATAGACCAGTTGCAAATAGCACCTTGCCTTCGTACCTCTCTGATAGCCTCAAAGAACTTGGGAGCCAGATGCAAAGAATTGAACCATACAAAACAGTCAAGCATGGTGAACCACCCATCAGACCAAGGATAACGGATGAACAACATCTGGACACAGTTCCTGAATAGACATTCGAATGCAGAATGTGTTATCTTGGTTAATGACTCGTACGAGCAAGACTTCTCCATCAAAGATAGTGAACGACAACACCGTCAAAAAAATCAGTCCATTTGCAATGTGTTTATGAAATCAGAGGACAAATTTCCTTCTAGTAGAGACTTTCATGCTCTTCTTGGTAAGCCAGAGAATAAAGTTCGCCTTCAAGCATTTATCAAGGCTGCTTTCAAAAGAAAGGCATCTACAACCACTATTCAGCTCATACACTGTGTTGTTGGCAAACCAGCAAGGAATCTCACCACAGATGAAGTTTTGCAGAATCTCACATACGCGCATGCAGAAGCAGACACAGCTCTGTTCACTCTTTAAGGTAAGCTGTGGTCAGAAGGGTATACAGAAGCAGTTGTCATAGACACTGAAGATACTGATAACTACGTTCAGGCAGCCTATGTGACTCGGCAAATATCAGGACTCTTGTGCTTGAAACGCAAATCTCAGCTGATAAATGCTCGGTGTTTGTGTAGTGAGGCAATGGCGGAGTCTTTGATCCCACTTTATGTTCTTACCGGATGCGACCATAAGTCCGGCTTTTATGGAATAGGCAAGAAAACTATTGTTGACCGTGTAGAAAAATCATCAGAGGCTCGCAACCTCCTTAAAAGTTGTGGCACAATCATCCCAGTCACACAGGAAATCATCAATGACTTACAGAAATTTGTTATCCGGTACATCTATTGTGACACCAAACACAAGACCCTAGCAGAGGTGAGAGCAGCAAAGTGGTCAGTACTCAAGAAAAAGAAGATCATCAGACTGGTACCTGATTCTGACAGTCTACGACCACACTTAGAGCGCACCAATTACCTCACATATCTGCAGAAGAATTTCCAGCTTCAGAATCATCCATCACCAATTGGCCATGGATGGCACCTTGTAAATGGCTTATGCCTCCCAGTACGCTATACCCAACCTGCACTTCCATCATTCCTGGATCTTCTAAAAACTCCAAGTCATCCACAAATGGAGAGCAGCGATGATGACAGCGGAAGTGATTCTGACAGTTGTGCATCATATTTGTCCTGCAGTGATAGTGCATCTTAATGCAGTAGGTCTCATGTTTTATTAATTTAGGATACCAAAGTTTCTCAGTGGATTTAACAACATCATATTTGTCTTAGATGTTGAGGTTAATGGGACTCTAAATCATGAATTATGCCATCCCATTGATTTTCTTAATTATTTTCTTATTTACTTAATTATTTGGTAATTATTTATTAATTATTTTTTAATTGTGCCATGCCATTGATCTTCTGACACCAAAATTAGTGGGAATAGACACCAAAATTGTAATTTTTGGCCATTCACTTCAAGAAATAGAACTTTATAAAAAATTTAAGATGACTGGGCGGCCATTTTGAAAAACGTCTAAAATAACAACTTTCCCGTCATTTTGGTGAGGTGTATGGGGGCTTATTTTGTTTAGTATCAGTTGCCCTTGTTAAATTCACTGAGAAACTTTGGTATCCTAAACACGGTCACGGAAGCTCTGAAAATGACTACTAATACAAATATTGGCAAATAAATTTCGACGGACATACGACATTTGACGAGGCGTAGCAATGTTAGGTAGAATATTATGTCTATTCATTTTATAACATACCGGTATATGAGGACAATATTTTGAACATAGTATGGTAGAAACATTAATTTACCGGAGGGTAGAATAAAGCCTTTGGCAAATGGGTGAGCCTTATTGGCAAATACTCTTGCCTATATAGGAAAAGAACATTTTCAATATTCAATATCTCTTAACATTTAGGATATGGAAAACATAATTATGTGCTTGGAATTATTTATATATATATATAGCCTAATCCCGAAGTGTGCCTTACCTATTATGAGACACATAATTATTCAATATATAACATATGTACTGTAGGCTATATATATATATATATATATACCGGTATATATATATATATATATATATACCGGTACCGGTATATTAGTTAGGCTATCCATCAGAGTTGGGTCAGTTAAGTTAATTAACTTAACTTTTGCCGATTAACCGATGAAGTTCATTAACTTTAACTTAACTAGTTAATTTTGATTTGTGTTTAACTTAACTTAATCGAAATTTCTAAAAAGTAATTGATCAATTCGATTAAATTTCGATTAATTATCAAATAATTTTCCCCATTTAGACTATGCTGTCTGGAGAATTTATTACAGAATGGATATCGACCCTTTAGAGGTACCGTAGTCAAAAGAAGAATGACGAAAATTATAAATAATATTAGAAACTTATCGTATGAGGAGAGGTTGAAAGCCTTAGGTTGCACTCACTAGAAAGAAGAAGATGTAGGGGAGACATGATAGAGGTATATAAATGGATAAAAGGTATAAATAAGGGCGATATAGAGGAGGTATTAAAACTAAAGAACGGCGACATAACCCGCTCAAATGGTTTCAAGTTAGATAAGTCTAGATTTAGGAAAGATATTGGAAAGCACTGGTATGGGAATAGAGTTGTTAATATGTGGAATGGACTGCCCAGAACAGTGATTAGCTTAGGAACAGTTGAAAGTTTTAAGCGTAAGTTGGACTCCCATATGGATGATATGGGCTGGGTGTGAATGGGAGTTTGCCTCGTGTGGGCTGCATGGCCTTATGCAGTTTCCCGCGATCTTATGTTCTTATATTCTTTGTACTAGATATGGAAATCGCATTTCAGCTAACCACGTGGTCACCCTGCCATTCCTACGATCCATATATAGTGACCTCTCTCTCTCCCAGCCTCGACTGGCAGTCTGTCAGTAATTGCATTTTAATTGCTGTATGTCAATAGTGGGTGGGTATAGTTCTCCTTAACTAAGCTAAAATGAGAGAGAAAGAGAGAGAGAGTGAGAAAGAAAGAGACAGACAGAGACAGAAAGCGAGAGAAGCCGGTCGATAATGATAAATAAAATAAATTAAGTACGATGAAATATTGTATAGTCTATGGTTGCTTCTAAAATGCAAATAAAGTTGATATAGTATTCAGAAGGATTACTACACTATAGATGGAGAACAAAGATGAGTTAAAATGTTATAAAATGTTCAAGTATATTATAGAATATGTACCGGTACTCGTATGTTTCATCGTAATATAATGTACAGGTAGCATGCAGTTATTGACAGTAATAATAGATGAAGTAAAAAATGAACGCATGGATGACATTAATTTATATTGCACCAGATACAATAATTATGTAGCTATAGATCAACTACCCTAAATATAACAGCCGTAATAGATTGATGATTAGGCTGTAAGCGAGTGAGAGAGAGAGAGAGAGAGCGTGGGATGTGGGATGTGATTGGCAAAATTAGGTTTTGCACCAAGGTAAATTTGGAGGTGGAGTTAGTAAATACACTCACACATATCAAACATATTTCCACATACACTGACAGATATGCACACACATACATAGCTATTTCTACTCACCTTACGCACACACACACACACAAACACACACACAGACACACACACTTGCACGTCTTCAAATACCCCCGACAAAATGTATTATAATAAAGTACCGGTATTGTAATTTATGTTACGGTACCGTATTGTATTCATTGTGGTGTACTACCTAACATAAGAATAACATAGCCTAACCTAATATTTTTGGTCGTGTTTGTCCTGTCCGTCTTACTTTGCAAAGAAACTCAGATAAAACGCACCAATGTTGGGTGAAGCCCCGATGCTTTCCTCTCCTCCTCCAGCTCCCTTCCTCACCTCCTACTACTTCCTCTGTCCCCTGTCATGCTTCGAGACATTAAAGTCATAAAAATCAATTATTGTTTGTCTCAACTTCCCTATATTCATGTTATGTCATTCTACCTTTTCTATTTTTACATACATGAATAGACGAATGACAAACAAAAATAATTGAAGACAAAATACATGACATCCTTCGTTCATGAAAAATATTATGGTTACTTAACTTTACCGTTATCATGCCAGTTTATTGTTTACTCTAACATTAACTAACATGACCTAAACTATTTCAACCTAACCTAATATTTAAATGGTATTTATGTAAACTAACCTATATGAACCTAACCTGTGGAGACTAACCTTGCCTAAATAACCTAACGTAAACTAATATATCCTATATTATTCAAACCTAAGTTCATAAAGATATTACATGAAAATTATGAATATATTGATTATGAACATGATATTATTGACGCAGAATCCTTAGAGTATTTAACAACCGAGCGCGCCAAATATCTTTCACCATATACTAATGTGGGGTTATTGCTCAAGGTAAAGTTTTGCCCCACGTAAAGTAACTTGACGACAGATTTTATCTTTAACTCGAGATATTTGGGGTGTACTAATTCCTTAGTCCGCCCTCTTCTGGAATACTGCGTTCAATCCTGGTGCCCTTATTACCAAAAAGATATAAACAAGCTAGAACGAGTTCAACGTAGAGTTACCAAAATGATACCTAGCCTAAAGAACAAACCATACGAAGAGCGTCTTAGAGAATTAAAGCTATTTCCTTTAACCCAGCGCAGATTAAGAGGCGACTTAATTCAAGTGTTCAAAATCATCAAAGGCATCGACAATATGAACTGTAGTAAGTACTTCACTATCGACCAATCTAATTACACGCGGGGGAAACGGTTGCAAAATTATTGGTAAATCTTTTAACTCGCACGAATCTAAGAATTTCTTCTTCAATCGAGTTGTCAACTTGTGGAATGGGCTTCCCCGGAACGTTATAGACTGCATCACCGTTGATTCATTTAAACTCCGCCTAGACAAATATCTCGCATCAAACCCGCGACTGACTGCGTTTGTAAATGAATAACTTTATTTTATCCCCCCCTCAGTTACTAACCCATCTGTCCCCTACTAACTTCCTAATCCTGCCACGGACATTAGTTCCAGGGCAGTAATTCCCTTTCCAATGTTCCCTTACCCACTCTAAACCACTGTTTGGACACTTGATCATCAGTGTTTTGGAGGACAAGCAACCTAGAAGGGTCACTAGATATGTTGTTGCTTGATTTTCTTTGTACTCCTTTGTACTCCTTTGTACTCCTTTGTACTCCTTTGTACTTCTCACCTTTGTGTCAATTCATTAAGATTCCTTTTGAGCTTCACCGATATTGTCTCCTGGATTAACTCAGTACTGGAAGAATACAGCTGCCAAGTACAAACGTCTTGCTCCAGTTCCCATGTATTACATAAGAATGCCAACATTATCTTCACCATTGGAACGATTATTTTCAGTCACTGGCAAGATATTTCGACCTGAGCGTAACAGGCTAAGTTTGAAACTCTAATCTGCAAATTGAATGAGTATGCTTGATTACTATGACATAAGAACATATGAGAACATAATCTTACAGTATCTTACAGTAGATCCTCTGGAAAAGGGCAAACTAGGCCTGTGTATCCAGACGGGAGTCTGCAGAATAATGATTGGCCCACACAAGGCAGATCCCTCTCACACCCAACCCTAATTATATGCCCAACTCACTAACACCATGAGGACCGACCTCACCAAAACGGTCAGAGGTCGGCATAAGTCTGCGGAGAGCCGATTAGACCACATCAGGCAGATCCCTCTCACACCCAACCTATTTCGTCCATACGTTTATATAATTTTATCATAAAGCTCTCTATCGTTCTTAATCCCACTATAGCTCTCGGTTGCCTATTCCACCTATCTACAACTCTGTTACTAAATTAATATTTGCATATCTTTTCTGAAACTAAATTTATCTAATTTAAAACCATTTGTTAGAGTGATTTCGCTATCACTGAGCTTCAGTACATATTTCATGTCCCCTTTATTTATCCCACTAACCCACTTGAGCACCTCCATCATATCCCCTCTAACTCTGCGTCTCTCTAATGAATGCAAGCCTATTTGTTCAACCTTTCTTCATATGGAACATTTCTAATATTATGGATAATTTCTGTCATTCTTCGTTGTACTCTCTCTAAGGAATCTATGTCCATTCTGTAATAAGGACACCAAAAGTGGACAGCGTAATCCATATGTGGTCTTACTAACGCTAGATAAAGTTTTCAGATTACGTCTACAGTTCTATTACTCATACTTCGAGATATAAATCCGAGAACTCTATTTGCCTTATTTCGAGCACTAACGCATTGAATTCTACGTTTCAAATCACCGTTGACGATGACTCCCAAATGTCATCATCCGAGTTTTTTATATTCACGTTATCTACCGGTAATCTATATCCTGCATTTTCTATCGATTTCCCAAATGTTACTACACTGCATTTATCTACATTGAACTTCATGCATGCATCTACATTGAACTTGACTAACGTAAACTAATATAATCCAATATTATAGAAACCTAAGTTCATGTAAATATAGTCTTGGGGTACCTGAATCTATCTCATACCGGTATCTCAGTTGTTAGTTGGCTTGACAACAAAATTATCTGTACATAAATATATATTGTGTTGATAACTACTGTCTTCTACCTGCTTACTACAGAAGGTCCTACTTAAGCTGAAGAAATCTACTAAGAGTGTGACGTCTACCAGCGTTGGCAGAATTGCCTCTCGTTAGCCACTAGCGCTCGCCAGGGACATCGAAATGGGCTACAGTTATCCGAGAATGTTGTTCTTTCTTTCCTTGTAATTGCATTGTCACAGACAGTTCAGTGGTGGTCTTTGTTTTTGTCTGTGACAACGGGATGTATTTTATATCAACAGTAGTGAGGATAGAACCAGCGTGGGAAGGAGAAAGACTTTCAGAGCGAGAAGGTAGTAAGTGTCTGAGTCACGTGTGCATTCCTGCCTCCTCGCTCGCCATTGGCCGGCGTGTCTGGCTGTGTCACGTGACACCTGCTGTCTTGTGACGTATCGGCCCGTGATTGGCCGACCATCCCGCCCTTGCGGGCTCCTGTGTAACTTGCCTCCTGCATGAGGGTCCCCAGGAGCTGTCCTCGTCAGGACAGGCTTGGCGCGCGTGCTTCTAACATCCCCTTGCATACTCTCCCCCCGATCACCACCTTTGTCACTATTTCTCTCTCTGAACTTCTTCTTTTCCATTACTTCTCGTCTTTATTCAATTAATTATCCCCTTGGGTTCTGCATACGGTTTCCATAGCCGGCCCATTGTATTGCATGCGCCGTCCTCAGAGATATTTACATGTACTTAGAATAGGTTTGAGGGTTCTTAGTTAGTATAGGTTAAGAACTTTGTGTGTGTCTCCATTATTGATTTAGTGTTTCTGCTCTTTTATTTAATGCTAGACTGGGATAAGGTAACTGTAGTCGTTGTCTCCGATGTGTGTACGGTTTGCCTATACCTACACGACTTCGACCGGTCCTGTGGTAGCCTGTGTTGTCTTTTCGGTTGCGTCATTTGCGAGTGCATTGTGTTGACTGAGGGTTTTGGCCTGTACCAGTTCCACACTTTGCTGCCTCTTTGCTTGTCTTTTGAGGGTCGCCAGGATAGAACCAGATACTTGTGATCTGGACCTATCGAGAGAGCCCCCTAGTCAATTAACGTAACTTAAAGGATGCAGTCTTAACGACATCGCTAGGCTACGAGCCTGTCTTGCTCAACCCCAGTTCCTTACCTAGAGTATCCCAGCTAGACATTATTAATCGAGTAGACACTTGTTAGTATTTAATATAAGCTCTTTGATATGTGCGCATTATTTTTCACAGCATTTATTAGTATAGGTTGTTGTTGAGTCGCACAACCATAGCAGACTGTTTCGTTGATGAGGAAGTACCGTACTTCTTTCAGTGTCGAGCATTGCTACCGTTGCGCATTTATAGTATTCTCGTGTCAGTTAACATAATGTTAACCTGGGTTAGCCTGAAGTAGAATACATTTATGCCCAGTTAAGGATACCCCACTATCGCAGATTAACTCTGGAGGGTATAGGTGTTTTGTTCGCCGGCATATAAGTTCGAGGGTTTGGATCTAGCGTACCATTGTTGCATAGTGCCCTATTACTAGTCCAATCATTAAGAGCCCTTGTTTTATTCGTAGTCCGGGTCGTAACAAGAGTGCCTGGAATATCCTAAATATAATTATTGTATTGTAGAACAGTTCACACTTAGTCTTTGACT
Organism: Paralithodes platypus; assembly: GCA_032716605.1. NCBI lineage: Eukaryota > Metazoa > Arthropoda > Malacostraca > Decapoda > Lithodidae > Paralithodes > Paralithodes platypus. The sequence continues at coordinate 61,418,955 of CM064492.1, forward strand.
ACAGTGCATCAATTCCTTCCTATGTCAAGTAATATGGTTTACAATTTATACAAATAAAATATAAAACTATACTAAATTGGTTAACTCCTTGACTGTCAGAGGCTTTTCCTGGCCGTAATATATATATATATATATATATATATATATATATTGTTTTGTATGATTAAGTGAATAGAAACATGCAATGTAAAATAATATGGAAGCATTTACTCCAGTTTTAAGTTCTTTATAACATTAATCATTCCTAACAGTAATAAAACTGCCTATTGTTATCCAAAATAATTATATTTATAAGGACGTCATTTTCATGAAGATGTTAATATGGAAAACATATAATATATTAGACTGTCATCTTCATTCAAGAGAAAACTCCACATATACAATACAATAATAATCCTTACTAATTGCAGTAAAATCGGCAAAATATAATAAACAATTGTTAAATCCACAAAACTAGTAAAAGTTAATTGATTAAGTTTGAAAATTAACTAACTTAACTAGTTAATTTTACTAAATGTGTTAACTTAACTTAGTTGATTAAATTTTAAAATTAACTTAACTTAACTAGTTAATTTGTTCAGTTAATTGACCCAACTCTGCTACCCATAGAAGTGCCTCTAACTTTATTTGTTTGGAGTAAACATATGGAGTAAAACAAGCTTCAATCAGCTTTCAAATTATTTTATTTACTACTGAATAATTGTCGTGTGTATGTATGTATGTATGTATGTATGTATGAATGTATGTACTCAGGTACTGTACATACTCCATAGCTGGAGTTGGCCAACTCGAGACAGAGACCGAACAGAAACAACGGTAAATATCCAGTTTTACACCGGGGACGATTTTTACAAGTATTTTTTATTTGTTTTCCTTGTTTTGGGGGTTTTTAGTTTTTTTTGTAATGAACCCCATCGGAAAATGCAAAAAAAGCTATTATCCATCAATCTTAAGACACGGTCCCCCCCCCCCCCCCCGATAGTGGGGAGGTCTATGAAGTTCAGGGAGAATGAGGGGTTATAAACGTAAAAAGGCGATAGATAATAGCGTATTGTAGCAAAACTTGGGGTCAATATACAGGAGGCGCTACAATATTGGTAAAATATTAAGCTCAATAGCATGTGATTAAGCGATTTTTTCCAAATTTTTGATGTAGGTGTCATTCCCAGGAAACTAACATAATACATATTATATGGATATTTACGTTTTAAGGGTTTGTTTACACTTCTTCTTTTTCGTCTTCTTCTGGGAGACCTCTTTTGCGTGACTGTCAGTCAACAACTGAGACATCTGGTGGCGAATGCAATGAACTATACTAGTGGCGTCGTGGCCAAAGTAATCACCCTACCTAATCAGTGGCGTATATAGGGGGGGGGGGGGGGGGGGGCCACTTGGCCATGGCCCCCCCTTTTGTCCATAGTTGTTAGTTTGTGTCCCTAGTTTTGTTACTAGTGAGTAAAGTAATCTCTCTCTCTCTCTCTCAACTTTATTATTGCGAGTTTTAGTTTATTTTGTTTTCTCTCTCTCTCTCATTAATGCCATTTTGCGAGTTTTAGTTTATTTTTTAAATGTTTCATATAAAAAGTAATATTGCAATTTCCATAAGTTTCAGGAATGAATGAATCAACAATTGTATAGTATTATGATATAGATTATAGCAGTTTTTTTATACATACTGTAGAATTCCCTAATTAAATATTTGTCAAACCGCTCTTTTTTTGTTTAGCCAACATATATAATCTTCTGTATATTGTTTTACCATTGAATATCAAATTAGCGCAATATATCCCTGCTGAGGCCTCAAAAGGACCCTAAAAATGCTTGATTTTCAAACCCCCCAGCTGTAGAGGCTCGCTTCGCTCGCCCACCCATTATATAAAATTTAAAATAATGGATTCACCCCTATGGCCCCCCCCCTTCCCAAGGACCTATATACGCCACTGTACCTAATTCATGCCAAGAGTACTCGAGTTCACTGACACGTGATGTCTATCGACCAATCAGGTGATGCCATGATTTGGAAAACAGGTGGCTCGGGATATAAGCTATCAGTTTGACTTTGGCCAGCTTGTGTAGAGGGTGTGAGGCGATCAAAGCTTTTTCCACCGTCTTTAAAAACACTGAGGCTGCTTAACCTTTAAAGAGCGGCACCCGGCTATAGTCGAGTGAAATAAATGTGGCCTATGTGGCGGGGCCCGGCTATAGTCGCATGCAATTTTGAGCACGTAATGTGCTCTGAGAGAGAGCGGAGCGGTGGGAGGAGCGTAGGTTACCTCATGACCGCTCGCCACGGTGGCCGTGGAGCTACTGAGATGTACTCCGCCCTACTCCACCCTCCCTCACTCGTTTCACACTTAATAATGTAAGGAAATTACCGTATTTTACCTATTTTGCCCTTCGGTTGCACGATCGTTGCAAGGCAACCAGTGATCATAGAAGGATCGTTCTGGTGTCATTGGAAAGGTCATTTAATGCCCTTTCAGGGATATATACTTGTATTACGCTCTGGCTCTTGTTTATGCATGAAAAAGAGCACGGAAACAACCCCATTTATGGTAAAAAAAAACGCTGGGCGGCACGGTCAAATATACCGCGTAGGCCGCTCGTGGAGTGTTAAGACATTTTCGCCTTCCAATTAGTGTAAACTGTCCAAAGTACAATAACCAGTGTTCCAAATACAGCCGACGAGGACAGTTGGTTTTGAAATACACATACAGTTTTTTGACATGGAAAAATTTGAAACAAAAATCCACCAGCTGTTGACCAAGATCAGTGGTGATCGAGCCTCCAGTGGCCATCCAGGCAGCCACTCAAGCCAGTACCTCATCTGTTCATTAAGGTTAGTTGGTTGGTTGGGACATTATAAAGGAGCCGGACCACAGCTAGCTCAGGAATCTTAATGGGTGATCGCAAAGTAACATTAAGTAAAATATTTTTTTCGCATAGGTTTAAACTGGCATGCAAGGGCTATTTTTGTATCCTACGTACTGTGTAATTTGAACCCTTAGTAGCTGGCATGCAAGGGCTAGTCTTGTATCCAACGTACTGGGTCTAGGTTAGGTTAGGTTAGGTTGGGTTGTTAGGTTAGGCTAATGTTAACCCCATTCTTACTAGGTTAGGTTAGGTAAGGTTGTTAGGTTAGGCTAATGTTAACCCCATTCTTACTAGGTTAGGTTAGGTAAGGTTGTTAGGTTAGGCTAATGTTAACCCCATTCTTACTTCGTTATGTTAGCCTAATGTTAACCCTATGAAAACCCAAACAATGATTTTATTAAGGTTACTGTGTAATTTTAACATGAAAATGAGTAAAATCCGAGCCAAGTTTCGTCAAAACTTGGCTCGTGTTTTCAAAATGTCAGGTTATATGGGTATGGAAATTTACAAAACCCGAGCCAACATTTTAATAAGGTTACTGTGTTATTTTAATTTTTAAATTAGTTAAATCCGAGCCACCTTTCGTCAAAACTTGGTTCGGCTTTTCAAAAAGTCGGGTTTTATGGATCTGGAAATTGACAAAACCCGAGCCAAATTTTAGTTAAAAATGTGTATTATCGTGTTCTATACGCTTTTTACCCCTCAATTTCCCTGATCTTCATAGCCTTCCCCACTATCGGGGGGCGTGTCTTTAGATTGATGGATAATGGGTAAATGCTTAATTCCCATTCAATTTCATCACTAGATTCGACTAAAACACCAACAAAAAAATCAAAATACAAAAAAAAAAAAAAATACCTGAAAAACACGTTGTCTCCTGTATATTAACCAAACTTTTCTCGGGTTTTAAGGAATTTGCAACCCACAAAAACCGAGATTTCGAAAACCCGAGCCAACTTTTGGCAAAAGCTGGCTCGAATTTTGAAATTTGTCGGAGTCTAAAAAGACAGTAACTTAATTTCGAAATTTGGCTCGGGTTTTGCAAAATTGCCAATGAATAAAACCCGAGCCAACTTATGGCAAAAGTTAGCTCGAATGTTGCGATGTCTTAGATTGTAAAAACACATTAACCTAATTTCGAAATTTGGCTCAAGTTTTCCAAAATTGCAAACGCATTAGGTAATTATAGGGAATAGGCTCGCACCCTTATTTCTTCATGTTTTTTCCTCCAGATTTTGAGAAATGAGTGTTTTCATGGTCTTGGTTATAATTCCAATGTGGGATACACGATGGGTTGAGGGGGGCTTTGCCCCCATCCCCCCCATGAATTATTGAAATCGTCATCTATGTTGCCAGCAGGGGGTAAATATCGATTATACTGCATAAAGAAGGCGTTGGTAAAAATTTATCACCAACCAGTTACGAGTTTTTCAGGTATTTTTTTTTTTTTTTTTTATTTGTTCTTTGATATACAGTGTTGTTTAATACCGAGGACCGTCGGATTTTAGTATTTTCAACATTAGCCTAACCTAACCTAACCGAAGACTAACCTGTCTCGCCCGACGGTCTAAGTCGTAAATATTGTCCAACTACCTCTTACCTACCACCTATGTGCTAGTACACTCGGTTACCATAGTCTCTAGCCCACTCCTCTCTGGCAAGAGGTGAGGCCAGAACCCTTACTGGACGGCGGCCCACAGTGATGGTTAGGGGTGGGGTTGGGGGGAGAGGGCAACACACACACACGAACACACTGTGAACCATTTGTGTGAAGCAATCCAGGAAGCTATTTTTGTTGGTTACTTTCTTGTAGTTATTTGATATTTGTTAGCATCATTTCGCATTATTTAAAATCCTTGATTCCATACTATTGAGAACAAACATATGCAATATTTTCTTTAGCATGAGTAAGTATAACTACAGGTGTGAACGATTAGTTATTAGGTAGTGCAGTTCCTATTATTAGCAAAATTGAAGTTCAGGGAAGGCTTCAAAATAGATCAGTATAGATATGGCAGACTGGAACACATACACACTCACAGAGAGAGAGAGAGAGAGAGAGAGAGAAGGATAGTGTGTGGGGGGGGGGGAGGTAACGGACTGGGAGGCAGAGAAACAGGGATAGGGTGAAATGTGGTTGTGGTGGTGAGAGGCAAAGAGGGAGTGAGATAGAGTGAAAGGGAGGTGTTGGAAAGGAAATATGGAATAGGAATACGATAAAACTTCATTAGAAACATTTATGGGTGTGTGTGTGTGTGAATAACTAATCATAGTCATATATGTCATTTGTAACTTTCTGAATTATATCTTTCATATAGGGTAATTAGTATAACAATTTAAAGATTTGGTTAATATTAATACAGGAGACGCAACAACGTGTTTTTCAGGTATTTTTTTTGTTTGTATTTTGATTTTGTTTTTGGTGTTTTAGTCGAATCTAGTGATGAAATTGAATGGGAATTAAGCATTTACCCATTATCCATCAATCTAAAGACACGCCCCCCGATAGTGGGGAGGGCTATGAAGATCAGGGAAATTGAGGGGTAAAAAGCGTATAGAACACGATAATACACATTTGTATCCAAAATTTGGCTCGGGTTTTGTCAATTTCCAGACCCATAAAACCCGACTTTTTGAAAACCCGAGCCAAGTTTTGACGAAAGTTGGCTCGGATTTAACTAATTTAAAACTGAAAATAACACAGTAACCTTATTAAAATGTTGGCTCGGGTTTTGTAAATTTCCATACCCATATAACCCGACATTTTGAAAACACGAGCCAAGTTTTGACGAAACTTGGCTCGGATTTTACTAATTTTCATGTTAAAATTACACAGTAACCTTAATAAAATCTTTGTTTGGGTTTTCATAGGGTTAACATTAGCCTAACCTAACGAAGTAAGAATGGGGTTAACATTAGCCTAACCTAACCTAGTAAGAATGGGGTTAACATTAGCCTAACCTAACAACCTTACCTTACCTAACCTAGTAAGAATGGGGTTAACATTAGCCTAACCTAACAACCTTACCTAACCTAACCTAGTAAGAATGGGGTTAACATTAGCCTAACCTAACAACCTTACCTAACCTAATCTAGTAAGAATGGGGTTAACATTAGACTAACCTAACAACCTTACCTAACCTAACCTAGTAAGAATGGGGTTAACATTTGCCTAACCTAACAACCTTACCTTACCTAACCTAGTAAGAATGGGATTAACATTAGCCTAACCTAACAACCTTACCTAACCTAACCTAACATAGACCCAGTACGTAGGATACAAAAATTGCCCTTGCATGCCAGTTTAAACCTATGCGAAAAAAATATTTTACTCTATGTTACTTTGCGATCACCCATTAAGATTCCCGAGCTAGCTGTGGTCCGGCTCCTTTATATTGTCCCAACCAACCAACTTAATAAACAGAGGAGGTACTGGCTTGAGTGGCTGCCTGGCTGGCCGCTGGAGGCTCGATCACCACTCCTCTTGGTCAACAGCTGGTGGATTTTTGTTTCGAATTTTTCCATGTCAAAAAACTGTATGTGCATTTCAAAACCAGCTGTCCTCGTCGGCTGTATTTGGAACACTGGTTATTGCACTTTGGACAGTTTACACCTATTGGAAGGCGAAAATGTCTTAAGCAGCCTCAGTGTTTTTAAAGACAGTGGAAAAAGCTTTGATCGGCTCACACCCTCTACACAAGCTGGCCACAGTCAAACTGATAGCTTATATCCCGGGCCACCTGTTTTCCAAATCATGGCATCACCTGATTGGTCGATAGACATCACGTGTCAGTGAACTCGAGTACTCTTGGCATGAATTAGGTATGGTGATTACTTTGGCCACGACGCCACCAGTATAGTTCATTGCATTCGCCACCAGATGTCTCAGTTGTTGACTGACAGTCACGCAAAAGAGGTCTCCCAGAAGAAGACGAAAAAGAAGAAGTGTAAACAAACCCTTAAAACGTAAATATCCATATAATATGTATTATGTTAGTTTCCTGGGAATGACACCTACATTAAAAATTTGGAAAAAATCGCTTAATCACATGCTATTGAGCTTAATATTTTACCAATATTGTAGCGCCTCCTGTATATTGACCAAAGATTTTCATTATCCTTACTGTTAGAGAAGTGTCATTCCTACGCAGATAAAACAACACCCATGAATACAACTTAAGTCTGAAGCATGTGTGATTCGTCGGGTTCACTTTAAACCTACAGTACGCGCATGGATTGTTTTCTTGATAGAAGCATATGTTTCCTCTATACATAATAATGTTAACATAATTGGGAGATGAAAAAGTAAAGTAATAAATACCAAGACAATATTATATTTACATACATTTATATGAATATAAATAGTAAGACGTTAATATGAACTCAGAGAGAGAGAAAGTGAGAGAGATGCATGGAAAAAATGAGTATATCAGTTAAATCTTGGCTATGGCACTTGTATCTAAGTAATTATAATAATAATAATGATAATTGCAATAATAATAATCTTAGATAAATGTCATACTTATTTGTGAGGCTAAGGCAGGATTCAAAGACCTCAAATGCTTCACAGTGTGTTCATGTGTGCGTTGCCCTCTCCCCTCAACCCCACCCCTAACTATCATTGTGGGCCTCACCTCTTGCCAGAGAGGAGTGGGCTAGTGACTATGATATCCGAGTGTACATTGAGTACAAGACTAACCCTTACCTATCACCTAGTACATTGGATGCCAAACTAACCCTTACCTATTACCTATGGGAAACTAAGGTACTTCATTCATCGTCGTGGTCGTCGTCGGTGTTGGAATTTGAATCGGTGTTGGAGTCGGTATCCGAAGCGTTGGGGTTGGCGGGAGGAGGTGGTGGTGGTGGGGTGTCAGACTGAGTTTTTTTTTTCGAGGTTTATTAAGAAGCAATTCGTGGTGGCAGCGCCAGACAAGTGTCTTTTTGCCTGTTTTGGGGTTAACTTGTTCTTTTAGAGTACAGGGGCGTCCACACTTAACACAATCTACTTTGGAGGGCAACACACCATGGGCTTTTAAGATATCTAAACTTGGTTCGTTTTTTCTCAAACACTTCTCAATAATATCAAAAACGGAAGGTGTACAACCATCGCACACGGAGGCCATGACTCGAGTGGTGAAATCACAGGCACGGTGGAGGGGGGGGGGGGGGGGGGGGGGGGGGGGGGGGGGGGGGGGGGAGGGGGCGGGGGGGGGGGGGGGGGGGGGGGGGGGGGGAGGCGTGGGTGGTTGTGAGTGGTTGAGGCATGTAACCTGATACTACGTCATTAACATGATAGATTGTTATTGGCAGGTGTGAAACACTACTGCGCAGGCGTGGCATAAATTAAAGAAGGTGGTGGAGCGAGAGTGGTGGTCGTCCCGCACCAACGCATCAGAAAATAGAGATCGGGTGAGCCGTGCGAGATTTAGGGAATTTTTTATAATGAATTACCGACGGGGTGGACATATATGGCAATGAAGTACATGACCTAATAAACATATTTGTCTAAATAATATATCGATGGTTCGACCCGGTGTAAAACTAGATAAATTCCGAAACAACATTTAAAGTTCCAATTATTACGGTTCGGGACCACTTTCGCGGTCCCTCGCCCATTTCTCTGTATCGTCTAGTAGGCCTAGGTGAATCTACAAGGGGAGGATAATTCCTAGCCTCCCGCCCACAGATTGTCCTGTAGGCTTGTACCGGGTACAATAATTTATGCACTCGGCTCACATAGCCTAGTGAACTCAAATTCCATTCCAGAGTATGAGGACACGGATGGGGATATCTAGCCTACATAGCCTACACTTGAGTCTTGATGCCTCTGTTTACCAAGCAGTGAACAGAAACCTGGAGCCATTCGTGATGTCCCTTCTGTGGTAACCTGGATAATATTCAGTAGCCTCTGCTCCAAAGGGTTGACACGGAGTTGACTGCCGGGCAAAGTTCAGCCTAGCGTTAATATCCTATCTAACTGAAAAGTTCGACTTAGTTCAATGTTGAAAGGGCTCAGATTTGTGAAGCTCAATTAGCTTTAGCTGAAAATTAGTGTTACGCATATTACTAACATTAGGTAACCAAACGATTTATTGGTGTTGTTGACAAGTTTCTGTTTTATATAGGCTATGTGTGAGCCTGTGAGGGGCTAAGTGTGTGGCGTTACACTAAAAGGTTCGTACACTCACGGAGAGAATAAGCGGTGTCCTACCTTCATAATACCAAATTTAAATATGGGTTAACTACACCACTACTACTCCTCGATTACGGGATTCCTGTTATAGGTAATTATTTGTTGTTGATCTTACCTTACTCAAGGGACCGTACAGATGCGCGGATAAGGGATACTTTTCTTATTTTGTCAATTTGATTGTCACCCCCCTATAAAATGTTCAGAGTTAGGCCCTAGTTTTGTCCAGCCAGTTCACTGAGCCCATAACACTTTGTTTACATGCTAGGCTCCTCCCAGAAGTTCCCGGATGTTCATTAGCCAATCAGAGTGGAGCTTCACCTAGTGATTTATTTTCACAACAAATTATTATTATCTTTTACAATTGTCTCTTCCAGTGTTTTACATACCGTCTGAATTTATTACTTTCTCATTTCTCTACAAATAGTTTTTGGGATATCGATTTGTAACAATACATTTTAACTTGTACCCACAATGCACTTCGCCTGTGACGTCAGTTTTAAACACAACCTCCTGGAAGGCCTCATGCAAGGTTAGTTTTCCTCACATTTAGGGATATTTTGGGCGGTATTTCTCGAGTATGGCTATCTTTCTTCAATATATAACCGTAAATAGACCCTTAGGGCTTGCATTACAGGGTCTTTTCCATGTAAAAAAAGTCAATTTCGCCCATTATATAGGGACATAGGGAAGGCTGTAGTTACCGGGTGTACCACTACCGACATACAACATAAATCATCTATAAATACTTATAATAATAAAAGAAATACTTATAAATCTCTAATACTAGGTTAGGTTAGGTTAGGCTAAGTTGTTTGGTCGGGGTAATGTATTTTTGTATCCAAAGGCAGTCAAAATAGACGGGAACATGATTGTGAGCGTCCACGTAGTGTAAACAAGACAGGCGGTACACCCGGTAACTACATTCTTGCTGAGACATATCCTAGCCCCCCCCCCCCCCCACACACACACACACTCACGTATGTTAATGCTTTGTAACTTTGTAAGTGTGTATTTTCTATTTAGAAAGTGAGGAAAGCCCTATTTATTAGCATTTGTATTATTAATTGTAATTCCGATACCTCAACAATCTAGGGGAGAGTTTGGGAATGCGGGGTTTTGGGTGGGGTAAAAATAGGGGTAATTCTGCATAACTACTACTCCTGTTATTTTAGGTTTTCTTTATTTTCTTTATGTATTTTAATGCATTGCAAGTGTGTATTTTATTGTTACAAAGTGCGGAAAGCACTTTTTATTAGCATTTGCTTTGTTAATTGTAATTATTCAGATACCCCAACAATCTAGTAGTTTACTCGATTTAGTAAACTTTGAAAAGACATTAGCCTAACCTAACAACCTTACCTAACCTTACCTAGTATTATGGGTGGGGGCTGCCGCCCCCACACCCCCGCTGATTAGGTAATAAAACTATACAAAATTGATGGGATAAAGTCTATGGTGTTTACTCTGCAATCTTCAGCTTTGGCTGTCGAGATCAGGAAAGTACCATTAAAAATTTACCGACTTCTTGTAGGTTAAGCGCCACTCTGATTGGCTACTAAACATCGGGGAGGAGCCTCCAAGGAGGCTAGAATGTAAACAAAGTGTCCTGGACTGGCTGTACAAAAATAACTCTGATAATGTTATAGGGGAGTGAAAATCAAATTGACAAAAAAGAAAAGTAGCACTTATCCGCACATCAGTAATGTCCCCTGAGTAAGGTAAGAGCAAAACAAAATAATTCCACGAGACAGGAATCCCGTAATCGAGGAGTAGTTGTTCTGCAGAATACCCAAAATAGGGGTATTATTGGAATAACTCTATAAATGTAATAAATACAATTGAAAAAATCCCAAAATGTTGAAATCTGAGCCAAGTTTTGGCAAAAGCTGGCTCGGATTTGGCCAATTTCCAGACTCCAAAAAGGGCAAAACCCATAATACTAGGTTAGGTTTGGTTAGGTTATTTGGCTAGGTTAATGACAAAACTTGGCTCGAATTTCATGGATTTAGCGGGGGTGTGGGGGCAGCAGCCGCCACCCATAATACTAGGTTAGGTTAGGTTAGGTTAGGTTATTTGGTTAGGTTAATGACAAAAGTTGGCTCGGATTTCATGGATTTAGCGGGGGTGTGGGGGCAGCAGCCCCCACCCATAATACTAGGTTAGGTTAAGTTAGGTTAGGCTAATGTTAACCACATTCTTACTGAGTTTTTCAACAGTGAAAAACAAGAAAACCCCAGCCAACTTTCAAAATGAGGTTATTGTGATTTTGGACTCTGAAAATTCGACAAACACCAGCCAAGTTTGGTCAACACTTTGGGGTTTTCTTCATCTGAAAAACGGTGAAATCCGAGCCAAAAATCTTTTCCAATTTTGCTCTTTTTGGACTCTGAAAATTGGCCAAATCCGAGCCAACGTTTGCCAAAACTTGGCTCGGATTTCAACATTTTTTTTTTTTTTCAATTGTATTAATTACATTTATAGAGTTATTCCCATAATACCCCTACCTTTACCCCAACTAAAACCCCGCATTCCCAAACTCTCCCCTAGATTGTTGAGGTATCGGAATTACAATTAATAATACAAATGCTAATAAATTGGGCTTTCCTCACTTTCTAAATAGAAAATACACACTTACAAAGCATTAACATACACAAATAAAATAAATTAAACATATAATAACAGGAGTAGTAGTTATGCAGAATTACCATTATCATGCCTGACTGGCGTGTCCTTTCTAATAAACTGGGCTGTTTGGTCCTGGCGCGCCATGCGCTTCCGGAATTGGTGGTGGCCCTACCAGGTGAGTAAACTTCAAAATAATCCTCATCTTGGTTTAGCACAATCATAATCCATAATGAACTAGCCTAGGCTAAACTTGAACAAGAAGGACTTGTTTAGGTCGGTTACGGATATATATATATATAGTCAATATGTCCCCCCCCCCCCCCTCCCCCTTCAAGGCCAATGTTTACCTACCGCATGGACAAATAATCATACAAAAATAAAATAATAATTGTTATGGGTACTTACCATTTCTTAGCCCTCAGACGCCATGGAACAGAGGCAGCATGCTTCTGGTAAGCCCTTTTGTCCAGCTTATCTCATTATGTCCCGAAAAGTGGCAGTAAGCTGGGGCGCAGAGTTGGTCAACTTTGTCTGGTAGTCTCCCAGTTTCCGTTTCACGAACGCCCAGAGGTTTTCCATCGGGTTTAGATCGAGAGAGTTGCCAGGCCAGTCCTTGAAATATTGTATGTTGCTATCATTGAGCCACTCTTCACATATTTCGCGGTATGGCATGGGCCACCGTCTTGCATAAACACAATAGGCCTATCCTTGCACTTTTGAAATTAACTTGGTAAATGGTCACATAGAAGTTCTAGGTAGTTGTAATGGTTCATTGTAATGTTATTAGGCAAGAAAACTAAATCCCCCGTGCCATGATAGCCAAAACCTCCCCACCCCATCACTGAATCAGGGTATTTAGTGGTCTGATGAACGTAGCCTACTAAGCGTCTTGTTGTCTGAGTGTCACACATGTTGGCACCCTTGCGTACGTACACGTTGCCACCCCTGTTAGTTGTTACTGTAAAGGTGGCCCCATCACTCCACAGTACTTTTTTCCATTAAGCAACATTCCACTGTAAATATTTCTTGCAAAATTGCTTCCGATGTACTACTTATCGTAGGGTTCTGAGCGGCTTCTTTCTCGGGCGCCGTGAACGATAATTTAGTTTCACACGTAGCAAGAGCTGCACAGTTCTGACACTCCACCAAGCACATCTTGCTGTGAGTCAAGGGTTATGTTCAATTTGACGCTTGATCACAGTCAAAGTACGTTTAGAGGTTTTCTGTGGCATGCCAGGTATTTTTGCAAGAGCCGCCGTGAACTGGGCATTGGCATCTTTCAACATTTTGGTCCAGCGCTGCACAGATCTGAGGGCCAGACCTGTCTGGCTAGCTATTTCTTTATTAGACTTTCCTGCCATGTGGAAGGATGTTATGGCTGGAATGTTCACTTCTTTAAGGTATTTACCTCCACCAATAATGGCTACAGACAGGCTTAAACCACCTAAACACAGTGACACAGCCAAGCGCCCCGAAATTGGTCACGGTTGATTGCACTAATAACCCACTCACCACGGTCCGGAGAAAACTGAGAGTGAGACCGTCCCTAAAGGACCCGAGTGCTGGCCTAGAGGGAAAACTCACCACCTGAGATCGATCAGCCGAAAGTTGCCAGATTTTCCAGATTTTTAGTGTGTGTGTGTGTGTTTGGGGGGGGGGGGGGGGGAGAGAGGGGGGCAGTTGCAGAAAATCTATTTTTTATTAACTTCACCACAACACAAAACACCTCCAATGAAATAAATGAAAGCACATGTGCGATCCACCAGGATTCGAACCCGGGACAATGTTTGGCGCGGGCCTTCTGGCGTGTTGTATATTGTTTTAATTTATAACTAGAGAGATAATCAGAGTTGAAATTATAGAGGTATAGAACGACCCAGACCGTGACTGTATAGTCAGAAACCTCAATTTCTGAGACACTTTGATAGGGCCCGGACATGTGGAGCGCATCGTTTCTGGACGATAGCCCACTTTAACATCACAAGGCCGCATACCTCTTAACACACGTTTCGAACCAATAGATGTTTCACTCAGTCTGCCAAGTAAAATTATAATGCTGCTGCTATGCTATGATCCGCATTCATATATTTATGGATATACAAATGTCAAATATACCTTTATTACTTTCCCTTACGTATCTACAGTTAATACGGACACGAGTATTACCATAGGTTGAACAAAAGAATAAATATGAGAATAAATACTTCCAAATTGCACAGAGAATGAACAGGATTTGTGTGTGTGTGTGTGTGTGTGTGCGCTATTGTCTTTGCACACTGAGATACCATGCCCAAGACGTCCCAGTGGGGGTTCCAACCTTAAACGTTTCATTGGCTGTTACGAAATTTGGTAGTTTAGGTTCGCTCTCTCGCCCCCACTTTCCAGAGAGCTGTCTTCATGTCCATGTTCCCAGTGACCACGTTATTCATACTTGTATTAATTTTGAAGAGGAGGCTGTTCAGTATTGCAGTGTAAATTTTTAACTTGCATTGGTGTGTAATAAATAGTTGTGTAAAGTAACGATGGCAATTATGACGTGAATTGCTAGTATAAGATTAGTCGAGAGTGTGTGTGTGTGTGTGTGTGTGTAAGTTAACCGATGTGTGTTGTAATAGACAATGCTCTACAGTAAGTGACAAACACTGAACACAGAAGTGTCTGCTTCATGACATACGACACAACGAACTATACAATATAATATTACATGTTATCATCTGGTTATGAAATTCAGGTGTGTAACGGCAATGAGTTATCAGTAGTGATATATGGGGGTATATATTATGTATATATGTATTATATTATATGTAATACGACACTAAGTTAAGCTTCGGACGCTGATAGGTTTATATATTCGATATTAATTTAGTAAAATGTTTATATTCCACTCTAAAGGGTAAAGGCTATTTAAGCATAGCATCATCGTGACATTACGTATAGCAATGGCTATAGATACCTTTTCGATGTTAGTAGTATAGTATATGATATATTGCAATGTTTACACAGTACAGCAAGGTTAATAGCATGATAAAAACTGGATGAATTATTATATGTGAGTACCGGTATGTGTTTAATAGTAACTACTATGGATGACGTCTGATGAATCACATACACACACACACACACACAACGAAAGCCTGTCCATTTACTGCGGTTTGGTAGTGTTTCTTTAGTCTTGATTCTTTAATAGCTATCCGTGTTGTATGTAGATACAGGAGGGAATAACAAACAATGGTAGTTTTGTAATTTATATATCAGATTCTGTAGTATGAATCGTATCGTAGCATAACCACAATAATTTTACATGGCAGACTGAGTGAAGCATCTATTGGTTCGAAACGTGCGTAGTACGTGTGCGACTTTGTGATAGTCGAAGTGAGCTGTCGTCCAGAAACAATACGCTCCCAATGTCCGGGCCCTATCCAGGTGTCTCAGAAACTGTGGTTTCTGACTGTACATGCTATTAGTTACTTATACGGAGAAATATGACCTTGTCCTTACTTAGTGTAGATTTCTGTCAGTCTTGTAGTAATGTCCAGTTGGCCAAATATATAATGAGTGCATTCATATATTTATTAAACTTAGGAATGGGCTTGTGATAATCAGAAAACTGATGGAGTTGGATTTTACCCTTTTGATTCTCACAGGTCATTCCTAAGCTTAGTAAGATCACCAAATGTTAGTCATTATAAAATTATGATGGTCCCCTCGTGCATAAAGTGGCAAAACTACTCTGCTAGTAATAATTGGTTTGTTCGTGTAATTTTAATATGAAGTTCATATCTGTGCTATCACATATAGTATAACGCTACGGGCAGGTGGTGCCTTTACTGCAAAAACCAATGTACTGTCTTGTTATAATTATATTCAATCAAGTTGATGGCGGTACTTTCATTATAGTCTGATTAACGGTATTTAATGTTTGTTCTGGTTTAAAAAGGCGCTAAGGAACCATAGAGATAACACACTTATCAATTAATCCTTTGACACCAGCAGAACCTTCCTAATCTACATAATATTGTCTATGAAAGCCAATGAATATAATACGAATCTTTATCGTATTAAAATAGTTAATATAGTGCAAAGACATTCGTCAGACATTCGTTGAATTTGAGGGCGCATCGCAACCTATTCTTAAATTATTGGCAGGTGTTTTGTGAAGCACTGGAGCGAAGCAGTTTCGGCTAGTTCGACCCGTGGGTGGGCAACCGTGTATCTTGCGAAGGCAAGATATCGTGGGCTGGTTGTATCCCAAAGTGCTTCTCATGTCTCACTCCCTAGACTGGAACGAGACCTCACGGGCTTCACCGTTCAATGTATGGTTGAAAGTACAGACTCTCAGCCTATGCCCGAGAGGGAGTAGTTGGAATATAGGAAAACAAAAATCGTCAATCCCTGACTCAGCATTCGTGCGGATTCGCCTCAAATCTTTCGCCGAGGGTCGCATTTTTCGTCTTGCTATCGCAAATTGTTCGAGGTATATTCGATGCGAGTTCGCCTAATTCGTTAGTGAGAGATGCAGTGTCCTTAAAGTAATAAACTGAACTCCAATCCGGCACAAGTTACCAATAGAAAATAGTACAAAGGAAGTCAAGCAACAACAGTTATAGCGACTCCTCGAGGTAGCTTGCCCTCAAAAATCACTGATGCATGACACTGTGTTGCAAATGAGTCTAAAATTAATGCCAGTAAGATTTTCCTCTACAAAATTAATTGGTATTTGTATTCATTCTGTCAACGTTTCCGAGTTTATGGTAACATCCTTAAGTCAACCAAGCATAAGATAACGATCGATAATGGACAGAAACAGAGATAAAGTTAAATGTAATGCTAATGTCGAACTCATTGGGAGGATTCGAACTCACTCACTCCAGATACTTGTGTGAGAGTTGGGCATCGTAGTCACTAGACCAGATGCGGATACCTCTCTCCCAACCATAATGTGAAATGCTTGAGTAGTTCTCTGCATATAAATATTGAAGTCTGCCAAGCAATTCCCATGGGCTCATTTAGCTGCGTATATATTTAGCTTTCTATATTATTTTATTATTATATATTTTTTTAGTTATCTCCCTAGCCCTCCATCAAACTTTAAAAAACGCCCCCTAGACCTCCCTTCAAGAAAAATGTGTACATGTTTTCCTCTTAAAAATACAGGCTCGCTATCGCTCGCCAGGAAAATATCGACAGCTAAATGGCACGAAAGGTCTTGATATCGATAAAGAAATGGGACGAAAGGTCTTAAAATCGACAAACTAATGGACCAAACGTCTTGAAATCTGAAAACTAATGTGGCTAAACAGGAGGGAGAAGGGGGACCAGAAAAACGGCCCAATTCCCATAATGGACCTCATTTGTCCGTGTTTGTCCCAGCCCCACGTACGCTCCCGCCCCGTGTGGTTCGTCCGTATGTTTGACTATAGCCTGTTCATTACAAGTAGGCCAGAAATCGTGAACCATAACCTCTATAACTCAAATAGGGCTGGAGCAAATGGGCTGTACATTTTCATACCAATTTCCCGACAGACTTTTGCCAAATGGTAGAAATATTAGCTTTCATCCTCTCTACTCCTTTTAGTGTTATACTGTAGAGGTTATAGTGGTCAAGATATTTTACCTAATTATAATGAATAGACTATAGCATTATATGTCCACAGGTGTTTATCCCTTACTGTACCGGCGGCGACGTCTTTTGCATCATATTCTGGCAACTATTAGAAGATTTTATTCAGCTTAGGAAGGATCTCTAGCCATACTAAGGCTTCAATATATCTCAACCAACCCTTTTAACTACCATAGATGCTTCCTAAGCTGCATAATATCGTCACAATATAGCTAGTATAAAATATAGCACACGTCGCTGGTACTAAAAAATCTGGGGAATCCCCGGGGGTGGGGGGGAATTCTTACAGTAGTGGTGATTTGGTTGACCTTGGGGTGAAGAGAATGCCATGTACAGTTGCCCACATAAGTTCTGTTCCTCGTCGTGATCTTGTGTGTGAAAGTCAAATTAGTATGAATATAATTAGTATGAATAGCAAGAGGAGTTTTATAATTATCAGTTTGACTAATCAGATGAGTTAACCGCCGCATACGAAACTACACTCGTAATTCAACCATGCGCATTGTATTTCCATGTCTGAGATCACGGTGAGGAACAAAACGTATGTGGACAACTGTACAATCACGGGCAAAGGTCGTGTTTTCCCCTCATACTTTAACCCTCTCACGTTCTTGACGCAATGTTGAGCCTATTAGGGATACTTTAAAGCCTTTGTTACCATCAGGAGTATTTAGAAACCTTTAATTTAGTTACTGTAAGCTCTGCAGTTGTCTTTGAGTTAGCTGTGGGGCAGAAAACTAA
The DNA here is from genome assembly GCA_032716605.1 of Paralithodes platypus. NCBI lineage: Eukaryota > Metazoa > Arthropoda > Malacostraca > Decapoda > Lithodidae > Paralithodes > Paralithodes platypus. The sequence goes on from CM064492.1 coordinate 61,437,011, forward strand.
TTTTAGAAAGGTAATTATAAGAGTGAGGTAACTCTATTTCTTATTGCTAATCTGGCAACCTCTGCGTCATATGGTCGTGAAAGGGTTAAGGTGCAACTTATTAATTTATATATTTAATTTTGAGTTTCCTCGCTAGACCTCCATCAAGATTAAAAAAACGCCCCCAAGACCCCCTTTCAAGATATATTTGTACAGTTTTCGGTAAAAAACTGTCCTGGCCAAAGGCCGGTTCCTTCAAAAATTACAGGCTCGCTATCGCTCGCCAGGAAAAATCGACAGATATACGGCACGAAAGGTCTTAATGTTGACAATGTAATGGGGCAATAGGTCTCAAAATCGCCAAACTAGTGAACTAACGTCTTAAAATCGCAAAACTAATGGGTCTAAACATGAGGGAGAAGAGGTTCCAGAAAAAGCGAGTACCTCCCCTTAAACACTGGTCTATCTCTCTACTTAAAAGTGAACAAGTAGCTGTAAGGGGAGGTATTTGTTTGTTCTGGACCCCCTTCTCTCATGTTTAGTCCCAATAGTTATGACATTTCAAGACGTTTCCACCCATTAGCTTGACGATTTTAAGACCTTTTGCCCCACTTCTTTGTCAATATCAAGACCTTTCGTGCCATTTAGGTGTCACATTATTTTCTGGCGAGCGATGGCGATCCTGAAATTTAGTAAGAACCCGCCTTTAACCGTGACATTTTTCTACCGAAACATGTACAAATTTATCTCAAAGGGGAGTCATGGGGGTGTTATTTTAAGCTTGGGTAGAGGTCTAGGGAGCAAACTAAAAATATGTATATATATATATAAAATAATGAAAAATTAAGATATAAAATATATATACAGTATATACAGTATAATATATCAACCCCCTCCTATTCCAGTATATCTGAAGATGGGTTCTGCCTAGCCCGAAACGCTAGAAAAATATACATTCCAAGCGTTTTCCTTAGCTTTCCTTCCACCCAAGCTATCCAAAACCCAATGTATTTGTAAGGACACATTATCAATACAGTATGTGGTTACCTGCTCTTACAAACTCTCTTGCCGTTTCACTAACTCAGAGCTGGGTCCGATACAAAATACGAATCGAAGCGAATATTTCATGCCAAATGGTGCCTCTAAATAGTACTAATACTAATACGCATACGAATAACAACCATAACAACAACAGCAATAATAATAATAATAATAATAATAATAATAATAGATGATGATGATGATGATAATAATAAGCTGCCATGAAAGCAGATTTACCTGTACGCAATTTCCGGCCTCTTTCAATTATCCCTCTTATTCTGAGCCATTTCGGGATATATATTATTTTAAATTAACCCTTTCAAGCTCCAATACGCGTTTCTGTTCTGTTTTCTGGCTACTTTTAGATGATTTTATTCAGATTAGTAACAGTATATGGAAGTCAAAGGGTTGATTGAGATAGTATTTACCCATTTAATACCCACAGATCCTTCCTAAGCTGCATAAAATCGTCTAATGATAGCCAAAGCAAACTTCTAAAACGCGTCCGAGCTTCAAGGGGTTAATACCGATAACAAGATAGATAGATGGTAGGTAACACAATTCTGAAACAGCATTAATCTAGAACGTGCCAGACAAACGTTGCCAAATAACACTGCAGGACAAACGTTTATGTTGATAAATAAATGTAGGGCCAGATACTCAAAACATATACGATGATTTCTCTTCTTATGACCATCGCATCCTATTTACGAAACTTTATCTTCTTATGATTGTCGTATCCTAAGTGCCTATATGATCATTCTAGCACTATTAATACGCAAATCAATTTATAACTGGAAATTACAACTTATGATAGCCTAGATGTATGATCAAGTATGACCAAGTTATGACGTCGTAAGCAAAGAATAAGCTGTTAAATAACTCATGTCTTATGCCTCTCACCTTGCTGCAACATATTTTCCAATAATTTGATAATAAACACAAGTACACACACACAATTATTGTAATATATATTAGTTGAATAAATATTGTATTATTATTATATTATTCTTCTTACACACACACACACACACACATCTAATGGGGCTAAGCATGAGGGATGAAGAGGTCCAGAGCTCCCCCCCCCCCCCCCCTTAAAAAACAAAACACAAATACACATACACACACACATACACACACACACGCACACAGACTAGGACACAAATCACCATTACACTAAACTAAGAATAAATATTGTGTCATATCTCGACTTGTATGATCTATATTCTCCTTACACTTGATTTATATACCACAGAAGACTGGAAGAGTATGAACAATATGATATATATTGCTTATATGTCTATGATCACACCGTTGAGTTTATTTCCAAAATAATTAATAAGTGCTTCTCTGAAGGTAGCTTCCCACATTCTGAAAAGCATGCACTACTCCGACCTACTCTAAAGAAACCTGGACTTGATGTTGAGAACATGTTGAACTATCGTCCTGTCTCCAACCTGTCCTTCATATCAAAGATATTAGAGCGTGCAATACTTGACCAATTACAACCACTACTTCAGCAGAATGAAACTATCCCAATTTTTCAGTCTGCTTACCGACAGCATCATTCAACTGAAACAGCATTGATTAGAGTACATAATGATCTAGTTGAGAACATTTGCAATGGTGTGGCCTCACTATTGGTCTTGCTTGATCTCTCTGCGGCTTTTGACACAGTGGATCACGAGTTGTTATTGAGTGATCTTTATGATTGTGGTGTGCGTGACTCCGCTCTCTTGCTTCTTGGGTCGTACTTGTCAGGTAGATCCCAGAGTGTGATGGTAAATCAAGTGGTCTCGGACTCGACACCCCTGCAGTATGGTGTTCCGCAGGGATCAGTTTTAGGTCCTATCCTATTTATAATTTATATTAGCAGTTTGTCTCTTCTGCTTCGTGCACATAATGTCACCTTTCACTTTTATGCAGATGACACCCAGATTTATGTGAGAATCACAAATATAGTTGATATACGGAGTAAGATGGAATTGTTGATGTCTGATATCAAGAAGTGGATGAGAGCGAGAAAACTTAAACTAAATGATGGTAAAACTGATATTCTCATCATCCGAGGAAATAGAAGAGCTGATGATATAGTAGGTGCCCTCTCCATCAATGTGGGTGGATCTCAGCTGCGACCGGCCAACTCTGTTCGAAATCTGGGTGTATATGTGAACTCCCGATTAGATTTCAAAGAGCATGTAAACCAGATAGTTAAAAGTTGTTACTTGCACATCAGAAATCTCTATTTGGTGAAGCCGTTTATAACCAGACGTTGCCTCCTGACGTTGGTTCACTCATTGGTCTTCTCTCGTGTTGATTATTGCAATGCCCTGTTGGTGGGTCTTCCAAATTATATTTTGAAGAAAGTTCAGTCTGTTCTTAACAGGGCCGCAAGACTAATTTTTGGTGTTCCACCTAGAACTCCTACTACATCTCTTCACATAGAACTGCACTGGCTGCCAGTAAGAGCAAGAATAGAATTTAAGTTGTGTTTGGTGACTTTTAAGGTTCTCAAATTTGGTGAGCCTAGGTACCTTGCGGAGCTGCTCAGGCGCCCACCGGCACACCATGGTGTAGTTGTGCGTCATGACAATGACCCTTTTCGTCTTGATGAACCAAGGGCTTTCCAGCAGTCTTCTTTCTTTGAGAGGTCATTCTCCTACATGGCTCCGAGGTTGTATAACAGGTTGCCGCTGTCCATGAGACAACTGAGTTCTGTTGAATGCTTCAAGAGACAACTTAAGACTTTTCTCTTTGAGAGAAGCTATGATCTTGAGAGAGGTGTCATGACAGATGGCTATAGAGTTTAGGCTATTTTGCCACTGCTAGTGATTGTTAAATGTGTGTTGTATATGAGCCTTCTTTTGATGCATTGATTTTTGTTCTTTTTTCTTTCTCTTTTCGAGCGCTAGTGAATTCTTCGGAAAAATTGGCGCTTATGAGAAATAAGTAACATGCTTATTATTATTATTATTTACCCAATATGCTAAAGAAGTGTAAGTTAATCATGCTGGTATCTTTCTTAAATGCATTGGTCTGTTTCTGTGTGTCTGTGCGTGTGTGTGTGTGTGTATGTTTAAGGGGGGGGGGGGTTGTTCTGGACCTCTTTATCCCTTATGCTTAGTCCCATTAGTTTTGAGATTTTAAGACATTCACCTCAATAGTCTGGCGATATATACTGTATACCTTTAGTGCGATTTAGGTGTCGATTTTTTCTTGGCGAACGATAGCAGGCCTTCGGCCTGGGGGTATTTTTATATAAAGCTTGATGGAGGTCTAGGGCGGAAACTAAAACATATATTACATACATAAAGAAATACTAAAATATATAGACCCTAACCCCATAAGAAAAGAGTAGATTGCATTTTCGACGTTTGCAATGAGAAGCCATTGATTACTATTTAGTAACTCATTCTTCACCGAGAGAATCTCATTGGAATGAGTCGCAAGGTCTTTGAAATACTAACCATTTTTGTATAACTCTAGCCGCGTAACTCTCTATATTTCCCTCCTCCCTCCCATACCTCTCTCTCTCTCTCTCTCTCTCTCTCTCTGTCCCTTACTCACGAGTTAGCTATCTCTACTAGAATTAGTCCTGACCACCTCGCTGAGATCGTAAGGTCTGTGTGATCAGTGTTTATATGTAAATATGTGTAAATTAATGTAAATCTCTCTCTCTCTCTCTCTCTCTCTCTCTCTCTCTCTCTCTCTCTCTCTCTCTCTCTCTCTCTCTCTCTCTCTCTCTCTCTCTCAGGCGTACAGGTGAGAGCGTCAGCAGCCGTAGGGACAACAACAGGTAATATCGGCCATCAAAGGGTTGTTGGCACAGGTAGAACTGGTGGAGATGCTAGATGAATGGTGGTGGAGAGATGGTTGAGGAGTGTTGGAGAGGTGCTGGAGTGTTGGAGATGAGGTGGTGGAGGAGTGTAGAAAGGAGTACAAAGGAAATCAAGCAACAACAGATCTAGTGACTCCTCTAGGCTGCTTGTCCTCCAAAATACTGAGGATCAAGTGTCCGAACAGTGGGTTAGAGTAGGTAAGGAAAAACTGGAAAGGGAACTACTGCCCTGAAACTAATGTCCGTGGCAGGATTAGGAAGTTACAGTAGTAGGGGACAGATGGGTTAGTAACATAACACAGATATACAGTAAGTGATGTTTCGTATATCTGGGAAAAAGAGAGTTACGTCTTAATAATATACAGTATATACGCAATAATCCTTGATGAATCTGAGGGGGGAATAACATTAAGTTATTCAATTACGAACGCAGTCAGTTGCAGGTTTGATGCAAGATATTTGTCTAAGCGAAGTTTAAAAGAATCAACGGTGCTGCAGTCTATAACGTCTGTTGGAGAGGTGATGAGGAGTGTTGGAGAGGTGGTGGAGAGGTGATGAGGAGTGTTGGAGAGGTGGTGGAGTGTTGGAGAGGTGATGAGGAGTGTTGCAGAGGTGATGAGGAGTGGTGGAGAGGTGGTGAGGAGTGTTGGAGAGGTGGTGGAGGAGTGTTGGAGAGGTGATGAGTGGTGGAGAGGTGGCAGAGGAGTGTTGGAGAGGTGGGGAGGAGTGTTGGAGAGGTAGTGGAGGAGCGTTGGAGAGGTGGTGGAGGAGTATTGGTGGAGAAGTGGTGAGGAGTGTTGGGGATATGGTGGAGTGTTGGAGAGGTGGTGGAGGAGTGTTGGAGAGGTGGTGGAGGAGTGCTGGAGAGGTGGTGGAGGAGTGTTGGAGATAAGTTGGTGGAGGAGTGTTGGAGAGGTGGTGGAGGAGTGTTGGAGAGGTGGTAGTGGAGTGCTGGAGAGGTGGTGGAGGGGAGAGGTGGTAGAGGAGTGTTGGAGAGGTGGTAGAGGAGTGTTGGAGAGGTGGTGGAGGAGTGTTAGAGAGGTGGTGGAGGAGTGATGGAGGACTGTTGGAGAGGTGGTGGTGGGGTGTTGGAGAGGTGGTGGAGGAGTGTTGGAGAGGTGGTTGAGGAGTGTTGGAAAGGTGGTAGAGGAGTGTTGGAGAGGTGGTGGAGGAGCGTTGGAGAGGTGGTGGAGGAGTGTTGGAGAGGTGGTAGAGGAGTGTTGGAGAGGTGATGGAGGAGTGTTGGAGAGGTGGTGGAGGAGTGCTGGAGGTGGTGGAGGAAAGTTGGAGAGGAGTTGGTGGAGGAATGTTGGAGAGGTGGTGGAGGAGTGTTGGAGAGGTGGTAGAGGAGTGTTGGAGAGGTGGTGGAGGAATGTTGGAGAGGTGGTAGAGGAGTGGTGGAGGAATGTTGGTGGAGGAATGTTTTTTTTTTTTTTTTTTTTTTCTTTTTTAATTGAATTGAATTGAAATTTTTTTATTTAGCCTTTAGTATACAATACAATTTTGCTTACAAATGATTTGTTAAAAACAAAAAATATATAATAATAATACAAACAAATAAGGCTGAGCCTTTTGAGAGATGTCTCTCTTAAAGGCACCTGGCTATAACTCGATCTATCAAAATGCAATTGTATATAATACACTTAGTCACAGCTATGTGCCCCGGGAACTACGTGTTGTAAAGATTGGAGAGGTGGTGGAGGAGTGTTGGAGAGGTGGTAGAGGAGTGTTGGAAAGGTGGTGGAGGAGTGTTGGAGAGGTGGTGGAGGAGTGTTGGAGAGGTGGTGGAGGAGTGTTGGAGAGGTGGTGGAGGAGTATTGGAGAGATGGTGGAGGAGTGTTGGACAGGTGGTGGAGGAGTGTTAAAGAGACGGTGGTGAGGAGTGTTGGAGAGGTGGTGGAGGAGTATTGGAGAGGTGGCGGAGGAGTGTTGGAGAGGTAGTGAGGAGTGTTGAAGGGACGGTGGTGAGGAGTGTTGGATAGGTGGTGGAGGAGAATTGGAGAGGTGGTGGAAGAGTGTTGGAGAGGTGGTGGTGGAGGAGTGTTGGAGAGGTGGTGGTGGAGGAGTGTTGGAGAGGTGGTGGTGGAGGAGTGTTGGAGAGTGTTGGAGAAGTGGAATAATAGCCAATAAATCTGTTAATAAATGTACAGTGCAAGGTGTTCTCATAGTAAGCATACCCAGTGGCCTTTGTGGGATTGAGAATGTAAACAGAGGAGGGAGAGATAAAGCAACACACCCTGAGAGAACACACAGAGGGGGGATAAGGGTGATACAAATATCTTTGATACACGTCATAAGAAACGGGATTAAATTGCATAGGGAAAGGGTTTATAATTAAAAGCCTATGGGGGTCTAGGGTGGATTGCTGTGTGTGTGTGTGTGTGTGTGTGAGAGAGAGAGAGAGAGAGAGTGTGTGAATGAGAGTGAGTTGGCCTTTATGTTGTTGTCCATATTATCGTTAGGGCCAGGCTATAAAACTGCCTTGTTAAAATAATACACTTCACTAAATAAATACACACGAGAGAAATAAACTGTTGCAGCTTGGGTTATATATGGTGCAATTAATGTTGATGCTGTAAAAATATATATTGCCCTAACTCGTGTTCAAACCCTTAACCCTTTCGAAATACGATTATGCATTTCTTCTCTGCTTTCTGGTTATTATTATTAGATGTTATTCATATTAGGAAAGGGATATGAATGTCAGAGGGTTAATTGAGATAGCCATTACCCTTTTGATTCCCACAAATCCTCTCTAAGCTGTGTAAAATCGTCTAATGATAGCCAGAATGAACTGTAAATATGTATCATCAAAGGGTTAACTCCGATTTTTTTTTTTCTAATATAGATACAATCTTCTGTCAATAGATAGAAGACCAGAAATTATATAATGGGGATGTGGCGAGCGAGAGGCAGGAATGCACCCGTACATACAGACACTTACTACCTCCTCTCTCTGAAAGTCTTTCTCATTCACACGCTGGTACTATTATCACTATTGTTGATATAAAATATAACCTGTTGTCACAGACGAAAAGAAAGACCACCACTGGACTGTCTGTGACAATGCGAGTACTAGGAAAGAAAGAACAACAATCTCTGATAACTGTAGCCCATATCGATGTCCCTGGCGAGCACTAGTGGCTAATGAGAGGTGATTCTGCCAACGCTGGTAAACGTCACACCCCGCCCAAGATATGGGACGCTCAACATTAGGCGAGCACCATATCTGACAAGGCAGAATGCCGACAAGACCCGCCACACCTAGCCACTCCACCAGAAATGAAATGCAAAGCTCAATCTTAAATAAAACAACATATTAGCATAAAGAAAATCTTACAACCCCTCCCAAACACAATAGTGTAATTTAGCCTGCTATGCTCCCTGAGTAAGCTTCACAGAGCCCAGCCTACTAAGTGAAAGACAGGTTCAACTTAGGACTTTAGCTATAACACTGGCAACTTACAATTAACTATAAAAAAGAAAGAGTTTTTATGTGATTTTTGATTGAATTTTAATGTTGTTTTTGATGGCTGCTCTACAGGGGCAAGCCTGGTTTTTCTCCACTCAAACCCACACACCTGTGGTGATCTACGCCGGATCCTCCACCCTCGACAAACAGTCTGCAATCACATTCTCACAACCGGCAATATGGCGAATGTCTAGATTGTATTCTTGCAACATGAGTGACCAACGTGTCAGCCTCGTATTCCGGTTGTGGAATTGGTTCAGAAATTTAAGAGGGTGGTGGTCGGTGTAAATCACCACGACTGGCCCGTAGGCAGGATCATATACTTCAAAGTGCCTGAGTGCCAACACTATTGCCAGCAGTTCTTTCTCCACCACAGAGTAGTTTTTCTGAGCGAAATTAAACTTCTTGGAAAAGAAACTGACTGGATGCTCCAAACCTTCCTCGTCTGTTTGCATTAAGACGGCACCAGCCCCTACACCGCTGGCATCTGTTGCCAGCTGGAACGGTCTTTCAAAGTCAGGGGCCCTGAGGATTGGGTGAGTGCATAGTAGGTGCTTGACCAGCGAAAAAGCCTTTTCACACTCAGGTGCCCACTTGAACTTTTTCTCTTTTGCTAGCAAATCTGTCAGGGGAGCTAACACAGTAGAATAACCCCGAATGAAGCGGCGATAGTAACCGATCATGCCCAAAAATCTCATGATCTGCCGCTTGGTGGACGGCCTGGGGAACTGGATAATAGCCTGTATCTTGTTTTGGGGGGGGCACACCTGGCCTAACCCGACCACAAACCCAAGATACTGCACAGTTGCCCGGACAAAGTCGCACTTGCCCAGATTGACCACCAAGCTGGCCTCACTGAGCTTCTGAAACAAGGCTTCTATTTGCTCACAGTGACTCTCAAAGTTGTCATCGTAGATTATAACGTCATCTAGGTAGACAGTGCAGTTAGGGATGTCAGCTACTAACTCATTCATAAGACTCTGGAAGGTTGCTGGGGCATTTTTAAGGCCATACGGCATCACATTGCAACGGTAGGTGTTCCCATCAACCACAAACCCGCACACCCCCTTCGCCCGCTCAGACAAGGGCACCTGCCAGTAGCCTTTCAATAGGTCTACCTTAGTTAGAAACTGTGCCTTACCGATCTTGTCTACACTATCGTCAAGACGGGGAAGGGGATAAGCATTGGTGGGAGTCAACCCGTTCAATCTCCGAAAGTCAATGCAGAAGCGAACCTTCCCGTCAGGCTTGGGCTGCAGAGTGACAGGAGATGTCCACCTAACTGCCCCCTTCTCAATCAGCTCCCGTTCCAACATATACTCTAACTCCGCTCTGAGGGCTGGGAGTTTAATGGGTGCAATTCTGTAGGGTACTGATTTAAAGGGGGGGGGTGATCTCCCACGTCCACGTCATGCACCACTCGAGTTGTGAGGCCTGGATGCTCTGCAAACACAGTGGGGTATGAAGCAAACAGGCGCTGCACAGCTGCACGCTGTTGCTCAGGCAGGTGCACTAGAGCATCGTCAGCCACCTGTCTGGAGTTCCCCGCCCACTGGTCAGCAGAGACATGACACTCCCAGTTATCCTCCACCTGGGCTTCACTGTCCCTCACTCCTTCTCCTCCATGAACGCTGCAGGTCAACACAGGGACAGCGAGAGGCTCAGGGGGGCGCCTCACAAACTCTTTCACCAGCACAGCTGATTCTTTTTACGCCTATCTGGAGTAGCCACAAGATAGTCTAGGTCAGAGATCTTTTTTACCACCTTATAAGGACCAGTGTACTTGGCAGAGGTAACAGAATCAACACCTCCTGCCCCACCTTAAACTCCCGGACTTTTGTCTTCTCATCGTACCTGTCCTTCATAAGTGCTTGCGACCCTACCAAATTCCTACCTGCCAACTCTAGGCTTCTCAGCATTCTCTCTCTACTCTCGAGGACATACTTTAACATGGAACATGGTTTTTCTGTGCCCTCCCAGATTTCTCTAACCATTCTCTGACCTGATGTCCGAAAACTAACTCATTGGGACTGAACCCTAGGCTTTCACCAGGTACCTCCCGAGCAGCGAATAATACATAGGGCAACCCAAGATCCCAATCCTTGCCATTCTCAACACAGTAACAACGCAGCATGCTTTTCAGAGTCGAGTGCCACCTCTCCAACACCCCTCGACTCTCTGGGTGATAGGCTGAAGAGACAACTGTACTGATACCGTGCTGCTGCATGGTCTGTTTGAAAAGGTTAGAAGTAAAGTTGGAATCCTTGGTCTGACTGCAATTCCTGCGGGTACCCGTACCTAGAACAGTACAATAGCAAGTTATGAACAACAGTCTTAGCAGTACCATTTCGCATGGGGTATGCATCCGGATAACGAGTGGCAACATCCATGATTGTGAGGAGGAACTTGTTGCCTGCACTAGTAGGGGGTAGAGGGCCAACCATGTCGATTATAACCTTACTGAATGGTGGCACAATTGCAGGAATAGGGTGTAACGGAGCCTTGGGAATACACTGGTTTGGTTTACCTACTGTCTGGCAGGTACTGCACATTGCCACCCATGACGCCACATGTGCCTTCATACCTGGCCACCAAAACAATTTCGCCAATGCTGCTACCGTCTTACGTACACCCAAATGCCCTGCCAACGGTACATCATGCACCAACCTCAGTAGGCTATCACGGCACACACTAGGCACTACCAACTGGTCAACCACTCTCGACCCACCCTCCCAACTCCGTCTGGGATCTAGAAAACGCCTGTACAATATGCCCTCCACACGAAAGAACTCCCCCGGCTTTGCATCCCCGTCCCCATCAAGTTCAATCGCACCGTTACTACACTTCTGAAGCTCAGGATGATCTCTCTGCAGCCGACAGATATCCGAAGGAGCCAATCTATCTATGTGCTCCCGGAGCAACTTATGGCCTCCCCCGATACTGGACTGTTCGATCCTATCTTGCTTAAGTGTGTAACGTTGCTGTCTCGGAGTTTTCTCACACCCTACCTCCTCACCAAGTGTGACAGGTTCTGGGGCCACTCCGGACCTAAACATTGGTGCTAATACTGAGTCGCCAAGAAGAGCCGCTGGATCAAAACTCACAAAACTTCTCCCAACTTTAGCTTTCTCCTTCCGACCGTTCTTCCGCTGGTCTAGAGACTGAGGAATAGGCTGTGACACCTTAGATGCACGAGATCGGGTGACAACACACGCCATCTGCTGTAATTGACACCTCTCGACCAACTCCTGCCCTTCCCTACTCACGTCGGCCGCCCTCTCGGCAACGACTAAGGGTGGAACCTCAGAAGTAGGCACCGCAAAGTCATTGCCGAGAAGAAGGTCGACGCCCTCTACTGGCAGTTTCTCTACGATTCCAACATCTATCTCTCATGTCACACCATCAACTTCCAGCTCCACTCGAACCAACGGGTATGACCGTGTAGCATTAATACCCTGCACCGCAACTACCCGTGCTGCGTTTATAGGTTGGCCTGTAAACTTTTTCATCAGAGTCTGGGATCCACCTGTATCACACAACAACTCCAACCCATGCTTGCAACCAGCCCAACTCACGCACCCACGCCCTCTATGGTCGCAAAAAGCATCGCGGACATGTTTCGAGCCTTCCGGACACTCCTTCACTGGCTGTGCCCCCGCATCTGACATGTCACTCCGGGTAAACGCAGAAGACCTCAGAGACACCCCAATGTTGCTAGCCAAAGACACGACTGCTGCAGGTTAGTTACTAGGGCAGGAACGTGCAAAATGCCCCTTTTTATGACACTTAAAACACTCTACTTCACCCTTGGACTTCCCCTGAGGTGGGGAAGGGCCCTGACCTTTCTTAAACGGGACGGTTTTTGGTTTGTGATCAAAATTAGTATCATTGCTCTTAATTTTGTTATTAAATGTTGCATCACTGACTCGGGGGGGGGTGGAGTGTTGCGCCCCTTGTTAACTGCATCGGTCCGTTGTGCAGACCCGCACCCACGAATCAGCGATAATCTCAGGTCAGCCACCTCAGCTGCCTCTTGTAGAGTTTTAGGATGTTTCTCTTTAAGGTTCAAAGTCAGGTTGTGCATTTAAAAAATTGCTCTAGAAGGAATAAATGCTCAAGCTCTTCGAACGTCGTCACCTTCTCTGACCTCAGCCAATTTCTCAAAGCATCAGACAGTTCCCGGGCATGTTCTAGAAAAGTGCACTCACGACCCTTCGTAACACCCCGAAACTTCAACCTATATGTAACTCGTACGCCCGCAGAACAGCTTCCTTCAATACCTCATAATCAATGCAAGACTCCAAGGGCAACGCATCATATGCCTTGAGCCCTTTGCCAACCAACCTAGAGGAAACAAGGGCTGCCCACTTAACCTCGGTCCATTGGTGCTCCCGGCACTTCTTCTTAAAACGCAGGAAAAACTCGGTGACACCCGACTCGTCAAATGCAGGGACAACTTAAGAAGGTGCGATAATGATTGATCAAGAGCTCGATTCCCAGAACCGAGACGCTGCCATGTCGACTCCACCCGAGACTTCTCAAGCTCTATGTCTGCACAGTACTTCGTAGCCACAACCTGAAGCTCAGGCTCACGTATGGCCTTTCTCTCCTCAGCCTGAATCCTAGGCTCAGATTCCCGCTGCTGCTGCTGAATCTTAGACATCTCAAGCTCAGATTCCCGCTGCTGCTTAGCCATCTCAAGCTGGAAGAGCATATCTGGAGTTAAACCTTGAGGAGGAGGAGATGCAACAATTGGAGGCCCACCCAGTGATCCACCCAGGGGCAAACCATGCTGCCAGTGACTATCGGCCTGCGGGACCGTACTCGGATCCGGTGCTCTAGAGGGCATGATGGGAGTAGAGTGGAGGGGGGGCTCGGCCGAAGGTGCCAAAGCACCCGCTCCACCCTGTGCACCACGCACCCCGACCAGCACACATGCCACCAGGTCACTTCTCGTCATGCTGCTAGTGCCAACATGCCCCATAACCGTGGCCAAACACTGGAGACCATACCGATCAATCCCCGACACCCGGTCAACAGTAATAGGCATCTCCAGAAACTTCCTTGCATCCTCCTCACTAGTTACTACTCTAATGCCATCTAACAAACCCAGCTTCTGCACCTCAGAGCCTGCTTCCCGTACTGTGTCCTCACTGATCCATCGTTCGACATTAGTGTCCACCGGAAATCCTCAACGTTTATAAAAAAAAGAAGTACCTAATCTCTCATGTAGCACTATTCACTCAAAAAATGCTTGAAGACAACTCAAGTGCTATACTACGTTGCCAAAAAAAAAATCCAACGTGTCCAAAATATTCCTCAAAAACAAATGTCCACTGCCAAACAGTGAGAAATAACAATCGACCCCCAAACGGTGATTACAAAAAAAAACAATTCTCCACAAAACAAATCCTGCAATTATTTCTTAGTTCACTAAATCCTAGACTAAGGTCGCCATATGTTACGACCGGGACTACGAATAAAACAAGGGCACTCAATGATTGGACTAGTAATAGGGCACTATGCAACAACGGTAGGCTAGATCCAAACCCTCGAACTTATATGCCGGCGAACAAAACACTTATACCCTCCAGGGTTAATCTGCGATAGCGGGGTATCCTTAACTGGGCATAAATGTACTCTACTTCAGGCTAACCTGCACTGGTATAGCCTGATAACAAACAAGATGCAAGTTACGTTAAAATGCATAAAAAGGAATCTATGGAAAGATCAATTAAATCCCTGCAAGATTTAATACAATAAAAAGATGCTTCAATACAGTTTCTCTAAACAACAATAAACTCTTCACTCCTATCTGAAAGAAAGTGAAGTATAGTCCAACAGCATAGACCTGGAAAATTCTGAAGAAAGTCTGATGCTCATAAGATGCTCGTACTGATGTAGAACTATATAAAGGCAGGAGGCAGGACACCACACGTGTAAATCGAATACACTAAAAGATAGGACATATAATGTTAACTGACACGAGAATACTATAAATGCGCAACAGTAGCAATGCTCAACACTAAAAGAAGTACTTCCTCATCAACGAAACAGTCTGCTATGGTTGTTGTTGTTGTTGTTGTTCCCCAAGCTGCCTGGCCGAACAGCCCCAAGGCCCTGAGCAAGGCCAAGGCCATAACCGAGCGCCCCCACAGAACCCTCCCCGCCGACCACAATAAAGCCTGGGTGACCGAAGCCACTCCATGGCGGGGAGCTGAGGAGGGTGCGGAAATGCCCGGGAAACCAAAGCCCCACCCAGGGCCCTGTGTCCCTCAGCAATTATGAAGAGAAAGTTGAGGGGCAAGGGAAAAATGTGACGCTTTGGCTTCCAATCTTGGTAGATTGGGAGGTCAATCCACGTTAGAGACGCCGTCACTTGAGATCTAGAAAATATATAAGTAAAAGGAACAGTCAGAGTAAGCTATGGGTATGGCAGAGATTGCTCAGTTCTCACTCTAATAGACCAGCCCATCACCACATGACTAGAACCCAATCCTCTCAGCATCAGCTAGGAAAGGCCCTAGAAAGCCGCCTTTGGCGGGGGGATAGCTCCCCTATTTCAACCCTTTTCGGGGTTGGGCACCCGCCCAGTCTGCTATGGTTGTGCGGCTCAGCAACAACCTAGACTAATAAATGCTGTGAATAATAATGCGCACATATCAAAGAGCTTATATTAAATACTAACAAGTGTCTACTCGATTAATAATGTCTAGCTGGGATACTCTAGGTAAGGAACTGGGGTTGAGCAAGACAGGCTCGTAGCCTAGCGATGTCCTTAAGACTGCATCCTTTAAGTTACGTTAATTGATAAGGGGGCTCTCTCGATAGATCCAGATCACAAGTATCTGGTTCTATTCTGGCGACCCTCTAAAGCCAAGCAAAGAGGCAGCAAAGTGTGGAACTGGTACAGGCCAAAACCCTCAGTCAACACAATGCTGCACTCGCAAAGGACGCAACCGAAAAGACAACCCCGGCTACCACAGGACCGGTAGAAGTCGTGTAGGTATAAGCAAACCGTACACACATCGGAGACAACGACTACAGTTACCTTATCCCAGTCTAGCATTAAATAAAAGAGCAGAAACACTAAATCAATAATGGAGACACACAAAGTTCTTAACCCTCTCACGTTCTTGACGCAATTTTGAGTCTATTAGGGATACTTTAAAGCCTTTGTTACCATCAGGGGTAATTAGCAACCTTTAGTTTAGTTACTTCAACCTCTGCAGTTGTCTTTGAGTTAGCTGTGGGCAGAAAACTAATTTTGGAGA
This sequence comes from Paralithodes platypus, assembly GCA_032716605.1. Lineage (NCBI taxonomy): Eukaryota > Metazoa > Arthropoda > Malacostraca > Decapoda > Lithodidae > Paralithodes > Paralithodes platypus. The sequence continues at coordinate 61,452,615 of CM064492.1, forward strand.
GGTAATTATAAGAGTGAGAGAACTATTTAATATTGCTAATCTGGCAACCTCTGCGTCATATGGTCGTGAGAGGGTTAACCTATACTAACTAAGAACCCTCAAACCTATTCTAAGTACATGTAAATATCTCTGAGGACGGCGCCTGCAATACAATGGGCCGGCTATGAAAACCGTATGCAGAACCCAAGGGGAGTGTTGTGCAGTTAATAAAGGTTAGAGTATGGAAAGAGAGAATCGAGTGAGAGAAACAGTGATAAAGGTGGTGATCGGGAGAGAGTATGCAAAGGGATGTTAGAAGCACGCACGCTAAGCCTGTCCTGACGAGGACAGCTCCTGGGGACCCTCATGGAGGAGGTAAGTTACACAGGAGACCGCAAAGGCGCGATGGTCGGCCAATCACGGGCCGAGACGTCACAAGACAGCAGGCGTCATATGACACAGTAAGCCACGCCGTCCAATGGTGAGCGAGAGGCAGGAATGCACCCGTACATACAGACACTTACTACCTCCTCGCTCTGAAAGTCTTTCTCATTCACACGCTGGTACTATTATCACTACTGTTGACATAAAATATAACACGTTGTCACAGACGAAAACAAACACCACCACTGGACTGTCTGGACAATGCGATTAGGCCTACTAGGAAAGAAAGAACAACATTCTCTGATAACTAGCCCATTTCGATGTCCCTGGCGAGCGCTAGTGGCTAATGAGAGGCGATTCTGCCAACGCTGGTAGACGTCACACAGATTTTAATACGTTCACCCCATTAGTGTGTCAATTATAAAACCTTTCGTCCCATTTCTATATCAATATCAAGACCTTTCGTGCCATTTAGGTGTCAATTTTTTCCTGGCGAGCGATAGCGAGCCTGTAATTTTAGAAGGAAGCGGCCTCCGGCCGGGACATTTTTCTACCGAAAAAATTTACAAATTTATCTTGAAGGGGGGTCTAGGGAGCATTTTTTAAGCTTGATGGAGGTCTAGGGAGGAAACTAAAAAAATAAAAAGATAAAATTAATACATAAGAAAATAAATACGACCATCCCCCCTTAAAGCCCCAGTAAGCTATCAATCATGAATTAAATGTCAAGTATGCCAGAGAAGGTGACAGAATTTCCCACCAAACATTTTGAGCGGCTTTCCATACTCCCCCCCCCCCCCCCCCCCATCTCTCACACACACACACACACACACACGTACGGTACATGATCGTATGCTACATGATCACACACACAAACACAGCACGCTATTCAATCACTCACTGAAGTCGTTTAAGGAGAAGTCATCAAGGATCATCGTCTCAGGAATCGTCCCCCGGCTTGGTGTAGAGAGCCGATTTTACAACATAGCCACCAGCACAAATCGTTGTCTAGCAAACCTCTGCTGAAGGAGAACGTGGGATTCGTCGACACCTCGGACAATTTCTAGTACGATGACTATTTGTTTTCGGACGATGGAGTTCATCTGAAGCAGGAGGGAGCAGCACGTTTTGGGCGTCTTCTCAACGATGCGGTGAAGGATTTTCGGAGAAGAATTTGATTCAGCGCAGGACAACCAGGATGGAGGACCGAAGACAGCGAGGACGGCGATCCGCGAAGGAATTAAATGCTCATCTGTGGTTTTCTATGCAAACGCTCATAGCATACACAATCATTTTTCAGATTTAGAGGAACTAGTGTTTACAGAAAAGTATGATGTGATTGGCATAACAGAATCTTGGCTCAATAAAGAAGATAGAGACTTTTTAGCAGAGTATTCACTTCCCGATTATGTAATGTTTGAGAAAAGCCGAATACATAGAAATGGAGGTGGCGTTTTACTTTATATCAAAGAAAGTCTTAACCCGACCCTCGTGTCAAAACCTCAAATTGTGAACGTCGACACATCTTTTGTGCTAATAAAGAATAATAACGGTACAAAAAGTAGATTTTAGATTTCAAAAAGTTTATTGTCATAAAGTACATAAATATTACAAACATATTATAGTACTTCATACAAAAGTCCTATACCCTATGACAACAGGGAACTGATGCCATCCGGCATATACAGTATGTCCCCTTTAAATTTATTACACTAATACAAATTAGTCATAAAAAAAGTCATCAAGAAAGTGCTAAACACAAACATAAAAAAGTGCTAAATAAGAAAAAGGACCCTACTACAATTACAAACAAAAAAATCCGTCTAGTTTAATAATCTGTTCACACTCAACACTACCTTAAAGATTATTTATTTCACTACTCATCAAATATTCTTTAATCTTTCTTTTGAATATGTAGAGACTACAATTGAAATTTATCTTATCCATTATATTATTCCATATTAAAACTCCTTTTGTGTCTAAATGTCTTTTTCAATACATTTGTTCTGGCAATTAATGGGAACATGTAACTTATGTCTCTGCCTGGTCAAAACCTGATGTATAGTATTATTTATTGTGAACATATCTTTAAAGAAGCCTGGAGTAAGATCTTTCACAATTTTAAACATAAGTTTAGCCACTGCAAAAACATAAACATCTTTAAATGGTAATAGCTTTAATGATTTAAATATTGGAGCAGTATGTGCTCTATAGTGGGCTGATTAAATTAGCCTTACTGTCCTTTTCTGTAGAGTTATGATGGGTTTAATATTACATTCACTTGCATTACCCCAAACTTCTACCCCATAAGTAATATAAGGGTATACAACAGAATTATACATAGTTAATAATGTTGATATATTCAGTAGTTTACTAGATTTACATAATTATGATCCCTACGCCTTTAGATATTTTATTTTTTAAATATTTAACATGTTCAATCCAAGATAGTTTTTCATCTATAATTACCCCCAAGAACTTAGAATGTTTAACTTTCTTTAAAGGGTTACTGTTAATACAGACTCTTAAATTAGTTTTCACTTGTTTTCCCTTCACCGTGAACACCATATAGTGAGTTTTATCTACATTCAAAGAGAGTTTATTGGGACTGGTCCACTCCACAAGCTTTTTCATCTCCACATTCATCATATCTATGACCTTATCAATATTATCCCCTTCTAATAATATGTTAGTATCATCTGCAAATAATATTGGGAATATATTTGGAGATACATTCGCTATATCATTCACATATATTAAACACAACAAGGGACCTAAAACAGAGCCTTGAGGAACACCACATTTTACATATCCCTTGTAAGAATTTGCACCGTTATAATTTACATATTGTACCCTACTAGCTAAATAACTTTCTAACCATTTCTGAGCAACCCCCCTGACCCCATACAAATTTAACTTTTTTAACAAAATGGCATGGTCTAAAGTATCGAAAGCTTTGCTAAAATCCCAAAATACCCCTACTACATGTGTTACCTGAATCTAGAGCTTCTGAGATTTTATCTATTAACATTATTAAAGCTAAATTAGTATTATATCCCTTCCTAAACCCAAACTGGAAATCGTAAAGTAATTTATATTTGTTAAAAAATTACATCAATCTAGTATACATAATTTTGTCAAACACTTTTGAGAAAAGGGATAATATTGATACAGGACGATAATTGTTAACAAGTGAAGCATCATTATTTTTATATAAAGTTATTACTTTAGCAATTTTGAGTTCATTAGGGAAAATACCTTCAGTCATAGACATGTTAACTAGAGTTGTTAGTGTGTCGATGAAATAGGGGAAAGTCTCTTTAATAACCTTGGAGCTTATACCATCCCACCCTGGACTTTTTTTCTTTAACTTAGTAATTATATTTTTCACTTCATCGCAAGTAGCTGGCCTTAAAAAAATTGTATTTGGATTAGCGGTTGGCATAAATGATGAGAATGTTTTCTGTATATTTGGTAATGACTGGCTTATTTTGATACCAATATTCAGATAAAAATCATTAAAAGTATTGGCAATAATTTTAGCATCGCTTACCTTATTTCTATTTATATTAAATTCAGTTGTTTTCTTAGATTTTGCATTTGTATTGATTACTTCTCTAATATATTGCCCGTATTTTGTTTGAACAGTTCATCATAATGTTCCCTTTCTGTTGTTCTTAATAATTTGTTCAAAATTATTTTATATGCTTGATACGCCTTTTTATTTTCCTCTGTTGTAAACTTTATGTACTTGATATACAATTTATTTTTAACTTTAATAGACTCTTTAAGACCTAAGGTAAGCCAACACTTCCGGTTCCGATATGATAGTTTTAACTTACGGAGAGGAAAACACTCTTCATATAGTTTAGTAAATGCTGAATGAAAGTTAGAGAAGGCACTCTGACAATCTCCTTCAATAATGTTCAATCAATCAGTTTGCAAAAATCTCTCTTTGAACTTTTGCACATTAATTTCATTAATTACCCTCCTAATAATAAACTCACGACATTTCTTCATTTGTTTAGCTCTTAACCCTTAACTGGCGGGACCGGACTTAAGTCGGTCTAGAGAAGAAAGGACTATGTGGCGGGGACCGACTTAAGGCGGTGTGCAATTTTGGGCAATAATTGGCTCTGAGAGAGAGATGAGTAGTGGGAGGAGCGTAGGTCGGCTCTGACCGTTCGGCACGGGTCCCGCGCGCGGCAACTGACATCCCCTCCACACACATCCACACTCACTACCTCGCTACACAGGGAATTATGTAAGGAAATTACCGTATTTTAGGGATTTTTCCTTCGTCTTGCACGATCGTTGCAAGAGAACGCGTGGTCGTAGAAGGATGGTTCTGGTGTCATTGGAAAGCTCAATTATCGCCCTTTCAGGGATACATAATTGTATTATGCTCTGGCTCTTGTTTATGCATGAAAAAGAGCACGGAAATAAGCTCGTTTAGGGTAAAACCACCCACTTGGCAGGTAGTAGAAGTTACTGACGGGCCCACTCGTAAGGCGTTAAAATACAAAATATAGGAAAATGGTCAGACACGTCTGTATACAAAATTCCACTAATTAGATCATTATTTTGAACATCATTACAAAATATGTTATCAATTATTGTAGCTGAATTACCTTTTACTCTGGTGGGTTTATTAATCAGTGGCATATAAGAATATGATAAAAGGGTTTCAATAAACTCTGACGTTAATCTATGCGTATTACTGTTTAGCAAATTAATATTAAAGCACCCATAAGGTACACAGTCTTGTTTTTCCTATTCACGGTATTAAAAACTTCACACATTATTTCCAAAAACTTCTCAATATTTGAATCATGGGGTCTGTATATACAGCCAATTACCATATTCCTATTACAACATATTATTTCTTTGTCTACCTCTATAAACACAGATTCCACTGAGCTACATAACGCATCAAGATCTACTCTAGGTTTGTATTTAATACTACTTTTAATGAAAATAGAAACACCTCCACCCTTTTTAGCCTTTCTATATTGATGTTCATGTACGTACCCTGCTATATACAATACCTATCAACATTATAATAGTTAAACCAGGTCTCTGTAAGGCCTATTATATCAAATTTTGTGTCGATATTTTCAAAGTATAGCTCGAATTTACTTAAATTTTTTTGGAGCACTTCGTATATTTAAGTGAATACAACAAAAAACAGGTGAGTTATCTATAGAAGATTTAAATTCGCTATTTATTGTTTCTTCAAAAAAGTAATTGCAATTACAATTCATATTACTTTGATTATTATTATAATTAAAATCTGGATCAATATTGTTAAAGTTTCCCATATTGTGAATATCATTGATTAAATGAGGGTCAAATACTTGATTTTCAAGTTCATCTAATCTTTTACACTAGTCTATTGGATCTTTTTGCATGGCAAGTTGGGGAATATCTTTTAAATGGCTAAACGGAAAGATATTATTTCTACATATCCCACAAAATGTATGAACTCCCTGCTCATTTCTTACTCCACAAATATCACATACTGCATTTGCTCTATTTGTAGACATTGATATACTGGTTAATACTTAAATATTTGAAACATGAATTTTTCCCAAAATTGGTGTAATTAAGAGTACACTTGATTAACAAATAACCCTTTTGGCACAAGGCAAATGATAAGTTATACACCACAAGTAAAATACAAATTGTGTTTCACTTATAATTCTAAATAGATAAGCATACGATTGTATTTTCAAGAAACTAGCAAATTAAATTAAACCGTAAAAGTATATACATAACAACGCAATAGTAAACATTAAAGCATGAGTTTGAACTAGATTCCTTTGCTAGAAACCATGTATTCTATCTCTGTAAGTAATAAGTTCTAAAGTGCAACAATAAATACAACAGAAACCCAAAACACATTATAAGATAAATACAAGACAAAAGAAATCCCGCAATAATTATGAAGAGAAGACAAATTAGATATACATTGCCTAAATGTTAGAGTTAGAATTATCGGACACAATGGGTTCAATGTACATAACAGACATATACTGACCTCCAGCTCAATCAGTGCAAACTGACCAAGAAATTTACGAACAATTGCAGATGTAACTCACAAGATACCATAATTTTTGGCGACTTTAATTTACCTGTGCCCAAGTGGGGCGATACTCTTACTTCACACTCCAGACATGACTTGTATGCGAACTTGCAAGAGAGTTTACTCTATCAATTTGTTCGATCGCTGACCCGTGGTAGTAACGTTCTTGACCTTGTACTTGCAATAAAAGAAGAATTAATAGAGAATTTGAATGTTGGTGATGAATTCGGTAACAGCGACCATCGTACAAAAACTTTCACTTTAAAGTTTACTAGTAACGAACCAAATAGCAGCATCGAAAAAGTCCCTAATTTCAAGAAAAAGCTTAGAGCTATGTTTAAAGAAACTGACTGGAGCTTCTTAATTAACAATAATGACATAAATACATCTTGGGAAGTATGCGCAACCACTTACCTAAAAGCAGTGCAAGACTGCATACCATCAAAAATACGGCGTACAGGCCATAATAGTAATCCCAAATGGTGGAATAAAGATATTTCAAACTGTCTGCTTGCTAAAAAGTTTGCTAATGATAGATTAAAATCCTCACAAAATGACGAAGAACGGGTGAAATATGTAGAACTACGATGCAAAGCCAAAAAGTTAATTAAGCAAAGTAAAAAGACCCTTGAGTTACATGTTGCGAATCAAAGTAAAACAAACCCAAAATAATTGTATAGTTATATCAGAAAGCAAAAAGTAGTTACTTCAACTGTTGGACCGTTAGTCGATGAAAATGGAGAATTCACCAAAGACGAAGTACAAATGAGTAATACCCTCAATACCTTCTTTGCATCAGTTTTTACAACGAAGACCTCAGTGATATCCCTATACCATCGCCGATTCAGATTGATAATTCAGATAATCTAAGCAATATCACCGTTACAGAGAGAGAAGTATTGAATTGCTTAGATAAACTCAAGGTAAATAAAACACCTGGACCTGATACAATCTCACCTAGAGTTCTAAAGGAAGCTAAGGATGAGCTCTCCAAACCACTGACATTGCTATTCAATAAATCCTGGCAGTCGGGAACTATGCCTGATCAGTGGAAACTAGCCAATGTAACACCGATATTAAAAAAAGGCAGCAAATCCCTACCCAGTAACTATCGTCCACTTAGCTTAACCTCAGTTGTATGTCAAATGCTAGAAACACTCATTAGAGACAGACTCGTATATCACTTAGAGGAAAATAACATGCTTAAAGATACTCAACACTGCTTTCGTCAAAAACGCTCCTGCTTAACAAATATCTTAGACTTCTTTCACGATATCCTCAACCTCTATGATGAGAGTAAAGATGTAGATATTATATACCTTGATTTTCAAAAGGCCTTTGACAAAGTTCCCCATAAACGTTTACTTCTAACTCTAAAAGCGCATGGAACACAAGACGGTGTGTTGAAATGGATAGAAAAGTGGCTCAGCGACAGAAAGCAAAGAGTAGTAATAAATGGTAAGCCATCTAAATGGACAAATGTAAGTAGCGGGGTACCCCAAGGATCGGTACTAGGACCAATTATCTTTCTAATTTACATCAACTACATATATGAGGGTTTCACCTGTACAATCTCAAAGTTTGCTGACGATACAAAAATTGCAAATAGCGTACTCTCAAAAGAGCAAGTTGACGATATGCAAATATGCAACCCAATCTAGATAAGTTGTTACGTTGGGCCCAAATTTGGCAAATGAGTTTCAATGCGGATAAATGGAATATACTACATATCGGATAGCAAAATGAGAAAGCAATCTATTCGATGAATGGCACTCACCTTAAGAGTATAGACAGAGAAACCGATCTGGGAGTAACAATATCGAGTAATTTAAAACCGAGTCAACAATGTTCAGAAGTTGTTAAGAAGGCAATCAAAATAATTGGCTTTATAGGCAGGTCATTTGAGCATAAATCCAAGAAGTTATCCAAACTCTTTACAATTCCTTAGTCCGCCCTCTCCTGGAATACTGCGTTCAAGAAACTTTCTAGTTGAAGAAAAATGTAACACCAAGAGACACCAAAACAGTGCCATTCCACAGATGACCAGGTATATAAACAATTATTTGAGGAAGTAGGTAGTCAGTGTTTTGAAATTCTATTATATTTTGCCAATACATGATCATTATTCCGGCAAATTGTTCTTAATATTTGTATTTTATGTGTATTTTATGTGTAATGACACTCTGTATGTATGTTTTACTCACTGTATATTTTCAACTCTATGGTTGCAATTATAAAAATGACATTAAATAAACCTATTATTATTATTATTATTTTATTATTATTAATCCTGGTGCCCTTATTACCAAAAAGATAGAGACAAACTAGAATGAGTTCAACGTAGAGTTACCAAAATGATACCTAGCCTAAAGAACAAACCATACGAGGAGCGTCTTAAGTAATTAAATCTATTTCCTTTAACCCAACGCAGATTAAGAGGCGACTTGATTCAAGTGTTCAAAATCATCAAAGGCATAGACAATATGAACTGTAGTAAGTACTTCACTATCGACCAATCTAATTACATGCTGGGAAACGGTTGCAAAATTATTGGTAAATCTTTTAACTCTCACGAATCTAAGAATTTCTTCTTCAATCGAGTTATCAACTTGTGGAATGGGCTTCCCCTGGGCGTTATAGACTGCAGCACCGTTGATTCTTTTAAACTTCGCCTAGACAAATATCTTGCATTAAACCCACGACTGACTGCATTTGTAAATTAATAACTTTATTATATTCCTCCCTCAGATTCATCAAGGATTATTGCGTATAATTATACAGTATATTACTAAGACGTAACTCTCTTTTTCCCAGACGTACGAAAGATCACTTATAACTGTGTTATGTTACTAACCCATCTGTCCCCTACTAACTTCCTAATCCTGCCACGGACATTAGTTCCAGGGCAGTAGTTCCCTTTCCAATTTTCCCTTACCTACTCTAAACCACTGTTTGGACACTTCATCCTCAGTGTTTTGGAGGACAAGCAGCCTAGAGGGGTCACTAGATCTGTTGTCTCTTGATTTCCTTTGTACAGTACTTCTTTGTACTCACACACACTAACTCTCTCTATCTCTCTCTCTCGTTCAGGCTCTCTCTCTCTCTCGGTACATGATCACACACACAAACAGCACGCTACTCAATCACTCATTCACTCTCTCTCTCTCTCTCTTTTTATCTCTCTTTCTCTCTCTCTCTTTCTCTGGTACTCTTCTTCCATCATGCTCATCCAGGGGCGAGAATTAATATAGTAAAAGTGCTCGTTCTTCTCCAATTCCCTCCCGCTGGTGTCAAAGAGAGAGAGAGAGAGAGGGAGAAATTGGAAGTCTAAAGTCACAAGTCACATGATCCATTTTTCCGTAAATTTTTATGAGCAATTGGGGTCTGGCGGCTTCCGAATTTAAGTTCCGTAAGAATTGGCCACTTGCGAGTTTAATGCTATAAGGAAGTTGGAGCCATAAACCGATATTAACCCCCCAGACATAAGTTGCTAACTTTCTGATGGGGTGGCGGAGCGCCCGGTATTTCCCTCAAAACACTTTCTCTGACACTAAGGTACCGGTAGAAGTCGGAGGTATTTGGGGTTGCCAAATAACCGACAGATTCTGATCTAACTTACCTAACTTACTGAGCTCAATATGACGCATTTGTCATATAACTTATTTATTGAGCTATTTCACTAAGTTCATATGACGCGATCGCGTCATATGATACTCTTGGGCATACCGCCATATGACGAGGTCGCGTCATTGATGTCGGAGGGGGTTCAACAGAAATACAATTATTATGTAGGTTTCTAATGGATAAAAGTATGTTGAATTGGGTTTTATGTATTTATATAAGCACTACAACTGCAATGTAGGTGATAATTCTGTTAATTATCAATGTCTACCGCTCCAACTTCCTTATAGAGCATTCACAAATGAGACAGAACAACACTTCACAACTCTAAACAGTACACCCATCACTAACATCAACAATGCTGTACACATACTCAATAAAACTATCCAAAATGCTGACAAGAAACACATTCCAAGAGGTAACAGAAAAAGACACAACCCCAACTTCACACCAGAAATTCAAAACCTCATTAGACAACGCGACATACTGAAACACTCCCCAGCACCCCACACACAAGACATCACACAACAAATTCAAGCACTCAACACCCAAACTAACAACAAAATACAAGAACAACAAAAACTAAATTGGAATAACTTCCTACAAACACTTGATCACAAAACAAACCCCAAAAAACTCTACAAAACACTAAACAGCATCACACTTTCCAACAGCAACACAACACAATCACATGCTGCAATCACAACAACAGACTCTACTCCTTCATGTAAACAAGAAGCAAACACTCTCATCAATCACTTCTCACATGTCAGCCACCTAAAACCTCACAAAGACGACCGACGTGTCATCCGACGTAAGAGACAATTCCCCACAGACCCTGACTATACATCCTTCACCAATCACCAGACAAAGCATATCATCAACAATCTCAAGCACTCACCCGCCTGTGGCCTAGACAACATAAGCAACATACACCTCAGACACCTGGGACCACAAGGCATACAAGCACTCACTAACATATCAAACTACAGCTATTCACACAACACAATACCAGACATTTGGAAGCATGGTATCATCATCACATTCCCCAAACCCAACAAAGACCCCACGCTACCCTCCTCGCACCGCCCCATCACACTCCTTTGCTCCCCCTCCAAAGAAATGGAACGCCTAGTATTACAACTAATTACACCTGACCTACCCCTAGCTCCAACACAACATGGCTTTAGGCCACTGCACTCCACAAACACTCTTCTCACAGACCTTACACAAAGAGCTTTCGACGGCATCAACTCAGCTAGACCACCACACAGATCACTATTAGCCACACTCGACATTAGTAAAGCCTTCGATGCCATCCCCCGCCACAACCTAACAAACAAAATCTACAACACAAACATGCACAACACAAAAAGGTGGCTGGCCAACTTCCTTGCAGGCAGATGTGCACACGTATCTTTTGCCGGTCAGTCATCAAAAATCAGAAACTTTCCAAACGGAGTCCCACAAGGACCCGTCCTATCGCCCGCACTCTTCAATCTGTACATGCACGATATAACTACACCCAATACGCCCCAAATAAACTTAGCCTCCTATGCAGATGACATAACACTCACATGCACACACCATGACCCAAAAAGAGCAACAGATCTCCTTCAACCCTATCTCAACACACTACATGGCTGGTGCACTACAAACAGACTTAATCTAGCCCCAGCCAAATCCACCGCAACCCTGCTTACAAGTTGGACAGGAGAACATGAATACATCCCTCAACTCACCATAAACAACACACCCCTAACACATACACACACACCCAAAATCCTAGGAGTAACATATGATACTCATATGACATTCAAACAGCACACCACAAACATTAAAAAGAAACTGACACCCAGACTTAATGCCCTCAGGTCACTTGCTCACACAAAATTTGGACACAACAAAGAAACTACCACCACAGTATATAAACAATACATAAGATCAGTGATGGAATATGCAAGCCCAGTCTGGGCTTCTAACCTAGCTGAAACACATCATAAGACCTTACATACTATTCAAAACAAAGCCCTGAAGATCATTACAGGCTGCACAGCTACTGCACCCACAGATCACCTACATCAAGAAACCAAAATCCTCAAAGTCAAAGACCATCTGGACATGAGAGGCACTCAATTCCTGGCAGCAGCCTCCAAGAACCAAGACCACCCACTAAACTACATGGCAACACACCCACAGACACCAAGAAATATCAAAACAACACCCAGCACACGGTATCACACACGATTATTGTCCTCTCTCCCTCCCTGCCCACCCCGAACCAACTTCCAGAAGCACATTCATACTCATATCTCTCACCGATCCATCCACTCACTCACAGACAACACGCAGCTGCATGCACGACCTCCCGAAATCCATCCTTCCGAATCCTCCCTTCCTCGCGAGGACAGAGTCCACCTGGCCAGGCTGAGATGCGGACACCATCCATCTCTCCTGAGCTATCAGAAGAGACTGGATGACTCCGTCGTCGACGCCTGCCCGCGATGTAACACAGCACCCCATACCATTAAACACATCATAGAAGACTGCATTTCACACAACCACTTACGCCAACAACACAATCTACACTCAATGAGAGCTCTGTGGGAAAGCCCGATCGTGGCCATGGCCTTTCTCAGGGACTCGGGGCTGTTCGGCCGGGCAGCTTAGGGAACAACAACAACAACAACCTTCAATCTAGTTGCCGATTTCCCTGGTAAAGAGACTCACAAGAGTACGAGAATAGACCTGCTCGTCGAAAATTGCCAGAAAATGCGCTCGTGTGACGGCATCTTAAGGGGGAAGGACTCGCTTTTTCTGGATCCTCTTCTCCCTCATGTTTAGCATATTAGTTTTGAGTTTTTATGACGTTCGTTCCCATAGTTTGGCGATTTTAAGACCTTTCGCCCTAATTTTTTTTGTCAATAATTAGACCTTTCGTGCCCTTCAGGTGTCGATTTTTTTCCTGGCGAGCGACAGCGAGCCAGTAAATTTAGAAGGAACCGGCCTTCGGCCGGGAAATTTTTCTACCGAAAAATGTACAGATTTATCTTGAAAGGGGATCTAGGGTGTGTTTTTCTAAGCTTGATGGAGGGGAAGAGGGTTGTAGGAACGCTAAAAGCAGTAACAAGAAATAGGGTGGTCAGTATGGAAGTGAAGAAGTCCTTGCATGACAGTGTGGTAATCCCGACACTGACTTACGGAAGCGAAGCATGGACGTTGGTTGAGAGACTCAGACCAAGAGTGAGAGCAGTGGAAATGAATTACTTAAGGAGTGCGTGCGGAGTTACATGGAGGGATAGACAGACTAATGAGGAAGTAAGAAGGAGGTGTGGTGTGGAGGTAGATGTGCTGGAAAGTGTGAAAAGGAACAACTTGAGATGGTTCGGCCATATGGAACGTATGGAAAGCGAGAGAATGACTAAGAGGGTGTACGAGAGCGAGGTGGAGGGACAGAGGGGGAGAGGTAGACCGAGTATGAGGTGGAAGGATGGAGTGAGGAACTACATGAACGAAGGCGGTGCTGGTTGGGGGGAGGGGCGTCGACTGACTGGGGACAGAGGTGCATGGGGGCGGTTCGTTCGTGGCCACCCCTTCGGGGATCACGGCGTCAGGCAATAGATAGATAGATAGATGGAGGTCTAGCGAGGAAACTCTAAAAATTTATATAAATATATACATAGACCAAAAACCAAGCAGTACCTCCTTAAAGTTAAAGGCCGAGAGGTGGAAGGATAAAATGAAACTAAGGTAAAACAAAAATGTAAGCTGAACGAATTGCAAGGAGTTACAAGAAAATGTCTGGATCTTCTCTTAGAGAAACGGTCAATTTCAGGGAGGTGCTCTTACAGAAGAAAAGAAAGATTGCTTAGTGAATAACATTGTTGTAAACCACATTATCAAAAATCCATTTAGTATAATAATAATAATAATAATAATAATAATAATAATAATATTTATTCAGTTAGCAATTTACAGAGTTGGTACCATATAGTATGTTACAAATATGACATGTACCAGCCTTGAATAATTCCAACTAAGGATTGCCCAATAAGGCCGTAAGGCGTATTTCCATTGGGGTCCTTGTGGGATTAGGTTAGCTGGGGAAAAAGGGGAGGATAAAGAAATAGTTACTTTAGAGAAAGTATTTCTGGGGGGTTATTTTAAGATACCTTACATCCTATAGTAAATATCAGTAATCCGTAATCAGTAATCATTTCAGTTTGGTTTGTCTATCTCTTATGTCGCATTTAGTAGTAGACATAAGCTTGGTGCTCCCTTCTCGCAGCTGTCCGGTTCAGGTGTTCCTTCAGGCTACGTCTGAAGGAATACAGTGTTCTCTTTTCACGGACTCACTGGGGTAGATCGTTCCAGTCTTTGATGGCTGTGAAGAAGAATGTTTGCTTACCCTGTCCTTGGATTCTCGGGACCTTAAAATTAAACATCCTGTTTCTTGTATTATGTCCACTCCTCTCATTTGCTTTAACAAAATCATTCTTTAGATACTCTGGAGCTCTGTCATAGAAAATGTTGAAGGCATTAGTGAGCCTGATTTGTTTGGCCCTGAGTATGAGTTGGCTTTATAGTCTACAAGTATCCAACGAAAATAGATCGAGAGCACTTAAACTATCCTATTAGCTCAGTCTTTTACTCGATAGAATATGCTACGTAGTCTAACTTCTGTTCTTGCAAATCTCTGCATAACTTCACCGAGTGTTGGAGGTCAGCATTCTCTACAGTCGATTTTTTCCCCAGCTGATGGTAAATTGAATCCTTTAGCATCTAATTTCTCGATTCTTATTGGAAAAATAGAATACCGTACGTCAAAATATTGCCAAGTTTTCATAATTAACACATATTTCGCTACAAAATCATAGTAATAGCGTAGTAATCAGGATGGAGAGATGGCTATTTACCATCAGCTGGATTTTTTTTTTAGTATAGTAAGGGCCGTACTACAGCAATATAGAATGGATACATAATGTTCCTATTACTCCATTCTAATTATAACATAATGTAGCCCCCCAATCCATTGCTTATCAAAATACACTGATCCTTTTCCAAGCCAGTCACTTGTAGGTTCTTTCTCATTAGTTAACCCTTGAGAATGATGACGCAATTTAAAGTTTTATTCTGGCTATTACTAGACGATTTTTTAGTAAAGGAGGGGACCTGCGCGAGCCAAAAGGTAAATCGAGATCGACTTTACCCCTTTGATTGCTAGAGGTCTTTCATAAGCTGTATAAAATCGTCTAATAATAGCCAGAACAAAACTTCTAAAACACATTATGATCCTCAAAGGTTTAATATTCTGATTTGGGATTTTTGTGTGTGTGTGTGTGTGTTGTTTTTTCTTTTCGGGCACTATTAATCACCATTTAATATTCGGCGACGCATTTCTTCATCATATTTTGGTTATCTTTAGACGATTTCAGGCAGTTTAGGAAGGACATCTAGGAATCTAAGAGGCCAGAAACCATCTCAGTTATGCCTCATGACTCCTACAGATCCTTCCTAAGCTTAATAAGATCGCCTCACGATAGCTAGAATTAACGTGGCATAGTCCTCAGAGGGTTAATTAACACGCATATACTGAGAGTAATTCATGAGGTTCCTAGCTAGAATTCTTCTTTAACCCGGCAAGCGCGATAGGCCTCACGGAAGGCTTCCTATAGGGAACGCGATGGGCCTCACGGAAGCAAGACCATAAAAAAAACCTTCCAAAAAAAAAAGGGGCCTATCAAAACAAAGGAAATTGTCTCTAGGTGAGATAATTCCCCTCCAGTACTCATCCATGTAAATCTCACCCACCCCCCTCCCCTCCTTCCCCACCTTATTCCCCCCTCCCTCCCCTCCTCAATTATCACCTATTTTTCCTCTTATTATCATCATTTATCGGTTATTTTTCTCTCTCGCGATAATGTAGCACAAGTGGGTTGCAGAAAAGATCGTTATGTAACACCCAGACACCGGCCCACACCGCCCCGCTCGTCTCAGTTACCTCACAGACAGCGAGAGAGGAGGGTTGCCTGTGGCTCTCTCTCGCCTGAGATTATGACCGGGTGGCCAATATCTTCGTTTTTCACCACCCAAATGCTTTTCCCACTTATTTTAGCACTCTTGAAGGTTCATATATACATCATATATGTAAAATAAAAGCATACCGAAAACAAATAATGCTCTATATTGTAAATATAACGAATTATGTCAGAATCCAAGGCTAGAAATGCACAAATAAATACCCTAGCCCCTAGGTCTATTTCGCGCTTGTCAGGTTAAGCTGGTAATAATTACTCAGGGAGGTTATTTCCTATTCCATGAAATATTGAATGAGGGGAGGGTGGGAGAAGGGAGAGAGAGAAAGGGGGGGGGGAGAGGGGAGGGATTGTAAGGAGAGGAAGGGAGAAGAGGCAGGAATGAGGGATGGGAAGGAGAGAAAGAACCATGGAGAGAGGAGAGAGAAGGTGAGAAGTTTGGAAACAAGGAGAACAGGATGAAGAGGGGGCATACAGAGAGGGAGGAGGAGGGACAGAGAGGAAAGGGAAGAGGGAAGGAAGGGGATATGAAGAGGAAGAAGGAGGGAGTGGAGAGACAGAGAGAAGGGGAGTGGGGAGGAAGAGGAGAACAATAGAAGAGGGAGGGAAAGGAATAGGAAGAGGAAGAAAGAGGGAGGGGAGAGACAGGAGTTAGAGAGGGAGGAAAGGGAAAGTGTGTGGGGGGGGGGAGAAAGAGAAGAGGAAGGGAAGGGGATAGGAAAAGGAAGGAGAGAGGGGAGAGGAAGGGGGATACATGGAGAGAACAGGGGTGCGGGGTGGGGCGGGCGGGGTGGGGGAGGGGGGGGAGGCATTAACAAGGGATACTAGGCTAAATGACAACATTGGATTTTAAAGTCGAGTAATATCAATTCTGGCTTGAGTGTGCGTGTACTGTATATGTGCCTGTGTGTGTGTGTGTGTGTGTGTGTGAGAGAGAGAGAGAGAGAGAGAGAGACCTTGAGGCGCACAACGTAAGCCAGAACACACACATGTTGTTTCCCAGAAAGTGCAGGAAATCAGAATTCAGATGTTAAGGGGAGACTGACCGTTTGTTTGGTCTATTAATTAATTTATTCATATATATTTTGTTTAGTTTCCTCCCTAGACCTCCATCAAGCTTAGAAAAACACCCCCTAGACCCCCCTTCAAAATAAATTCGTAAATTTTTCGGTAGAAAAATGTTCTGGCCGAAGGCCGGTTCCTCTTTAAATTGGAGGCTCGCTATCGCTCACCAGGAAATAATCGACACCTAGATGGCACGAAAGGTCTTAAAATTTACAACGAAATTGGGCGAAAGGTGTTAAAATCGCCAAACTAATGGGCCGAACGTCATATAATCTCAAAACTAGTGGGGCTAAACATTAGGGAGAAGGGGTCGAGAAAAATGGTCTGCCTCCCATTAAGCCGGTATCACACGAGCGCTTTTTCCCTCAACATTTATCCTCAACACTGGTCTGACAGCTTTGGAGGTAAATATTAAAAATATTTCGGTTACCTAAATTTATCTACCAGGAGTTTAGTTTCCGATATCAGTGCAAAATACTCTAGAACCGTTGCCAGAAAAATGTTGATCATCGAATGTTGACTAGAAAAGCTCTCGTGTGATACCGGCTTTATTTTCACCGGCATTTCCCGTTCGTCTCAAAGGAAGGAAGGCTCGGGACTCCCAAACTTCCTGGCAGCCTCATTGATCTTGTTATTTTCATTTCACAAGTTTCGAGCTCGTTATCTCATCAAGCTTCTTAAGAGGATAGTGGGTATATTCTGGTGTATTGTTTATATATTTATCTATTTTATAGTTTCCTTGCTAGACCTCATCAAGCTTTAAAAAACACCCCTTAGACCCCCCCTGGAAGATAATTTTTTAAATTTTTCGGTAGAAAAATGTCCTGGCCAAAGGCCGATTCCTCGTAAGAATTACAGGCTCGCTATCGCTCGTCAGGAAAAAATCTACACCTAAATGGCACAAAATATCTATATATTGACAAAGAATTGGGGCGAAAGTTCTTAAAGGTGGGGGCTCATGGGTTGAGGTAAACATGGACAAATAATCGCCAACCTGCATATAATTATCTTGTAAAATGCAATGTTACTGAAATAATTATTAACAATGGTATAAAGGATTTGCGGATCGTCTATACCGGGCCTGTGACGTCATAGTGACGTCACACCAGTATCCTTATCCTAGACTGGATGGTGGACTTACACTCTTGTGACGTCACAGGCCCGGTATAGACGATCCACAAAATCCTTTATACCATTGTTAATAATCATTTCAGTGCCATTGCATTTTGAAAGATAATTATGTACAGCTTGGCGATTATCATTCCATGTTTATCTCAACCCATGAGCCCCCACCTTTAAAATAACCAAACTAATGGAATGAATGCCTTAAACTCTCAAAGCAAATGGGACTAAACATGAGGGAGAAAAAAGTAACTACCTCTCCCTGAAGATTCCGTCCGGCGAGTTGTAGATTGTGTTCGAAACCTTGCCAGATGGAGACGTTGTTTGTATGTAGGAAAATTCAGTGTGTATCATATCTATTTCATTCTTTAGTCTTTTTGTTGCACATTTTGATACACGTACTGAATAACGAGAGGGAGGAAAGAGAAAGTGGGGGGGGGAGAGAAATGGAAGAGGGAGGGAAAGAGATAGGAAGAGCAAGAAGGAGAGAGGGGAGAGGAAGGGGGATACATGGAGAGAACGGGGGGGGGGGGGGGTATTAACAAGGGATACAAGGCTTTAGTCTGTTTATTGTAGGTTGGGTAGAAATCGTAACCCCTAACCTCTCATAACTCAAAAAGGACTAGAGTAATCGAGCTAATTGTTCTGCCAAATAGGAAGACTTGGCTAGGGAATGGGTGTGGAAAGTAACAGCTCATTTGCTCTAGCCCTTTTTGAGTTACAGAGGTTAGAGTTTATGATTTCTGCCCAACCTAGAATGAACGGACTATAGTGAAAGTAAACTCCTGGATGAATAGTTAGTTAAAATAGGACTTCAGAGGCTATCAACCCTATTGGATTATTAAGCCAGCACACTGAAAGTCAAGAACTCCAGTGGATGAATAGCAATAAACTCCTTAAATATTAACACAACTGTCTGATAACCTTTATGTCTGTCTATCTGCCTGTCTACTTGTCTGTCTGTCTGTCTCATCATCTGTTTGTCTCTAGTTTACTTGGGTTCACGTTGTGGTATTTGTTTAATCCTTTGAGGATCATGACGCCTTTTGGCAGTTTAGTCTGGCTATCATTAGACGATTTTATACAGCTTAGGATGGATATGTGCGAATTATAAGGGTAAATAATATCTTAGTTAACCCTAAAGCTTCCGTACACGTTTCCTAATCTGAATATATCGTCTAATAATAGCCAGAAAACAGAAGAGAAATGTGTAATCGTATCTTCAAAGAAATCTAAGGGCTAGGCCCTTCTGAACCAGCGACGTCCTTTCAGATTTAATATAGCTATATTTAGATGATTTTGTGCAGTTTAAGAAGAATCAGCGATAGTAAAAAATATTAAGTAAGGTAGTTCGAAGCCTGGTAATTGTTTGCAGCCTTTTTTAATTGAATACAATTGTCTAATAGTAACCAGAATTTGTTTATAGTTCAAGAAGGATCTGTGGCAGTAAAAAGGATTAAAGTGCGATAGTTCTAAGCCTGTTAATGGGTGGAGGCCCTTTTTAAGGTGAACAGAATCGTCTAATAGCAGCCAGAATAAAGTTAAGAGGACGGCACCGGTACTGAAAGGGTTAAAGAGCCAAATGAAAAGTAACAAAATACTGATCGAAAACATAAAATAATAATATGGTTTGCCAGGGAATAATACCCTTAAGGTGGTGTCACACGAGTTATTTTTCCGTCAATTGTTACGAGCAATTGATGTCTGGCAGCTTCAAAATATAAGTTTCATAAGAATAATATTAAACTACCTAAAAGAATCTACCTTCGATCTAGTTTCTGATTCCAATGTGAAACAACCACACAATTTAGTACAAGAACAAACTTGCTCATCAAAAATTACCGGAAAATGCGCTCGTGTGACAGCGGCTTTAGTGTATTTCTTTGGTGATGGTCAGCCTATAGCATCTACTGAAGGTAATAGTAATGAGACATTCTTTCCTGTAACTTTTAATGGGGTAGTGCTTGGGCTTTTGGTCTATATGCCCTGTATTTATTTATTAATTTATTTTTTAGTGTCCTCGCTGGACCTCCATCAAGCTTTTAAAAAAACACCCCCTAGACTCCCTTTCAAGATAATTTTGTATATTTTTCGGTAGAAAAATGTCCCAACTTCGGTCGGTTTCTTCTAAAATTACAGGCTCGCTATCGCTAGCCAGAACAAAATCGACACCTAAATGGCACGAAAGGTCTTAATATTGACAACGAAATGGGGCGAAAGGCCTCAATATCGCCAAACTAACAGAATGAACGTCTTAAAATCTGAAAAATAATATGCTAAACATGAGGGAGAAGGGGGTCCGGGTGTGTAAAGATAGGAACATTATTTGTATATCTCATTTGAAACGATGGATTAATGCTTAGATAGTGATGATACCTATTATTGATCGAAATATAGTTGGCGCCGCAACATCACTTATTAGGCCGACTGTACTAATCTGAAACAAGGTGTCAAACCAGAGCTATTTTGTTGGAAGACTTGAATGAATATGAAAAGGATGACAAGAAAATTAACATGAAATATAATTGTTTTGGGCATTATATCCCTTTCAAAGACATAACCTGAACTATAAACGACAATTGTATCTGTGCACATATTGGTACGGTCACGCTAATAAGTCATATCCCAGCTGTCATTACGTTTGGTTTGCTCTGTGCTGTATTAATGTCTGTCAGATGTTGAATAGGGGGGGTAAGTGTAGGAATATGTTTGTATATTCCACTCGATATGAAGAAATGAAGCTTACTGATACCAATAATTAATTATTGATCAAAACATACTTGGTGCCGATACATCACTTATTAGCGCGACTGTACAATAATAAAGACTAGAAAGAAAGGAATCGGCTTTCGTTTGACATCATTATCTGAAATCATGCCCACCCAAGTCCCAACCAAACCTATATAGCTTATGCCGTGACGTCATCCCAAACAGCCCTACAGTTAGGTAAACATAATCATAATAATAATAATAATAATAATAATAATGATAATAATAATTAAACAACCCCATATCTTACACTAGGATGCAGGGTTACCAAATCAAGTAAGCTAGACAGTAAGTAAATGCCTAAAATCGCTAGAATAATGCCACAATCATAACATTATCGCTCTATTATGGCTCAAATTTCCCGAATATTGCTAGAATGCATATCGCTAGATGTAAAAATTTGCCTCTAGATCGAAGTAAGTACCTCAGATAGCGGGAAAGTAGCTAAATTGGCAACACTGCTAGGCTGGGGGACGCTATCCATTATAATATTAATTGGCTCGTGATATTTAATGGGAGGCAGACCGTTTTTCTGGACCCCCTTCTCCCTAATGTTTAGTCCGACTAGTTTTGAGATTATAAGACCTTCGGCCCATTAGTTTGGCGATTTAAAAAAAAATCGACCCATTTCGTTGTCAATTTTAAGACCTTTCGTGCCATTTAGGTGTCGATGTTTTCCTAGCGAGCGATAGCGAGCCTGCAATTTTAAGAGGAACCGGCCCTCGGCCGGGAAATTTTTCTACCGAAAAATTTACACATTTATCTTGAAGGGGGGTCTAGGGTTTTTTTTTTAAGCTTGATGGAGGTCTAGTGAGGAAACCAAACAAATATATGAATAAATAAATTAATAGACCAAACAAACAGCCACTGTCCCCTTAATCTTTCGGCAATTAGCGGTTGATGAGTGGATGATATAATTATGGATTAATTAATTATTACTGGTTATGTCTTGATCTCTCCTATGCCTCCCCTTCCCCTCTCTCACACACACACACCACACCACACATACTCACTTTCACTCTCGCTCTCTCTATTATATACATATCATTCACATTGGAATATTATAGTGAGCTCCCTGTACAGCAATACACCTTTAGTCTCTCTCATTACCTGCCCAACCAACTGTCATGTTAATTAGCTCTAGTTATGATTGGATCGCCATTCAGGTATTCCTTTTCGCAATTTGAGTTCTGATTAAATTTTCTGGTCATCTGATATTCAATGAATGATTCCATTAAAAATAATTCAATTGTTATACCTAGAAAAAAATGGCCAGTAAAGTAAAAACTGTTTGTACTTAAGTATCTGTAAAAGCTTTGGACGATTAATACATTGTTAAAACTCACTATATCAGTCACTCCCTACAATAAATCTATACTGCGTCTATTTAACCTAGACGAGGGACTGGAGTTCCCGAAAAGGGGCTCTTGTCCTGACGCTATTCTTGACTTCCAGTGTGCTGGTTTAATAATCCAGAAAGGTTGATAACCTCTGAAGTCCTATCTTAACTAACGAATTTAACAGGAATAGAGTTAATAATTCTGAAGGGTTGATAACCTAAAAAGTCTGAATAAATATAATAACAATAATAAGTAAACACACACACACACACACACACACACACACACACACACACACACACACACACATTTAACCGGCCAGACAATTCTCAGGTTTCAATTTTGAATACTATGCTATGATTGATAATGATAATGGAATATACAAGCCATTATGAAACAAGCATTTGTATAGAAACATATTATGAATTCGCACAATCTCAATTCTGCCACATCCTGTTTTAGACAATCTCTTGGCGCAATAGTCACCACAGCCGGTAGCAGAAATCTGGCTGGTTCACTTTGTTCATTTTGGCTTTTCGAACAACTTTGGTTTAAGTGTTAAATGTCGTGGAGGCACCCATTTAGGAGGAGTAGTGCATCAGAGGTTCCACAGACGACAAAACGCAGTGATATAACCTACTTAGCGAGTGTAGCGGAAATCTGGCAGGTTTATTTTGGTCATTTTGGTCAACCGGTTCACACCGCACTCCTAGACAAAGTAGAAAGGAAAACCTATCGTATCATTAACTCCCGTCCACTCACCAACTCTCTGCAATCTCTCCCTCTCTTCGCTGCAATGTTGCATCTCTCTCGCTATTCTATCGCTAATACAATAATCAGTGTTCCTCAGAGCTTTCCCAGGGTATGCCACCTCCTCTACGTAGGGTAAGTAGTACCCGTCTTGCAACACAATCCCACCCCTACTCTGTGCTACTCTCCAACCCATGATTGAAACGCTATTCTCAGACTTTCTTCTATTCAATTGCTGAGCTCTGGAACTCTCTCCCATAATCAGTCTTTCCCTATTCCTATGACTTAAATTGCTTCAAACTCCGTGTGTCCAGGCGTTTTGGCTCGAACGTCCCTTGATTTTGGCCCTGTCACTCTTTCAATTCTGGGGATGGGGGGAGGGGGGGGGGGGGCACTCACTGCGGGAATTTCTGCCTTTTGTCTCCTTCACTCACATAGAAAACAAAAACATTACCAGCGCCAAAATATGACTCGCTCATATACATGTCCCAGTATTTGAGATTATATCGATGATAATTGATAACAGTGAGAGAAAGAGAGAGAGAGAGTGAGAGTGAGAAAGAGAGAGAGAGAGAGAGTGCCGGTTCCTACATTACCAGCGCCGCACAAGGCCACTATAAAGGGAGGTTTTTAGTTTATTCCCTAGACCTCCATCAAGCTTAAAATTACATCCCCTAGACCCACTTTCAAGTTAAATTTGTAAATTTTTCAGTAGAAAAATGTCCCGGCCAAAGGCCGATTCCTCTTATATTATAGGCTCGCTATCGCTCGCCAGGAAAACATCGACACCAAATTGGCACGAAAGGTCTTAAAATTGATAGAAATGGGGCGAAAGTTCTTAAAATCGCCGAACTAATTGGTTGAACGTCCTAAAATCTCAAAAGCAATGGGGCTAAACACGAGAGAGAAAGGGGTCCAGAAAAAAATCCCTTAAGTGGAAATCTGCCATTAAATCGCTGGTATCGGAAGGACAAGAACAACACACAGAGGAGGCTTAACTCTATCTGGTGCGGAGGTAGGAGGTTTTAGGACGTTTCACCTCATTAATCTGGCGATTTTAAGAACGTTCGCCCCATTTCTGTCAATTTTAAGACCTTTCATGCCAATTAGGTGTCGATTTTGTCCTGACGAGCGATAGCGAGCCTGTAATTTAAGAGGAACTGGCATTCGGGCGGGATATATTTCTACGAATAATGTACAAATTTATCTTGAAAGGGGGTCTAGGGGATGTAATTTTAAGCTTGATGGAGGTCTAGGGAACACCTCATTCAGGTGTCTATTTTTCTATGGGCGAGCAATAGCAAGCATGCTATCAAGGAGAAATCGGCCCTTGGCCAGGACCTTCTTCTACCGACATATGTATATATTAACTTTGAAGGGGGTCGGGGGGTGGGGGTGGGGTGGGGGGTGGGGGGGGGGGTGAGTTTTTAAGGTGATCTAGGGAGGCGGTTTTATAAGTTTAGAGGGCAAACTAAGTATCACGAAAATGGTTGAAACAATCAAAACCATCAATAATAAATAAAGAAAATCATAATAACCACCAAAGCGTCAGATGAGCTAGAGCTAGTGTTAAGGGGGAGCGAGCCGAGAGTATGAAAACCAATAATTATATTTCCTCTTTATCTGATAACTTTCCATCAACTGAAGATTATATATATATATATATATATATATATATATATATATATATATATATATATATATATATATATATAATTTTCTTTCAGGCAGGTGAGATTAAAATAATAGGCACAGTTTGCATTATTGAGTGTTTTATTGATACTCTCAATTTTTAGTACAGTTTTTCTAGTATTTTCAGGAAGTTGGTAAAGGAGGTTTGCAAAGGGTTCCGACGTTTCAATGGGCGCTGCGCCCATTATCAAGGAGAAGTGAAGTTAGAAACCGAAACTGTGAGGATAGTCCTCACTAAGGGGTGAATGGAAGATTTTGAGTGGGGAAGACAAAGATAGAAAAGTGAAAAGTCCAAGAAGTGAAAGATAGTGGGCTTACCACTTCGCTGTTTTTCATATTATTTACTTTCAATAATGTACAAACATCCATGCCATGGACAAAATATATTTCTAGGGTTGCTAATTTAAAGTCTTCAAAAATGTTAAGGCCGCCTGACAGGCTCAGGTTATTGACTTAATTTATTTTTGAACACCATCACCATTGATTAGCTCTGCTATTCTTAAAAAAACAATCATCCCCCCTCAGCCACACTGACTTCCTCCCCCGATCGGAGCCGTTACATCCCGGTGGGTCCCATGTCTGGTGACCACCGTAGTAGGCCCCAGGCAAGAGTTCCACCATGCACATCCCGAAAATGTGATCCCTCACTCACCCGCCCAATCATGCGCCTGAGATCGCATCCACACTTCCACTCTGGTCGCCGCCAGTGGATCTCCTGTCTGTGGTCCACCCAGGTGGGCCCCAGGCAAGAGCTCCACTAGCACCAAAACACAAGCGATCTCCTCTCTGACAGCCATCCAAATCACTCTAAGGTTAAAAACACATAAACATTCCATGGTAAAAATCAGTATAAAGTATTTCAACAATAATGTCAAAATGTTCGAGTATGCCTGGTATGTTGATCAGTACTTGGCCCCTAGCAGTGCACCAGCTGGGGAGCATCGCCAGTGACTGTATCAATAAGTGGTGCTGTGGGTTTTGATTTGATGAGGCGCTGAGAGATCCCCCTCGAGGTCGGTGCTACCTCGAGGGGTTCAATACTGGCACTCCAAACGGTATTGTCATGGGATGACAGGTTATGGTGTGGGGTGCTCTACCATCACCACTCGCCCGCAGAGCCCCTGGTAGTGTCATAATTATTCGGTGTTGTCAAGATAGGTTTGTGTCAAGTTTAGTAAGACTTATTTAATAGAGCTAGGGGTTATTTCTTGTAAATATTGGGAGAGGCTCATTTTGTACCCTGTTCATCGATTTAGGAAACCAGGCATGTTCACGATTGTTGTCTTCTTCAATTAACATTAAGTAATTAGGATCTTGCACTCTGTTAAATCTTTTCCAGGTGTTTCTTGCTCTGTGGTACAATCTGACATTAATTGGTGATACGTTGCTGAGGTGATGGAGTTCCTCTGTATTTCTTGTATATGGATAATGCTCGTTGTATGCAAATCTCAATGCTTTATTTTGAATTGTTTGTAAAATTAATGTTTGTGTCCTGGTAAGGCAAATCAAGGGAATTGCTGGGTATTCTAATAATGGGAGTATGTATGCTTTTACGAGATGCAGTTTGATTTTTGTTGGTAATAAATTAAATTTGTACAGTTGTGTTAGTGCCCAGTTTGTTTTATTTTTTATTTCTTTGACATGCTTTGTAATGCCTTGTTTTGATATATTTAGTCCCAGCAATTTTCCTTGACTGTCTTGTTCCAGCAGATCACCATTTAATATTATGTCTTCGGTGATGTTTTTGGCAATTGGAATAATGGTAAATTTATTGGTGTTAGTTTTTATTTTCCATTTGTTTTCAAAGATGTTAATATATTTCACTTGCCACCCTCTCTGCCATCATGAGTTTTGATTTGTCTCTGTAAGTTATCACCTGTGTAATGTCATCTGCGTATAGTATATTGAGACAATCATTTGCTGGTTGTGGTATGTCTGCAGTATATATTGGAGTAGAGGATGGGGGATAGAATACATCCTTGTGGAACTCCACTCTTCAGCTCAAACTCTGGTCCCAGTACTTCACCCATTCTTATTCGTGCTGTTCTGTCCATAAGGAAGTCGCACAGTGTAGCTTCAAGGTGTCTTGGCAGACCCAGTTTTAGTATTTTATATTTCAATCCCTCGTACCAAACTTTATCGAATGCCTTGCTCACGTCTCGAAGTACTATGTGGCATTGATGTTTCTTTGCTAGTGCTTGAGCTATTTTTTCGTAGACTAGTGCTATTGCTGTTGTGGTACTTCGGCCTGCTCTGAATCCGTGCTGTTCATGTGGTATAAGGTTATTATTGTATAGGTGGTCTTGAAGTCTTGTGAATAAACATTTCTCAAATAGTTTGCCCAGTACTTCTAGCAATGATATTGGGCGGTATGATAGAGGATCTCTTGGACATTTATTTGGTTTTAGAATTAGGTGAAGCATAGCAACCTTGAACTTGTCGGGGAAGTAACCTAGTGACAGTGTCTTGTTAAATATGGAAGTTAAATGTTGCACCATGTGATATGGTAGCTCTGTTAATATTTTCTTATTGATATTGCTGATTCCTGGTGCTTTGTCTTTTAAGTTTTTTATATGTCTCTCCACCTCCTCTATCTTAATACTGCTCATTGTGATATTCAGGTTATCATAACGTGTTATGTCAATGTTTTCATAGGGTAAAGTTCTCTCTTTGTTATGTCTTAGATACTCATGTACTATTTGTTCTTGTTGCTCATCAAATTGTTCATTCTCCTCCTCGCCTATCTTATGTACCTCCTGCCACACATTACGAAATATTACTTCCTTTGCCATATTGTCGAACACTTTCACTCCATTATTATCTAAAATATAGTTGGGGGTTGTGTTTGGTGTCGAATTAAGATTTGTAATAATTCTCCAGAATTCCTTTGGGTCTTTATATTGTTCAGTTAACTGTGTCATTTGTGATTGCTCGTGTTGGTTGTGTATTCTCTCAACCTCTACTGCTAATTCAATCTGGAGTGTTCTTTACAAGCGATAGTCAACCATACTCCACCCATATAAATTAGCTACTTGTGATAATTGTCTGTATCTATTTTGGATGTTTCTTATTCCTGGACTTATGATGGGTTTGCAGATGATTTTATTTTTGGTTATTCGTGCTGCCCCATCCAATCCTTTCTTTATAGCTTTGTACCAGTTTTCAAGTTGTCTGTCTATTTCTTCTATAGCCATATCTTCTCTCATCTGTGTATCTTGCTCATTTGTTGTTTCAGTAATTATATCTCTAAATTGTTCCCAATTAACTCTTTTCAAATCGTATCTTTCAGTTGTAGGGATAGTTAATGGTCTTGCAGTTATTTTTAAAATTAGTGGGATGTGGTCTGAGGTTGTTAACGGGCCTGGTTCTATAGAGAGGTTATGTCTGCAATGATTATTTGTTAAAACTATGTCTGGGTCTGTTTGTGTAATTCCTCTGATAAAAGTTGGGAAATTTGTTCCAACATGGTTAAGTTTCTGGTCATTGATAAATCTAGCGATTCCAGTACCAACAGCATTATTTGTGTTGTGTCCTTAGATGTTATGTTTGGCATTCAAATCACCTATGATGTATGAGGCATTATTGTAATATGCAAGTCTATGAAAATCTGGATATGGTAAAAATGGTCTTCTTGGGGGTAGATAGGTTGTTGATATGTTAATAATTCCGAGTGATGTTTCTATGCTTAGACTTATTATGTCTGAAGTATAATTTTCATCTATTTTATGTTTTATGTTTTGCTGTATTAGCATTGCAGAGCCATCGTGCAGTTCTTCTGATGAATTTCTAAAATATGTGCGTGTGAGGGACCCACAGGAGCAACGTGACCTTCAACAACGATTCATCGCCTCTTCCAGTCTAAACTTCACCTTTGAGGAGTCCTCTAACGGTCATCTCCCCTTCCTTGATGTCCTCGTAAACAACAACAACACCTCAGGCTTTACCACCACTGTCTACACCAAATCCACCAACAACGGATTATGCCTCAACGGCGAAAGTGAATGCCCCCAGCGATATTTACGGTCCACCATCGCCGCCTACGTCAGGAGAGCCCTATCACACTGCACCTCCTGGCAAGACACACACAAGGAACTCGAGAGGCTCACCCAGGTGCTTGTAAACAATGGGTACAGTAACTCGGACATCGCCCACACCATCAACAAACACCTTGAAACATGGTACAATAACGACGTGCCTACTAATACAAACACTGAATACATACAAAATTACTATAAAAACAACATGTCCTCAGATCACAAGACAGACGAAAACATAATGAGAGACATTATCAGCAACAACGTTAAAACTACGAACCCTGACCAACACCTTACACTTATCATATACTACAAATCGAGGAAAACCTCACAACTAGTCCTTCGCAACAGCCCGGCTACCGCTAAGAAACCGTCACAAGAGGACCATGTCATATACCGACACACCTGTAACAGTGAGGACTGTGGACCTCACACTTACGTCGGTTTGACAAGGACTCGTCTGTCATGTCGCCTTACCCTCCACCTTCAAGCCGGAGCTATCAAGGACCACTACCACACATCCCCACACCATCAGGAACTCACCAGACCCGACTTAGATAAACACACATCTATCCTTGATAAAGAAATAGACTCACGCCGCCTATTCATTCTTGAAGCTATATACTGTATATACAAACATACCAACCTACTTTAAACACACAAGCGGAATACAGCCAGATCCTACCCTCGGCACGCCCTTCCACAGCGAGGCCCCCCATGATGCCCCCAGGAATGCCCCCTCCACACACGCAGACGAACGATGCAGAGGCCCCGCCCACTCTTGCGCCTACCCCATACGCATCGTCCAGCCAACCAACCAGAGTTAGCCTGAGGTTAGCCAACCAGCGTGCAGCTAGCACACAATAAGAAACAATCCACAGAAAAATTTGGGAGAGAGTGCTCAACGAAGAAGAGGAAGACAGTGATGATGAAGATGACGAAAACAACGACAGAGTTAACTATATGCAAGAAAACCTCAACCGCACAACTCCATACCATCAAGCAGGCTTTTCCAGACTTGATGAGCAGAGCTTCCTCACGAAACCCATAGCAAACACAGAAATTAAAGCCATCATAAAAAACACAAAAAATACCTGCCCAGGAGAAAGTGGGATCAATAAAACTATACTGACACACCTCCTAGAATCTTCAATTTCAAAATTAAGATATTTTTTTAATGCTTCACTCTCCGCAGGCTACTTTCCAGACACATTAAAAAAATCAACCATCAAATTGATCCCAAAACCAGGAAAAACACCCCACAACCCAAACAACTACCGCCCAATCTCGCTCCTTGAAGTTCCCGGCAAAATCTTTGAGAGAGTTATAAACACAAGATTAAGAACTCATCTTGAAATAAACGACAAACATAACAATAATCAATACGGTTTCAGACAACACAGAGGCACCACACACGCACTTGCCGTAATAACAGAACAAATTGCCTTAAGCAAAGCAGACGGGGGACAATGCCACCTAGTCCTGAGAGACATTACTAAGGCTTTTGACAAAGTATGGCACCAAGGACTAAAGTACAAAATTCTACATCTGGACTTACCTATCATCATAGAAAAACTCTTATGCGATTTTCTTGATGACAGGAAAGCCAGAATAAAAATAAACTCTTACCTTGGTGAGTACTTTCAAATAAGTTGTGGAGTACCTCAGGGCAGCATCTTGTCACCCACTCTCTTCATAATATACACCAGAGAAACACCTAATTCTCACACAGGACTAAATATCAGTTATGCAGACGATATCACCCAGATAATCCATTATCAGGGAAAATCCAAGCACATGATGAACGCAAGAACAAAACTAGAAGTCGAGACAATTAATACATATGAACAAAAAATGGAAGATTAAAACCAATGTTAATAAGTTCGCCATCATTCCAATCGGCTCCAAAAAAAATGAAGACTTGGTAATAAATGAAAACCTAGTTAATTTCCAACAAAATGGAAAATCCCTTGGACTTAAAATCTCAAGTACAAGCTATATCACTAACGCAAGTGAAAGAAAGGGAAGAGCAATCCATGCCCTGAGCAAACTCTTCCGTTTTAGAAACCTCAGTACACCTATTAAAATACATTTTATAAAAGCCTTAGTCCTCCCAATCCTTGAATACCCCCCAATACCTACACTGGCTTTCAGCAAATCACAAATGCTAACATTACAACGAGTACAAAACAAAGCTCTCAGATTTGCAACAAATACAAGATACCCTTATTTACATACAACTCAAGATTTACACCACATAGCAAAAATAAGCCCATTAAATGTTAAACTGTACCATAGAGCGAAAAAGATCTGGAAAAGAATTGAACTAATAAATGAAAACTTATACAATGATTTAAGAGAAAGACACCAACATATAAACAATTTTAATAGGAACTTTCCTAGCAGCCTAACTGCTATAGAAAGAAATGAACCAGATCCACTATTCACTTAATACTTAAGTTCATACAACTGTAAATCCAATATATTATTAAAATGATAATATGACTAACAGTAAGAACATGTTCACCTAAACCTAAATGAATCCCTAAGTACATCATGTAAACATAAATTTTAAGAAAAACTTAGCTAGCTTAGCTTTACCTGCCTAAGGCAGAAGAATTATGTAAACATATGCCAAAACTAAATAAATACAGCAAGGTGGCCTGCCCACTAACCTTCTCCCTTCTACTGTACTTCATAATTTCCTACTTTACCTTCCTGACCAAGCCTCTACTTATTCCCCTTCTTTCCTAAACAAACAAAAAAATAAAAAAAAAATAACTTCACTTCTCCTTGATAATGATGGCTGCGCCCATTGAAACGTCGGAACTCTTTGCAAACCTCCTTTACCAACTTCCTGAAAATACTAGAAATACTGTACGAAAAATTGAGAGTATCAATAAAAAACTCAATAATGCAAACTGTGCCTATTATTTAAATCTCACCTGCCTGAAAGAAAATATCCTTCCTGGCTACACTAATATATATATATATATATATATATATATACTGTATATATACCATAGTAGGCATAGGAATAGAGTCAACACGGTACTTACTGCCATGCTTTTTTTACTTACTCGATTTTTTTTTGTTCTTCAACACATTTTCGGCTCACTACAGGAAGGCCATCATCAATCATGATCCTTAAAAAATTAAGACAAGTCTAAAATTAGCTAAAAGTAAAAGGATCAATTTATTGTATTTAAAGAAAGCTAAACATAAGAATTCAGCTAGGTAAGGCACTCATAATCACTAAAACTAATATTTAATGACAAGATTAACAAATAATACAAAGTTTAATCTAAAACAGAAAACACTCACTGGAAAATATGAGAAGAATAAGAAAGTTCACATCGGATAACAACAAGTGGACAACTGAGGAAGGTATAGCAAAAATTGTGAAAAGTGAATACAATATCAAACTAAAATGTCTGAATTTCGTTCTATTGTCCTAACATCTATATACTAATTAGCGACCTAAAAACGAACGTTTCAAATGGTCCAAAAATTGAACCATAGACTATCAATCTATATCGAGATAGATTAAGAATTACCTGTATTAGAAATGTTAACCACGGGGTTCATTTTATGTATTAGCAATTTCTCGCCAATTAGCGCATCAGCATGATATATACTGTATATATATATATATATATATATATATATATATATATATATATACTGTATATACAGTATATACAGTATACACACAGTATATATATGTATATTTCTTGTCGGGCCTAAATTAAGTTTCGATATAAACAGATGTTATTTATGTGATGATCATGTTGATTCTACCCATTTGAATAGGACATAGACGAAGAAATAATTATTTTCTATCGTACCAACTACTTGTGCAGGCAACTTTACCTCTACATAATGATTCCGCATTAAATCTACCACGAACCATTCAACCGGTAGATCTCAACCAGTGCCAATTGTATCTGTCTATCTATTTCCAGACGCCTTTACCCTCTATATATGACGTCTTCCAACACAGCTCTATACAGTATAGGACGTCTTCTAATACATCTTCATATACGACATCTCCCAACAGAGCTCTATATATGTGACGTCACCCTACACAGCTCTATACTAAGTATGACGTCACCCCACACAGCTCTATATATAACGTCATACTACACAGCTCTATGTATGATGTCACCCCCCACAGCTCTATCTATGACGTCATCCTACACAGTTATTTACATGACGTCAGCCTACACAGCTGAATTTATGACGTCACCTCACACATCTCTATATATGACGTCACTCTTGCAAAGCTCTATACATGACGTCAGCTCTCATAGCTCTATAGTTGACCTCATTCCAAACAGCTCTGTACATGACGTCACCTCGCACATTTCTATATATGACGTCACCCCACACAATTCTATATATTTTATAACGTCACCTCACACAGCTCTCTGCAGTAAATTAAATCAGCCCACACAGCTCTATATATGACGTCACCACCGACAAAACTATATATGACATCACCCCACATAGCTCTATAAATGACGTTACCACCAACAACACTATATTGGACATCACTCCACATAGCTCTATAAATGGCATCAGCCCACACAGCTCTATACTGTAAATGACGTCACTCAGCACAACTCTATACCGTATATGGCATCTTCTAGCACCGCTCTATATGTCTTCCAACATAGCTCTCTACATGACATAACCCTAAATATCACCCCCAAACACCTCTATATATGACGTCAGCCCACACAGCTCTATATATGACGTCACCCCGCACAGCTCTATATATGACGTCACCTTACACAGCTCTATATATGACGTCTCCCAACACACTCTATTTTACTACTCTCCTCGCATCCCCTGGTCCGTCAGACACAACAAATTCCATTATCTTGATTCTAGACCAACTTTGTTTTACAACTCTCCCAAACCGCAAAGGCCAACATCACAACTGTGTGTACCGCGGCATGCTCTCAACTTTACAGTAGCTATATAGATAGATAAATAGAGATAGATAGATAGATATAGATAGATAGATAGATACAGATAGATAGATAGATAGATAAATATAAAGATAAATAGATATAGAGCTATAGAGCGAAATATATATACCGGTATATATATTATATATATATATATTATATATATTTATATATATAGATAGATAAATATATAGATAGGTAGGTAGATAGATAGGCTAAATAAGATGTTATGCAGTTTGAGCTACCTATGTTACTAAGAAGGTTGATTGAGATCGTATTTACCCCTTTAAGTCGTATAGGTAGATCACAAACTAAAGAAAAATCGCCTAATGGTAACCAGAATACGCTGAAAATTACGTAATGGTGGTGAAGGGGTTAAGTGCAGAAATGGTTTGTTTTGTCCCCCCCCACCCCCCACACACAAACACACACACCCACACACCCACCCGTTACACATTCTAATAATAAATTATGAACAAATTAATTGGGAATACTTGTCTTAAAAGGTTTACAGACTGTTCAGATTTGTTTTTTTATAATTCAAAGGGGGGGGGGGGTCGTAGGCAAGTATAGTTATTAGAAACAGAGTAAATCGAAAGGGGAATCATGGGTACCTACTGTGTTTCGGGTTTAGCTAGATGGGCTAAACCCGAAATAGGTACCCATGATTCCCCTTACGATTTACTCTGTTTCTAATAACTACACTTGCCTACTTTTGCTTTCACATATTTTCTTGTCCTTCACTTAATATAATAAATATTAATGTTCACGATTTAAGGATTATTATTATTGTTTTATGTGCATTTTTATATTTTGACCATGTTTACTCCAGCTTTGATATTTAAGTTCTCCCATGTTCATTCCTTTCATTACACTTATGTATAACTAAACTAGCCTTTATATTTTTAGTCACAATGTTGCTCTTCATTATGTAATTTTTGGCTGTATCTTAATTATAGGCCTGAAGATGAGAACAGCGATTCTCGAAACGTCGTACAAGATGGTGTTATTATTCATTCCTATATATATATATATATATATAGAGAGAGAGAGAGAGAGAGAGATAGATAGATAGATAGATAGATTTAATCCCAACTAAAAGTTAAAACAAAATATATATAAATTCTGAAAGAAGATTCCGTCCTAGTCTGTCTCCTAAGTTAGGTAAACACTTTGAATTCGTAAGACGGCTCCCAAGAAAGAGGAATTGTCTCTCAGATCCCCTTAGCCCCCCATACAGAAAACTTGTGTATGGATAGGGGAGAGGCTGTTCACGGAATTTGTGTTATAGAAGTTACTTGGGGTGAAGATGGAAGAAAACTTCTAGTGAGGTGTCGTGTGGGATATGTCTCAAACTTATGATCTGTGTGGCAGAAAATAGGTAGTCATTCTGGCTTTTCTTGTATGAAGTTGGTTCTGTCAAAAAATGTTGTTTGAGCTTCTCTTGCCTTCCATAGTTTCATCTCTGACCCTTACTATATCTTTAATGAAGTGTGTGATTTGAATACAACTCTCAAATTTTTTGTGGATAGCAATCTCGAAATAAATTGGAAACAAGGTTATATTTTGAAAATTACTGTTTTCAATGAAAGGGATAGAATAACAGTTTACCGCATACTGAACAGTAGGAAGTCTTAAATGAGGTGAACATAATTTACTGAATTGTTAGCCAATGTGTATGTATGTATGTATACTCAGGCACTTTTCCCATAGCTTGGGGTGGCGAGACAGAGCCCGAACAGAAACAACATTTAAAGTTCCAAGTTTTATAAGGTCCGAGATCACTTTCGCGTTCCCTCGCCCCTTACTCTGTCTCGTAAGATTCCTAGCCCCCTGCCTCCAAAAGGAAAAGTAGGACAGCAAAAGAGATAGACAGAAATGGCTAAGGTTGGGTAGAGGATGCCAAACCTCACTCTGGATAGGACCAGCCCTCACCCAATGTAAGTAGTGATAAGATTTAGGGGAAAACCATTAAGGTTTAAGGCATTATGTAGATACTCGAGTTTTATATGTAAAACAGTATGCGAAGAACACATTTTATTAGCCCTTGCAACCAAAATTATATCATTATTTCTTTTGAATTGATTGGGTATATTTAAGAGGAGTTTCGTAGTGTGACCTGTGAATGTGGGTTTTCTGTAGACAGGTAATATACTGTATGTATATATACTGTATACTGTATATATTAATAAACAGAATTCCTCTTCCCAAAAAGTACGTTTATTATTATTATTATCGATCTCGTGAGTGAATTGAATATTTGAATGCTTTAAATTAGAGAAATGTGTCGTCGACGCAGCGTCTCTCTCTCTCTCTCTCTCATATATATACTGATGTCATGGGCGTGTGTGCGTGCGCCTGACCGAGTATGGTAGGACTACTTTAATAATGGAGCCAGTGTGTCGCTGATCCTGCCCACGACACACACACTTACTGTACACACACACACACACACAAACAAGCACTCACTCACTCTCTCACTCTCTCTCTCTCTATCATTTCCCCTCCTTGCCTATCACCACTATCACCCTCTTCCCTCCTGTCTCTACTCCTCATCTTAATCTGCATATAGTTATTTCCCCCTCCCCTCGCCACCGCAGCTATTGTACGTGTTATCTCTCTCAGATATTTAAGTTTTATCTCCACCGCCAAAGATATGAAAATCTCTCTCTCTCTCTCAGATGTTGTACGTTTTATCTTCACCGCCAAAGATAGGACAAATTCAATCTCTCTCTCTCTCTCTCTATGTTTCCCTATTTCCTCTACTCTATTTCCTCTTTTGCTACCTACAGCTATTTGAGTCTCCCCTACAACATTACAGCTTTGTTGTTATTCTCCCCTGCGTTACCTCAGCTGTTTCATATCCCATTGCTATTTTCCCATCACCATCCAAAAAAAAAAAAAAGGGAATGGGCCTGAGCAAATAGATAGATAGATAGATATATTTTCTAGATCTCAAGTGGCGGCGTCTCTTCCGTTGATTGACCTCTCTACTGTCAACCTAGGTTGGCAGACTGGGAGCCAAAGCGTCACATTTTCCCCATGCCCCTCAACTTTCTCTTCATAACTGTTAAAGGGCACAGGGACCTGGGAGGGGCTTCGATGTCTCGGGCGTTTCCACATTCTCTTCAGCCCCTAGCCTGGGAGCAGCTTCGGTCACCTGGGCATTCTTTAGTGGTAAAACTTGGAGGGTTCTGTGGGGATGCTCGGTTATGGCTTTGCTCGGGACCTAGGTGCTGCTCGGCCAGACAGCCTGGGTATCAACAACAACAACAACAACTCTAAACAACTACACTAATCAAGCTAATAGTTATGCCATTCGGGAAGGGTCAGCCAGGGTATAGGTGTGAAAATGTACAGCCCATTTGCTCAAGCCATTTTTGAGTTACAGAGGTTAGGGTTCACGATATGGCCTACCTGTTTGGAACAGAGTATAACCATCCCTATTTTCTCCACTAAGCCAGTGTTACACGAGCGCTTTTTCCGGCAATTTTCGATGAGCAAGTTTTTTAAGGCTCTTTCACGTTGAAATCGGAAACTAGACCGAAGTTAAATAATTCTAGTTGGCTTATTTCTGAATAAACTACAATTTTGAGGATGCCAGACTACAATTGGCCGTACAAATTGTCGGACAAAGTATATCACTACTATATTCTTAACTACTTATCATCACCAAAACAATGCTATAGAGTTTAAGGGGCTAGTGCTTATTGTTTGGGGGTCTACTTATTAATTTATTTATGTAATTTTGAGTGTCCTCGTTAGACCTCCATCAAGCTTAAAAAACAGCCCCTATACCCACTTTCAAGATATATTTGGACATTCTGTGGTAGAAAAAATGTCACAGTGTTTCAGGCTCACTGTCGCTCGCCAGGAAAAAATCGATACCTAAACGGCACGAAAGGTCTTAATATTGACAAAGTAATGAGGCGAAAGATATCAAAATCGCCAAACTAGTGAACAAACGTCTTAAAATTGCAGAACTAATTGGTCTAAACATGAGGGAGAAGGGGGTCCAGAAAATGCGAGTACCTCCCCCGTTACTTCTCTTCACCATAAGTATAGGATCCTCTCTTCCACAGCCACAACCTCTCTCATGTGTGGTAAGCGGCGTCATACCCCGGATTAAAACAAGCTCATACGGACAAAATAGAGCCATAGAAATTAACAACGCAGTCAAGGTCATGTGCGAACAAGAGAAGGTACTGTATGTGGACAATTGGACCACCTTTGTAGGGAACTCGTCCCTGTACAGCGGAGATGGCATTCATTTATCAGAAAAAGGCGTTCAGCACATGAGTGACACCCTAAATCAAGCAACCTACATTGCCCACGAAAACAACGCCAGTCAGGACCGAGAAATAACTATGCTAATAGACTCCTCTGAGTATTGATATCGCTACCCCGGAAAAGCCCTCCCACAACCCACCCAATCAAACTCCACCCGCACAGTTAAGAGAATAAATAACCCCACCCAACCCTTAGAAGTCCATCACAACCATTTAAAGGAAACCGTCAACCCCAATGGCCCACAAGTTGCGAAAACTTACCTACCTGAACCACAAAACAAACTAAACAACCCCACCCAACCCCATCCAAGCCAACCCAACCAACTGAATGAATTTGACAACCCGCCGCGGCTTCAAGTCATAACCCCAAACCCATCCTCACCAATAAGAAAAACAAATCCAGCGCATGCTGAGAGAAATGATATAAAAATAATATCCATAAATGCCTGCTCAATAAGAAACAAAATAGACGAACTCAAATGTCTGTTATTAAATGAGAAAGTTGACGTTATTTGTATAACGGAAACACATCTGAACCTTAAAAATAAAGATCTACTTCATGAATATCACATAGAGCCATATAAAATTTTTCATAAAGACCGTAACAATGGAAAACAAAGAGGGGGGGTTGCAATGTACGTTGCAACCTACTTAAACCCAGTCGAGGTGACTCTCCCCGAAAGTAATGCAGAAATAGTGTGCGTCAAAATAAATACAAAAAACATGAACTTAAATATCACTACAGCGTACCGACCACCGAGACTAACTGTTGCCGATGATACAATTTTTTATGAAATACTAGAGAAAACCCTTAATTCCGACGAAACAGTTTTACTAGGTGACTATAACCTCCCCCTAATTGACTGGAATACCACGACCGGAAAAAATGCTGAGTCACGCCTAATGACAAGCTTCATCCAGGACAATTTTTTGACTCAACACGTAAAACAGCCGACGCGAGACAGGAATATACTAGACCTCGTAATCACTACCCAAGAAAATTTATTATCAAACCTGGATGTAGGTGAACATCTGGCAACGTCCGATCATAAATCTTAAGAATCAACGTTATAAGCAAATATTCCTCAGTAAAAACAACAGGAATGGTTTCGGACTTCAAAAACGCAAATTATGACGGACTTAAGGAATCGCTATCAAACATACACTCAAACCTCATAAATATAAACGAAGTAAATGAACTATGGGGACATTTTAAGTCTACAATTACAGAAGCGCATAAACAATTTGTACCCATGAAACCAAAACGTAGTACGAAATCAAGTATGCCCCCTTGGTACAGTAGAGACATTGGCAAGGCAATAAGGAAAAGGAATCAACTCCACAAACTTGTAAAAAATAACACAAACACTGAAGTAATTAAAAACTTGTACAAAAATAGTAGAAGGGAAGTGAAAAAAATAATTAGGGCGAACAAACAAAATTACGAAATGACTATTGCCAGAGAAAGTGCCACAAACCCCAAAAAATTCTACAGTTACGTAAACAAAAATAAACAGATCAAAAGCGGAATCGGACCGCTAATAGAAGATGGCCAGACAATAACAGGCGACACAAACACGGCAAATCTGCTCAACAAATATTTTGGCTCAGTTTTCACAGAAGAAATTATCGATCATACCCTTGAAAATAACACCTCAACTCATGAGATAGGAGATTTCACCATCAGTGTTACCGAAGTACAAAGCAAATTGAGTAATTTAAATGTAAATAAGACCCCGGGACCCGACATGCTCCACCCGAAAATAATTAAGAATGTCAAGGACGAAATAGCAAAACCCCTGACACAACTATTTAACTTATCACTACTACAGGGGATTGTACCGAGTGATTGGAAAGATGCGAATATTACGCCGATATACAAGAAGGGTAGCAAGGCCAAAGCGAGTAATTACAGACCAATTAGCCTAACTTCAATTGTAGGACAAATCATGGAAAAAATCATTAGAGATAAGATTGTAGATTACCTCGAATCAAACAACCTAATCAAAAATAGTCAACACGGCTTTAGATCAAATAAGTCATGCCTAACAAATTTGATTGAATTTTATAACAAACTATTCACATATAACGACATGACGAAATCACTAGATATAATCTTCTTGGACTTTCAAAAAGCTTTCGACAAGGTGCCTCACCGAAAACTATTGGCTAAACTGGAGAGGATAGGTATCAAAGGTGAAATTCATTCTTGGATACAAAATTGGCTTACGGACAGAAGACAGAGAGTGGTGATAAATTGAGTGGAATCGGAGTGGGAGCCTGTCACTAGTGGAGTTCCACAGGGTTCAGTCCTTGGACCGGTCCTGTTTCTCATTTACATTAACGATATCGATGTAGGGGTAAACAACACCATTTCCAAATTCGCCGACGATACAAAAATAGGAAATACAGTCCTGAACGAAGATGATAGAAATGCGTTGCAATCTGATTTAAACAAGATATCAGAGTGGTCGAAAAAATGGCAGATGCCCTTCAATGTCGATAAATGTCAGGTGCTGCAGGTTGGTAGCAGAAATATGAAATACAAATACGAAATGAATGGCAAACAAATAAAAACCGCAACGGTAGTAAAAGACCTAGGGGTACTAATATCTGAAAACCTAAAAACTTCCGACCAATGTATAGCAGCTGCATATAAGGCAAACATAGCATTGGGCTTTATTAAACGAAAATTTACATATAAACATGAAAACGTAATAGTGCCACTGTTCAAAAGTATGGTGAGGCCCCACCTTGAATATGGTGTGCAGTTCTGGTCACCTTATCTGATCAAGGACATTGTAAGACTCGAGTCAGTACAGCGTAGAGCGACGAAGATGATACCCTCATTAAGAAATAAACCATATGAAGAAAGACTTAAACGATTGAACCTGTTCTCATTAAAAAAGAGGAGGTTGAGGGGTCAGCTTATTGAGTGCTTTAAGATACTAAAAGGTTTCGACAAAGTCGATGTAAATGCACTATTCACATTAAACAATACTAATCAAACTCGCGGAAATGGAATGAAATTAAAAACCAAAAAGGCAAACCTAGATGTCACAAAGAGTTTCTTCACCTACAGTGTGGCGACAGAGTGGAATAAACTACCAGCGAGAGTGGTGGAGAGCGACACAATAAACGCCTTCAAGGGAAGGCTTGACCTCTATCTGCAGAGGGCTGGGGTGATATGAATGGAAAAAAAAAAAAAAAAAAAAAAAATGTATGTATATGTATGTGTGTGCACTGTACAGTATGTATATATATACTGTATATATATGTGTGTATGTATGTATGTGTATATGTATGTGTATATATATGTATAT
Source organism: Paralithodes platypus (assembly GCA_032716605.1). Classification (NCBI taxonomy): domain Eukaryota; kingdom Metazoa; phylum Arthropoda; class Malacostraca; order Decapoda; family Lithodidae; genus Paralithodes; species Paralithodes platypus. The sequence continues at coordinate 61,494,079 of CM064492.1, forward strand.
ATATATATGTATATGTATGTATGTGTATGTGTGTATGTGTATATATGCATATATGCATATTATAGTTTGTAAGGCCAGACTGCCTAGTAAGGACCTTGAGGTCTGTGTGGTCTGTGTATCTATGTAGCTATGTAGCTCACTCTCTCTCTCCACTCCTGAAATTGTACATGCGAATAATGTTTGTCAATATATATTTACATTGATGTGACTGAGTACTTGATATTCCCATTGTTTTATTTGCATGAGGGAGACAAAAGGCAAAACCGCCTGAAACAAGTATCCCTGCAAAAGTTAAGAGAGTGTCAGGGAGCTAAATATACAGTACATTAGAGTCCAAATATCTGGACACACGGAGCTTGAAGCAGTTTCAGCCATACGATGAGGGAAAGATAGACTGAGAGAGAGTGTTCCAGAGTTAAGGGAGCTCAGACGCTATTGTGCAGCATAATTTACTGGTTCGGCTCAATGGTTTAAGGAGGGGGTTCAGTTTGCTCTCTAAACCTCTATCAAGCTTTAAAAAAACATCCACAACCCCCCTTTGATATAAATTTGTAAATTTTTCGGTACAAAAATTTCCCGGCCGAAGGCCAATTCCTCTTCAAATACAGGCTCGCTATCGCTCGCCAGAAAAAAATTGACATACAAATGGCACAAAAGGTCTTAATATTGGCAAAGCAATGGGGCAGAAGTTCTGAAAATCGCCAAACTAATGGGGCGAATGTCTTGAAATCCCATAACTAATAGGGCTAAACATGAGGGAGGAGGAGGACTCGAAAAACCAACTGCCTCCCCTTAATTCCGCTATTGTAAGTATTCCTCCTGTTACGTCCTGGGATATATAAACACTGGGCTCTTTCTATTGGACTAGGTATTCGGCAACAAGCAACAACGGAAAACGCTAGATCCAACCCTTATCTATAAACCCAGGCAACAAACCACCCTAAACCGTCAAGAGTCCTGCCTGGACAACAGGTATCCTATGACTCGGTTACAGGGTGCACGCACTATAGACTGCTGATAGTCAAGCAGGCTATATAAAAGATCACACAATTAAGTTGACTTAAAGCTTCAAGGAAAAGATAGATAACGGAATAAAATTGCAGAAACAATTTAATAACAAACTAGAAGAAAGTACATTTAACGTTACGTTAATTAATACAACTAATCACCCCTGCGTGAAAGAAGGTGAAAGCAAACAGTCCTCAAAACATCGTACAGGTAGACAAGATGCAGGTTTCTAAACTGCATGCGGCTACTGTAGGATCTGATGCTTAGCAAAGAAAGTAAGTTACGGATTTAGAGAACTCTTAACTCATAAGCAGGAATAAATACTAGTGATAGGCCATACAGTGTATTAATGGCATAGGTATAATTAAACAAAGGCAGCAACTCGCAACATAACCACATACAGGTGCGCTTCTCACTCTTAGTCAGGCAAGCCTGCTCGGACAGAGTCTCTAAGCCACACCCTGACTCACAATGCTCACAACAACGGTAAACTGTGGCACAATAACAAGCATGCAGAAATAATAAACCCCTAGCTGTTAACCTGCCAGGTGGCAGAGGTCTAGCCGGAAGGGTATAGGCTTCGGATACCCGGGCTGAGCCACCTGCTCTAGCCTAGGGACGTTCCCAAGTCTGTGCGCCAAATTACTCTAATTGAAAGGGTGCTCTCTTGAGAGACTCAGATCCCACGTATCTGACTCTCTCCTGGCGACCCTAAAACAAAAGCAAGACGTGCTAGCGCAGTGCTGAGTGGACTAGGCAAGGGCCCTCACACAACACAACACTAGACACACAGGGACACAGACAAGAAAATGCCCCCAGACTCCCACGGGTATCCTAGTAAAGTCGTGCGGGTCCACAGGACTCGCACCAGCAGACTTTACTTAAAGCATCACAAAAAGCCCCCCCTTCGGTCTAGCCACTGCTCACCTGCCACAAGAACACACTAGCAAGCATGAAACCACCAAATATGAGACAATAAAAAAGCTTCCTAGGTCTCATTAACAATTACATCTCTGCATAAGGCCCAAAATCCTATCTAATTATCTGAGAGCTCGTCGTTAATACAATGATAGATATAAGGTCTATCAAGGGGATGAGGTAATTAAATAGACTGGTGAAGTAGTGGAAAGAAGGTATACAAAGTAAGAGAGAAAGTTTCTAAGTGGGGTTGAGAGGGATAGATATCAAGGGGGTCCGAAGGGTACGACAGTGAGGTGAGCTCTAAGTCTTGAATCTGTCTGGACCCCATCCTAGGCATGCGAAATACATCCCATGCTTGGAAACACTCAACACAGTTGCCTGGTCAAAATCCTCTACCCCTTATGTGAGTCGAAACTAAGCCTAACGTTGCGATCAAATTGGCAAAATCAGGCTCGTCCCAAGCTAGACTCTCCGCGCGAAGCAACGTCCCCCAGCCGATCTCTCTCTCTCTCTCCCGCTCGTCTCCTCCCACTCTCACCAGACTTACATCTTATATATTATAATGAAACAATCAACTATCGAGAATAAAATATACTAAGATGTGTTGGTTAAGAATAAGGGCAGCTTCAAGCTGTGAAACAACATAAGAATATCCCAGACATTAGTTACATTGTCGTAGGATATATACTAAGGAAAAGCCGGCCGGCCGGCTGCCGCCAGCCGGTTTCTAAACGGCTGGGCAGCCGACGCGCGCACACGTGGCTACTATGCAGGAGCGTGACACCTCCCCCAAGATATAAGACACTTGACTAAGTTCTTCATATCTAACAGAAAGCTTCTCATAGTACCACACACTGTTGCGACACAAGGCACTATATATATAAACAAAAATAAAGACTGTTGCGCTCCACCGAGCAAGTTCAACTAACTTAGCGACAATAAGCGAAAACATTCAACTTAGATACTGCTACAACACCTTATACAAAATTCTACACGTTATAAAAATAAAGAATTTTTATAAGGTTTTTGCTTTTTTAATTTTTTTCCTTTTTTCGGCTGAACTACAGTGACAGTCTATTTTCCTCCACACTCAACCCTCAATCCTGTAGCAGTCTAACCAACATCATCTACCCTTGATAGACAATCCGCTATCACGTTATCAGAACCGGCAATATGGCGTATGTCCAGATTATACTCCTGAAGCATGAGTGACCACCTGGTCAGCCTCATATTCCGGTTATGAAACTGATTCAAGAATTTCAGAGGGTGATGATCGGTATAAACCACTACGACTGGTCCGAAAGCAGGAACATATACATCGAAGTGCTTGAGCGCCAGCACTATCGCCAGGAGTTCTTTTTCAATTACAGAGTAATTCCTTTGTGCACTATTGAATTTTTTACTGTAAAAACTCACTGGATGTTCGATACCTTAATCATCTGTCTGTAACAAGACAGCCCCAGCCCCTACGCCACTGGCATCAGTCGCCAGCTGAAAAGGTCTGCTGAAGTCCGGGGCCCTGAGTATGGGGTGGGTACATAACAGGTGTTTCACCAAGGAAAACGCCTCTGCACACTCAGGAGACCACCGGAACTTCTTGTCCTTAGATAACAAGTCAGTTAAAGGTGCAAGTACAGTCGAATAGCCTTTGATGAAGCGACGATAATAGCCTATCATACCTAGAAACCGCATAATTTGTTTCTTAGTCGTAGGCTGGGGAAACTGATCGATGGCTTTGATCTTTGTCTGTGGAGGGCACACCTGACCCATCCCCACCTCGAACCCCAGGTACAAAACTGTGGCTTTGACAAAATCGCACCAGGTTTACCACCAAACCTGCTTCATTCAGTTTATTAAAAAGCTGTCCGATGTGAGCACAGTGACTGTTAAAATCATCGTCGTATATGATGACATCATCTAGGTACACCGTACAGTTGGGAATGTCGGCTACAATGTCGTTCATTAATTTCTGAAACGTTGCAGGGGCATTTTTCAGCCCGTATGGCATAACATGGCAACGATATGTGGCACCGTCCACCACAAACCCACACACCTCTCGCGCTCGCTCAGACAAGGGCACTTGCCAATAACCCTTAACAAGGTCTATCTTAGTGAGGAACTTGGCCTTTCCTATCTTATCCACACTGTCGTCCACGCGAGGGAGAGGGTAGGCATTTGTGGGGGTTAAACCATTCAACCTGCGGAAATCTATACAAAACCGCACCTTGCCATCTGGTTTGGGCTGCAGTGTGACAGCGGAAGTCCACCTTACTGCACCCTCAGAAATCAGCTGTTACGACCTGGCACTCGGGTACACAAGGGCTCTCAATCAGGACTCTAATACGGCTCGCTGCCACAACGGAAACACACGATCCCAACCCCTGAGTACTGCCAGCCGAACAAAAAACACCAATACCCTCCAGAGTTCAATCTGCTATAACGGGGTATACAAGAACTCGGTACTAGTGTTCAACAACAGACTAATAAAGAGACAGGAATTCTCTAGTCTGGTCAACAATCAAACAAAGAAGTAAGAAACAACAACACCAAAGAATAGTGTTGGCCGAAGCCGAAGTAATCCACCCTTGACTAAGAACTTAAGAAGTCCTCCACCCTCTACTTCGGATCGGCACTATTACGTTACGTTAATTAATAGTCCTTAAGCATCGAGCAAGGAATCTTCTGAAAAAAGTTAGATGCTTCTCGGATGCTCGTAAGAAGTACGTATCGGATTTTGAACAGTAATTCAATAAGAAAAACACTGGCAATTAAATACTATTACAGGTTTAAATTGGCATAAGAATAATTAAAAGAATATGCAATAGTAAATGGCAAACATTAAAAAGAAGTACTCCGCAAATGCAACGGCAATAGCCTACTCGGATTGTGCTCGTGGGCCACTAATCACTAAAGTAGCCAAGCTTGCAACACATGAAATCAATAGTGCATAAACAATATCATACATAAGGAAGCTTCAATACTATTCTGTATCTACTAATCGAGTAAAGTCTAGCTGGGGTACTGTGGGCAAAAGGTAGCAGTGACTGAGCAAAAACGGCTCGTAGCCTAGCGAAGTCCTCACAACTGTTTAAAGTATTACGTTAACACTAACAAGTGCACTTTGAGAAATCCAGATCCCTTGTATCTGGTTTTCTCCCGGCTCCTTGACAAAGTAAAAACAAGCTGTTAATAAAATACAGGGTGGTTAGACTCTTGCCCTCACGCACTGTAAATTATTAACTCAACACAGTCAGCCGCGAAGACAACCTAGGCTTCACTGAACCGAAACGAGTATGCAGGTTTATCGCTTAAACCACTGCATCAAACAACAACTCGTAACACAGAAAAGCCTTACCCCAGTCTAGCATTACCTAGACTAGCAGAAACCAGGAATAATAATAATAACACACAGGGAAATGCATAGACAAGTGCAACAAACATAAATCAATCCTATTCTAAGTTAACCCTTCCAAAATAGGCTATCTAATAGGCATGTATCTCATGAGAACTCAAGCGATAATACGTTGGCTGACTAGCTCTGCACCAACGGGACCATGGAAGTTAAAAAGGGTAGGGAAAAGAGGAGATAAGAATGTAAGGTAGTAGAGAAAGTTCACATCAGTCAGAAGAATATATATAGTTAGCAAGGGAAATGAGAAGTCGCTCTGCCTAATGAGTTCTGATCAAAAAATGGCTAGACTTCCCTTTTTATACTCGGCCCTCTAGTGAGCCCAACGTGAACTACTAAGGACCGCCCACTGACAATCATTACGTAATTTCTCTCTCTCCTCTGGGATAGACAAAGGCTTTCCTAGCACTGAGGGGAGGGGGGAGGGGGGGGGGAGTGCTAGTGAGTTAGGCCCACCTCCCGCATGGCGCACCCACTGACCCCCAACTGTGGCTGCCGCTTCTCCCATCATTACAAATAAGTTTTACACACAATACTTATAACTAATGATATAAAATAGAACTCGTTGACTCAGATGAAAACAAAATACATATTCATATTACTTATAGTACAACGGCTCACATGAACTAAGTTAGGAAACTCTACATAGACTACAGCCAAAGTTCCTGCCCTGACGATCCTAGCGAGAGTGGGGCATGACTAGGCGTTCTGTACAGCATGCTCACACTGGACATGCGTCACACCTCCCCCAAGATTTTACTTGCTCAACCCTGAGCTAAAATCTGACAAACACAGAACCCCATCAAGCCCCTCACACCCAGCGACCCAGCGACCGCATGGCACTAAAACAAAGCTGAGTTTATCACCAAAACGCATCTTATTATTAACCAAAAATTCACATTTTATAACTCCTCCCAACAATAGCAAAAAGACACAATATCATGCTCCCAGAGCGAGCTTACAGCAGCTCAGCCGTTTGATAGTTTGTGGACTACTCAAACTCTATAGGCTATGACAAACTTATACGATTACCTATATCAAAAGAAAGAGTTTTTTATATGATTTTTATATTTTAATATGTTTTTCCCGGCTGCACTATAAGGGCAGCCTATTTTCCTCCACTCAAACCCACACACCTGTGATAGCCTACGACTGATCATCCACCCTTGATAAACAATCCGCGATCACATTGTCACATCCAGCAATATGACGGATGTCCAGGTTATACTCCTGCAACATCAAAGACCACCTGGTCAGTCTCATATTGTGATTGTGAAATTGATTCAGGAATCTCAAAGGGTGATGATCAGTGTAGATAACCACGACTGGGCCATAGGCTGGAACATACACCTCGAAGTGCCTGAGCGACAGCACAATCGCCAGTAATTCCTTTTCTATTGTAGAATAGTTCTTTTGTGCAGCATTGAACTTCTTAGAAAAGAAACTTACTGGGTGTTCCACACCTTCATTGTCTGTCTGTAGCAAGACGGCACCAGCCCCTACACCACTAGCATCTGTTGCCAGCTGAAAAGGCCTGTTAAAGTCTGGGGCCCTGAGTATCGGGTGAGTACATAGCAAATGTTTCACCAACGTGAAAGCCTTTTCACACTCAGGTGCCCACAAAAACTTTTTGTCTTTAGATAACAAATCTGTGAGAGGTGCCAACACCGTTGAGTAACCTTTTATGAAGCGTCTGTAGTAGCCTATCATACCCAAGAATCTCATAATCTGCTTCTTGGTTGTTGGGTGCGGAAATTTATTGATAGCCTGTACCTTGTTCTGAGGAGGGCACACCTGTCCCCTTCCCACTACAAACCCAAGGTACTGCACAGTGGCTTTTACGAAGTCACACTTTGCCAAATTTACTACCAGACCTGCTTCACTAAGTTTCCGGAACAAGGTCTCAAGGTGCTCACAATGGCTCTCAAAGTCGTCATCATAAATGATTACATCGTCCAAATATACGGTGCAATTTGGAATGTCCTTTACAATTTCATTCATCAGGTTCTGAAACGTTGCTGGTGCATTCTTAAGCCCGTAAGGCATAACATTGCACCGGTAGGTACTCCCGTCCACAACAAAACCACATACCTCTTTAGCACGCTCGGACAAAGGTACTTGCCAGTAACCTTTTACTAAATCTACTTTAGACAAAAAACGAGCATTACCAATTTTGTCAACACTATCATCAACCCGAGGAAGAGGATATGGGTTAGTTGGAGTCAAACCGTTTAACCTACGGAAATCAATACAAAAGCGTACCTTGCCATCTGGCTTAGGCTGCAGTGTTACAGGGGAAGTCCACTTAACTGTGCCTTTCTCTATCAACCCTCTACCGAGCATATACTCCAACTCATCCCTCAGAGCTGGTAGTTTTATGGGGGGCACACGGTACGGGATTGACTTAAAGGGTAGATGGTCCCCCACGTCAACATCATGCATAGCCTGAGTAGTGAGGCCTGGGTGTTCAGCAAATACAGTGGGGTATGAACCGAACAACTGACGGATAGCATCAAACTGCGGCTCAGGCAAATGAGCTATAGCCTCGTCAGCCCTTAGGCTCGAGTTCCCCGCCCACTGATCCGCTGAAACATGTTGATCCCAGCTATCCTCCTCTGAAGCTTGACTGTCCCCCTCTCCTTCTCCACCACGGCCGCAACAAGCCAACACAGGGACAGTGAGAGGCTCAGAGGGGCGCCTCACATACTCTTTAATAAGGTTCACGTGACATAACTGGTTCTTTTTCCTCCTGTCTGGAGTGGCAACAAGGTAATCTAAGTCTGAAATTTTTTCTACAATTTTATAAGGTCCAGTGTACTTCGCAGAGAGGGGGTTACCAACCAAAGGCAACAAAATTAATACCTCTTGTCCTACAGTGAACTTCCGGAGCCTCACTTTGCGATCATACCTGTCCTTCATCAAAGCTTGTGATTCTGTCAAATTTCTACCTGCCATCTCCAGACTCTTAAGCATGCGCTCACGGCTTTCAAGCACATACTTTAATAATGGACAAGGCTGCACAGTCCCCTCCCAAATTTCTTTCAGCATGTTAAGGGGGCCCCTGACACGGTGTCCAAAAATCAGCTCGTTTGGACTAAATCCCAGGCTCTCACCAGGTACCTCCCGAGCAGCAAACAGCACATAAGGCAATCCAAGATCCCAATCCATACCGTTGTCAGCACAATAACACCTGAGCATGCTTTTAAGTGTAGCATGCCACCGCTCAAGCACCCCTTGACTCTCAGGGTGATACGCTGACGATACTACTGCTCGTATCCCATGCTGTTGCATTGTTTGCTTGAACATGTTGGAGGTGAAATTAGATCCCTGATCAGACTGAATCTCCTCCGGGTACCCGTACCTTGAGAAGTACCACAACAAGTTACTGACTACCGTCTTAGCCATTCCATTTTTCATAGGGTATGCATCGGGGTATCTAGTGGCAACATCCATTATGGTTAACAAAAATTTATTTCCCGCCTTAGTGGGAGGGAGTGGACCAACCATGTCAACAATAATTTTACTAAAGGGTGGCCCAATCACAGGAATAGGGTGTAACGGAGCCTTAGGAATAACTTGGTTCGGTTTCCCGACACGTTGACAAATATCACAGGAGTTTATCCATGACTGCACATGAGACTTCATCCCCGGCCACCAAAACAATTTCCCCAAAGCCGCCACCGTTTTTCTCACCCCTAGATGTCCTGCCAGTGGTGTGTCATGCGCCAACCTCAGTAGGCTATCCCTGCACTCCCGTGGCACCACCAACTGGTCCACTACTCCGGACCCCTTTTGCCAACTACGTTTAGGGTCTTGAAAACGCCTATAAAGGATGCCTTCTAAATAAAAAAAATCTCCTGGCTGTGCATCGCCGTCCTCGTCGAGCTCTACAGCTCCATTAGCACACGTTTGGAGCTCAGGGTCCTCTAGTTGCAACCGACTTATATCTGAGGGTGCCAAGCGATCTAACTGCTCCCGGAGCAATGCATGACCTTCCCCGATACTGGGCTGCTCCCTCTGTCTCTCTCGATGTACATAACGTTGCTGTCGTGGAGACTCGTCATGCCCAGCCTCGTCACTCTCGATGACAGGCCCAGGGGCTACTCCAGAATTAAGTAATGGTGCTAATACTGAATCACCCAGGAGAGCCGCCGAGTCAAAACTCTTAAAACCAACTCCAGCTTTAGCCTCCTCCTGTTGATCGTTCCTCCGCTGGTCTGAAGGCGGAGGACTAGGCTGTGACACTTTAGCTGCCCGAGCTCGGGTGACAACACACGCCATGGGTTGTGTCTGGCACCGCTCGACCCACTCTTGCTCTTCCCTACTCACGTCGGCCGGCCTCTCGGCAACGACTAAGGGTAGAACCTCGGAAGCGGGCATTGCAAAGTCGTTGCCGAGAAGAAGGTCGACGCCCTCCACTGGCAGTTTCTCCACAATCCCGACATCCAATTCACGTGCCACACCATCCACCTCCAACTCCAACCGCACCAGCGGGTATGACCGAGTTGCATTAATACCCTGCACCACTACCACCCGAGCCGCGTTTATAGGGTAGCCAGTCAAGTTTTTCATCAGAGTCTGGGAAGCACCTGTATCACGCAAGACCTCTACTCCATGCTTGCGCCCCGCCCACATCACGCAACCCCGCCCTCTATGGTCGCAAAAAACATCCTGAGCAGGGTTCGAGCCTCCCAGGTGCTTCTGCATTGGCTGTGCCTCAGCCTCTGACGAACTGCCCCAGGCAAACTCAGATGACTTCGGAGACACACCAATGTTGCAGGCCAAAGACACAGCTGCTGTAGGTGGTTTGCTAGGACAGACTCTTGCAAAGTGCCCCTTTTTATGACAATGATAACACTCCACCTCCCCTTTGGGCTTCCCTTGGTACTGGGAAGGGCCCGGCCCCTTCTTAAATGGGACGGTGCTAGTCTTGTGGTCAGTCTTGGTATCATGGCTCTTGTACTTGTTTGCATAAGGTATATCACTAACTCGGGGGGGTGGGGCGTCACGCCCCTTGTTACCTGCCTCACTACGCTGGGCAGACCCGCACCCACGAATTAGTGATAGCCGGAGGTCAGCCATCTCAGCTGCCTCCTGTAGAGTTTTTGGGTTCTTTTCTTTAATAGTTAAAGTCATTTCTGCACCAGTACACTTATAAAACTGCTCGAGCAGAAACAGCTCAGTCAACTGTTCGGCCGTCTCAGCTTTCTCAGAACGTGTCCAGTTTTTAAGTGCATCTTTTAAGTCCCGGGCATGTTCAAGAAAGGTCACCTCCCTAGTCTTTGTAACACCCCGAAACTTCAATCGATATGTTTCCGGTTGCAACTCGTATGCCCGTAGGACAGCTCTCTTCAATTCTGGGTAGTCAATGCAAGACTCTAAAGGCAGTGCATCATAAGCCTTCAGACCCTTACCCGTAAGTCTTGAGGAGACTAGAGCTGCCCACTTCTCTTCAGGCCAATTATGCTCCCTACATTTCTTCTCAAAACGATTAAAAAATTCTGTGACTTCAGTTTCACTAAATACCGGCACCAATTTGACTAATTGGGCCAAGGACTGTTCTCTTACTTGGCCCTCACGGCCCATCCAAGTCCCTGTCGACTCTGCACGAGACTTATCTAAATCTAATTTAGCACAATATTTCTCCGAGTCGTACTTAAGCTCAGCCTCATGCCTCCTAACCTCAATCTCATGCCTCCTCGTCTCATCCTCCTGCCTCCTGGTCTCATTTTCATGCCTCCTGGTCTCATCCTCCTGCTTCCTAGCCTCAATCTTAGCAAGCTCAAGTCTAAATACCATATCTGGAGACAGACAGGAAGAGGGAGCTGCCACTACTGAAGGAGGGGGGGCAAAAACTGGGGAACCACCATGTGCACCACCCGAGGGCACTCCAATCTGCCAATTCTCATCCCTCTGTGGGAGAGTGCTAACCTCCGGTAACTGAGTGGACGGCACTGTGGGAGTCGAGTGAGAGGGGATCTGGGGAGGAACCCCCCCAAACGCCCTCTCCTCCGAAACCCCATGTCGCCCATGCAACACCCAGGAAATCAGCTCCCCCTTGGACATCCCTACTACATTGGAAATTCCCAAAACCTTGGCTATCAGGTGCAAGCCACAAACATCCACCCCAGTCAGCCTCTCCTCCGTCACGTGGTACCGCTTACTCACAAAAACTCTAGCATCCTCCTCACTGGTTACTAACGGCACACCTTCAAATGGCATCTCTCGCTCATCGTCAGTGCTAATGCACGACATACTGAAGTCCACAAAAAAATTCTCGAGACAAAAGTGTTTAACTTCCTATGCAAGCACTAATTACTAAATTAACTGGAGTCTCTTAAATGCTTTACTAATTGCCATACAAAAACAAATATTCTTCAATATGCACGCTAAAATACAAACAAACAAATGTTGTACAACTCTGCAAAAATTTATACTGTTCACAAAATCCTAAGCAAGGTCGCCATTTGTTACGACCTGGCACTCGGGTACACAAGGGCTCTCAATCAGGACTCTAATACGGCTCGCTGCCACAACGGAAACACACGATCCCAACCCCTGAGTACTGCCAGCCGAACAAAAAACACCAATACCCTCCAGAGTTCAATCTGCTATAACGGGGTATACAAGAACTCGGTACTAGTGTTCAACAACAGACTAATAAAGAGACAGGAATTCTCTAGTCTGGTCAACAATCAAACAAAGAAGTAAGAAACAACAACACCAAAGAATAGTGTTGGCCGAAGCCGAAGTAATCCACCCTTGACTAAGAACTTAAGAAGTCCTCCACCCTCTACTTCGGATCGGCACTATTACGTTACGTTAATTAATAGTCCTTAAGCATCGAGCAAGGAATCTTCTGAAAAAAGTTAGATGCTTCTCGGATGCTCGTAAGAAGTACGTATCGGATTTTGAACAGTAATTCAATAAGAAAAACACTGGCAATTAAATACTATTACAGGTTTAAATTGGCATAAGAATAATTAAAAGAATATGCAATAGTAAATGGCAAACATTAAAAAGAAGTACTCCGCAAATGCAACGGCAATAGCCTACTCGGATTGTGCTCGTGGGCCACTAATCACTAAAGTAGCCAAGCTTGCAACACATGAAATCAATAGTGCATAAACAATATCATACATAAGGAAAGCTTCAATACTATTCTGTATCTACTAATCGAGTAAAGTCTAGCTGGGGTACTGTGGGCAAAAGGTAGCAGTGACTGAGCAAAAACGGCTCGTAGCCTAGCGAAGTCCTCACAACTGTTTAAAGTATTACGTTAACACTAACAAGTGCACTTTGAGAAATCCAGATCCCTTGTATCTGGTTTTCTCCCGGCTCCTTGACAAAGTAAAAACAAGCTGTTAATAAAATACAGGGTGGTTAGGCTCTTGCCCTCACGCACTGTAAATTATTAACTCAACACAGTCAGCCGCGAAGACAACCTAGGCTTCACTGAACCGAAACGAGTATGCAGGTTTATCGCTTAACCACTGCATCAAACAACAACTCGTAACACAGAAAAGCCTTACCCCAGTCTAGCATTACCTAGACTAGCAGAAACCAGGAATAATAATAATAACACACAGGGAAATGCATAGACAAGTGCAACAAACATAAATCAATCCTATTCTAAGTTAACCCTTCCAAAATAGGCTATCTAATAGGCATGTATCTCATGAGAACTCAAGCGATAATACGTTGGCTGACTAGCTCTGCACCAACGGGACCATGGAAGTTAAAAAGGGTAGGGAAAAGAGGAGATAAGAATGTAAGGTAGTAGAGAAAGTTCACATCAGTCAGAAGAATATATAGTTAGCAAGGGAAATGAGAAGTCGCTCTGCCTAATGAGTTCTGATCAAAAAATGGCTAGACTTCCCTTTTTATACTCGGCCCTCTAGTGAGCCCAACGTGAACTACTAAGGACCGCCCACTGACAATCATTACGTAATTTCTCTCTCTCCTCTGGGATAGACAAAGGCTTTCCTAGCACTGAGGGGAGGGGGGAGGGGGGGGGGAGTGCTAGTGAGTTAGGCCCACCTCCCGCATGGCGCACCCACTGACCCCCAACTGTGGCTGCCGCTTCTCCCATCATTACAAATAAGTTTTACACACAATACTTATAACTAATGATATAAAATAGAACTCGTTGACTCAGATGAAAACAAAATACATATTCATATTACTTATAGTACAACGGCTCACATGAACTAAGTTAGGAAACTCTACATAGACTACAGCCAAAGTTCCTGCCCTGACGATCCTAGCGAGAGTGGGGCATGACTAGGCGTTCTGTACAGCATGCTCACACTGGACATGCGTCACACAGCCCACGTTTCAGCATATAATCCAGCTCTTCCCTAAGTGCTGGTAATTTAATAGGGGGAACACGGTATGGCACTGATTTAAAGGGCGGGTGGTCCCCAACATCGACATCGTGCACCGCTTGAGTAGTGAGGCCAGGATGCTCCGCGAAAACAGCTGGGTTTGAATCAAACAAGTGCTGCACAGCTACACGCTGTTGCTCAGGCAGGTGCAATATCAACTCGTGAGCCACTTGTCTAGAATTCCCCGCCCACTGATCCACGGAAACATGACAATCCCAATTATCCTCCCCCGCAGCTTGACTGTCCCTTCCTCCTTCTCCACCACGATCGCTGAAGATCAACACCGGGACAGTGAGAGGCTCGGAGGGGCGCCTCACATACTCTTTCATCTGATTTACATGGCAAAGTTGGTTCTTTTTCTTACGATCAGGAGTAGCTACTAAATAGTCAAGATCAGAAACCTTCCTTATAACCCGATACGGACCAGAAGACTTGGCAGACAAGGGGTGTCCCACCAGAGGCAGTAGTATCAGTACCTCCTGATCTACTTCAAACTCCCTAAGCTTCACCTTCTGGTCGTATCTGTCCTTCATCTGAGCTTGTGAACTCTTAAGGTTCCGACCTGCTACCTCCAAGCTCTTTAGTTCGACAGCACCATTACCACACGCCCTGACTTCAGGATCTTCCAGCTGCAAGGAACATAGATCAGCAGGTGCAAGATTATCCAAGTTCATCTTAAATAATTTGTTTCCACCTCCAATGTCCCGCTGAGCCATCCTTTCCTCACGCTGCGCATAACGATGCTGCCGCAGAGTCTCTTCCTGCCCTGCACCTGCACTAGCGGTGACATGCCCCGGGGCCTCTCCAGACTCTAACATAGGTGCCAATAATGAGTCACCAAGAAACACTGCCGGCTCAAAACTCTCCAATTGACCAACACTTCCCGTTTTCTTGTGACCTTTCCTCCGCGGTTTGATAGACTGAGGTGGTGGCTGCAAGGCTCCGGATGTCTGAGAACGCGTCACAACACACGCCATGGTTTGTACGCTACACTTCTCAACCCACTCCTGTTCCTCCCTACTAACGTCGGCCGCCTTCTCGGCAACGACCAAGGGTGAAACCTTAGAAACAGGCACCGCAAAGTCGTTGCCGAGGAGAAGGTCGACGCCCCCAACAGGCAAGTTCTCTACGATTCCGACATCCAGCTCCTTCGCCACACCACCCACCTCCATTTCCATCCGCACCAGCGGGTAGGACTTCGTAGCATTGATCCCCTGAACTACCACCACCCAAGCAGCGTTAATCGGTCTACCAGTAAAGTTCCTTAACAAGGTCTGAGAAGCCCCAGTATCACGCAATAGCTTAACTCCTCGCCTTTCGCCAGCCCACCTCACAAAACCATGCCCTCTATGACCCCCAAAGACGTCGCGGACAGGGTTCGAGCCTTCCGGACTCTTGAACACAGGCTGTGTCCCAACCTCTGACGAACTACCCTTGGCAAACTCAGAAGATATAGGCGACACCCCTATGCTGCGGGCCAATGACACAACCTTGTTCGGTGGCTTGTTCGGACAAGCATTTGCAAAGTGACCCTCCTTGTGACATGCAAAGCACTCTTTACTCTTTGGTTTCCCTTGGGAGTGGGAGGTACCATTAGACTTCTTATACGGGACGGTATTTGGTTTATGTTCAGTTTTATTGTCAGTGCTACATGGTTTTGTGTATTTATGTGTATCAAAATTCTTGGGAGGGGGAGGGGTACGATCCTTTCCACCCGACTCACTCCTAGCTGCTGCTTCGCACCCTCGAATTAATGACAGTCGGCGGTCAGCCATTTCTGCTGCCTCCTGGAGAGTTCTAGGATTTTTTTCCTTTATATTTAATGTTAAGTCCCCGCCTGTGAACTTAAAGAACTGCTCCAAGAGAACCAGCTCACTCAACTCCTCAAAAGTAGCTGCCCTCTCAGAACGCAGCCAATGTCGTAGTGCATCAGACAAGTCCCGGGCGTGTTCTAGGAAGGTACTATCCTTGCCCTTAGTAACACCCCGAAACTTCAAGCGGTAAGTTTCTGGTTGTAACTCATAGGCCCGTAGCACAGCCTTCTTTAGCTCATCATAAACTACACAGGACTCTAAAGGTAGTGCATCATACGCTTTTAGCCCCTTTCCTAGGAGTCTTGATGAAACTAATGCTGCCCACTTTTCCTGAGGCCACTGATGTTCCTGACACTTCTTCTCAAATCGCATAAAAAACTCAGTCACACATAACTCATCGAACACAGGAACTAGTTTAAGCAGGTGCGACAATGATTGACCCCCAATATTTCGCCCTGTTACCTCCACTCGAGATCTCTCCAGCTCCCTGTCAGCCCGATACCTAGGAGACTCTGCCTGCAGTTCAGCCTCTCGTATAGCTGTTCTCTCTGCAGCCTCAGCCTAAGCTCTAGCAGCCTCAACCTGAGCTCTAGCAACCTCAGCCTGCACACTAGCCTGTCTCTCGGCAGACTCAACCTGAGCTCTAGCAGCCTCAACCTTGGCCATCTCAAGCCGAAACAACAAATCTGGAGTCAACCCTTGAGGAGGGGAAGGTGCATTTAATGGGGAGGGTCCCTGTGATTGAATTCCACGCTGCCATTGACCATCAACTTGGGGGTATGTACTAAATTCAGGCACCCTGACGTTTGATATGGGGGTAGAGTGGAGGGGGGGCTGGGGACCGGGGCCCCCCAGTCGCCTCTCCACCCAGGTCTCTCCCTTCTAAACCCAATATCAAAGTCCTCAGCTGATCTTTCCTCATTCCACTTAAACCCTGGTGACCCTGAAGACCTGCCACACACTTTAAGCCATACTTATTCAGCTTCAACACCCTGGCAGCGGTAAGGGGCACCTCTAAAAATCTTCTAGCACCCTCCTCGCTATCGACTAGCCACTCCACAGGTCTTTCTCCCTCCGAGCCCGTATCGTGACCTGACCCATCACTGTGTTCCGATGTATTAGACATGTTTGTGTACTGCAGTAATTATCACGGTTATAGAATGTGCCTTATCTCCTATGCAAGTATGTATATACTAATGTTATTTAAAGTCTTTAATGTGTTATATTGGTTGCTCAAAAAAAAAACCTCTATGTCCACTGTATTCCTCTAATCATAAGGAATCTCAAAACAAATGACTACTATATTCCTCTGTTCAGTAAATCCTATGCAAGGTCGCCATTTGCTACGTCCTGGGATATATAAGCACTGGGCTCTTTCTATTGGACTAGGTATTCGGCAACAAGCAACAACGGAAAACGCTAGATCCAACCCTTATCTATAAACCCAGGCAACAAACCACCCTAAACCGTCAAGAGTCCTGCCTGGACAACAAGGTATCCTATGACTCGGTTACAGGGTGCACGCACTATAGACTGCTGATAGTCAAGCAGGCTATATAAAAGATCACACAATTAAGTTGACTTAACCCTTAATTAGCGGCTCACCACATAAGTCGAGTTAAATAAAGCTGGACTATGTGGCGGCGCTCGACATAGGTCGAGTGGCAATTTCAGCACGTAATGTTGCTGAGAGAGAGAGACAAGTGGTGGCAGGAGACTAGCGAGCGTATGACTGCTCCAGACCACCGCGGCCACTGACATGACTGACATGAATCTCAGCTCCCTCCTCCCTCTCTCACTCGCTACATACTGAATTATATGGGGAAAGTACCGAATTACATGCTTTTTGCACTCGCGTTGCACGGTTATTGCAAGAAAACTAGCCATCATAAAAGGATCGTTATGGTGTCATTCGAAAGCTCTGTTTATGCCCTTTCAGGGATAGGTACTTGTTTTACGTTCTGGGTCTTATTTAGGCATGAAAATGATCACGTAAACAGCCCTATTTTGGCTAAAAACACCCCGCTGGGCGGTACATATAAATAAACCGCATAGGCCGCTCGTAAGGTGTTAAAGCTTCAAGGAAAAGATAGATAACGGAATAAAATTGCAGAAACAATTTAATAACAAACTAGAAGAAAGTACATTTAACGTTACGTTAATTAATACAACTAATCACCCCTGCGTGAAAGAAGGTGAAAGCAAACAGTCCTCAAAACATCGTACAGGTAGACAAGATGCAGGTTTCTAAACTGCATGCGGCTACTGTAGGATCTGATGCTTAGCAAAGAAAGTAAGTTACGGATTTAGAGAACTCTTAACTCATAAGCAGGAATAAATACTAGTGATAGGCCATACAGTGTATAATGGCATAGGTATAATTAAATAAAGGCAGCAACTCGCAACATAACCACATACAGGTGCGCTTCTCACTCTTAGTCAGGCAAGCCTGCTCGGACAGAGTCTCTAAGCCACACCCTGACTCACAATGCTCACAACAACGGTAAATTTTGGCACAATAACAAGCATGCAGAAATAATAAACCCCTAGCTGTTAATCTGCCAGGTGGAAGACGTCTAGCCGGAAGGATATAGGCTTCGGATACCCGGGCTGAGCCACCTGCTCTAGCCTAGGGACGTTCCCAAGTCTGTGCGCCAAATTACTCTAATTGAAAGGGTGCTCTCTTGAGAGACTCAGATCCCACTTATCTGACTCTCTCCTGGCGACCCTAAAACAAAAGCAAGACGTGCTAGCGCAGTGCTGAGTGGACTAGGCAAGGGCCCTCACACAACACAACACTAGACACACAGGGACACAGAAAAGAAAATGCCCCCAGACTCCCACGGGTATCCTAGTAAAGTCGTGCGGGTCCACATGACTCGCACCAGCAGACTTTACTTAAAGCATCACAAAAAGCCCCCCCTCCGGTCTAGCCACTGCTCAGCTGCCACAAGAACACACTAGCAAGCATGAAACCACCAAATATGAGACAACAAAAAAGCTTCCTAGGTCTCATTAACAATTACATCTCTGCATAAGGCCCAAAATCCTATCTAATTATCTGAGAGCTCGTCGTTAATACAATGATAGATATAAGGTATATCAAGGGGATGGGGTAATTAAATAGACTGGTGAAGTAGTGGAAAGAAGGTATACAAAGTAAGAGAGAAAGTTTCTAAGTGGGGTTGAGAGGGATAGATATCAAGGGGGTCCGAAGGGTACGACAGTGAGGTGAGCTCTAAGTCTTGAATCTGTCTGGACCCCACCCTAGGCATGCGAAATACATCCCATGCTTGGAAACACTCAACACAGTTGCCGGGTTAAAATCCTCTACCCCTTGCGTGAGTCGAAACTAAGCCTAACGTTGCAATCAAATTGGCAAAATCAGGCTCGTCCCAAGCTAGACTCTCCGCGCGAAGCAACGTCCCCCAGCCGGTCTCTCTCTCTCTCTCTCCCGCTCGTCTCCTCCCACTCTCACCAGACTTACATCTTATATATTATAATGAAACAATCAACTATCGAGAATAAAATATACTAAGATGTGTTGGTTAAGAATAAGGGCAGCTTCAAGCTGTGAAACAACATAAGAATATCCCAGACATTAGTTACATTGCCGTAGGATATATACTAAGGAAAAGCCGGCCAGCCGGCTGCCGCCAGCCGGTTTCTAAACGGCTGGGCAGCCGACGCGCGCGCACGTGGCTACTATGCAGGAGCCTCATGCTGGGGTTACACATTCACGTATATGCTCCCGTATGCTCCCGTACGAAGGTTTATTGGTAGTTGGCAACCGCATACGTAAAACGTAAGGGCTTAGTGCGCAAAACGTAAATGAAATTGTGTCTAGTCGTGGGGGTTGGTACGCATGGCGGGCGTAGCCACGCTGGTCTTGGAGGTGGATGGTGCGGCCAAGGTCGCCCGGTATGTTTTGGACTTCGAATCAGATACGGGGCTCGCGCTCACGTATGTCAAAAGTCGGGAAAGCATACGTTTTACCTGGCTAGCTGCTACGTCTTATGGGTGCAGCCCCGTAAAACGTAGCAGCTAGACAGGTAAAACGTAAGTTTCTCCCGCCAATCGTACAATGTTCACGTAAAACGGGAAAGTGAAAGTAAGTCCGGCCGCATCTGGCAACACCGCCGCACTGCGTGTTGGCGGGAAGACGCGGCAACGTTGTACGGGGGGTATATAAGAAGCAGCGGGGGACACTCCCGTCATACCTCTCACCACACCGGAGCAGCAAACAACAAACCAACCCTGCCACCTGCTTGCCACCCTCTGCACCCTGCCCTGCCCTGCTTGTCACCCTCTGCACCCTGCCCTGCCCTGCCCTGCCCTGTACCATGCAGAAGAAAGGCGTGAAGAAGGCCAGGAAGGCTTCCCCTGCCACCTCGACGTCTGACACATCACCTGGTGACCCCTCTCAGCCCGGCCCCTCCAACTCTGACCCCTCCAACTCTGACCCCTCTCAGCCTGGCCCCTCGACGCCTGAAGATGAAATTGTTCTCGACCTCGGCCCCGATAGTGGAGAGCTCGAGGTTGAAATGGATGATGAGACTGATGAGGAAGAAGAGGAGGAAGAAGTAGAACCTGCACCTACCAACAGCCAGGCTCCACCAAAGAAACGGCGCAGGAAGAAGACGAACGTGATACTGACGGAGGAGACGGAGAGGATGCTGGCTGATTGGATTGAGCTGGATGCGCCTTTCATTTTTGACAAGGGGGACCCCAGGCACAAGAACAAGGAACATATAGAGTCTGTATGGGCGGAGAAGGCTGCGACCATGGACCCACCAATGACCGCCTTCGATTTGAAGTACTGGTGGGAATCTCTCCGCTCCAGGTTCGGCCGGCTTAGCAAGTTGAAGAGTGGTGATGGGGCCAAACGACTGACTGAGAGGGAGAAGTGGATCCTCAGCATGTTCCACTTCATGAAGCCACACATCGTCCGTCAAAAGAAGCCCCGGTCACTTGGTATGCCTCAGGTACGTTGATATTTTTTATGTTTTCAAACCCTTCCACAGTGACAGTGTCAGTTTTAGGTTATTTTCGTAATTATTTTGCTTATAATGATGCTATTATTGTGTTCAATTTATCGTGTTAAACTTCAAATATTTGTTAATGAAACACATAATAACTCAAACCAGTTTATTCATGTTATTTTAAAGGTTACAAGGATGAATGGTTATGTTGAATTTTATTTTAAATGTTATTTACATAAATAAGTACATGTTACTAATTCTACATTCATGTCACAACAGACTGCTGCCCAGGCTGCAGCACCGGCGCCTGCTGCTGTTCCTGTCCCTGACCGCACCCCAACATCTCCTGTCCCAGTCTACGAGGTGGATGACCCCTCTGCCCGCAGTCAGGAAGAGGAGGACACACCCCCAGCCATCGCCCAGCCTGCACGGAAGGTGAAGAAGGGGAAGCCTCCTGGTGCTGTCCCTTCAACGTCAACACACGGGACCCTGGAGCAAGTGAGTAGAGAAAATATTAGTTACATTGTTCATTGGTGGCACCCCATTGCAATTCCATGCTATTATTAGATAAAGTGTTTCTGTTTCCAAAGTTATTACAATAACATAAATTAATAATAATACTAAAGATGTCATGATTTCACACCATACTATCGACAATAACTTTGAACATATTTTGTTCCCAGAATACCACAACATTTCATTGGTTAAAATAAATTTGTTGTCAAATATGAAAATATTATGTTTCGTGTGTTTAATGTTCTCTTGTTTCATGTTCAAGGTCCTCGCGAATTCTGAGAAGCTGCGACAGAACCTGGGTCAGGCGTTCGATGTGGTCGAGGACCAGGACCATAAATATTGGCGCTAATCCCTGGAGGGCATGGTGAAAGACTGTGTGGGGCTGCCTCCAGCTTATAACACCACACTCAAGTTGGAACTGTTGGCAGCCATCGACCGGTTCAAGGTTGCCCATGCGGAGGGAGTGCCCCGGCCTGGTCCAGACCTCTTGCTCCATGCCCACAGGAGCTTTGGCTTTCCGGCGCCCCTACCCCAACCCGTGGCACAGCAGCATCCGACAGTGATGTACCAGGGCACTCCAGCAACCACCCTGCCTCCTCCCACCCTGTTGACCCAGCCTCAGCCTGGTCTTGGGGGCATCGTGCTACCTGCACACCAGGTTGCAGCCTTGAAGTCGTTGTTGGTGCAGCCACCTGTAACGACACCCCCTCGCCAATTCGTCCCGCCTACTGCCTCCACACCCAGCCAACCGTCTTTCGACCTGGGGCAGTTTGGCAACACATTCCTAGAAATGTTGACGGCTCAAAAATCCCCAACACCTGTCATTGTAGGTACGCCTGTGTCTGCCATAGATCCCCTGAATGAGACACAGGAGATCCCCAAGCATTTATAATACCCTCTGTATATATATATATATATAAATCTTAATGTGTATTTGTTAAAAATATATGTATTTGTGTAATGACGTGTGTGTTTCTATTTCCAATATTTTATCATGATTGTTGATTAATAAGATGAAAAAAAAATCTATAATGAAAGTAATGAGCATACAAAATAAATAATTCATTTAAACGCAATAATGATAATATGGTTAATACTAATTATGAAAATCATTGATGGACAACCTACATTAAATATAACTGTTAGACATAAAGTACAAAACAAAGGTAACATGGAAAACATAGCAAAATTGAATGCAATTAGAAAGTCAAAGATGTAAAATTAAATAAGCATAGTACAATTTAAGTACACATATAATTTAAACTACATAGGAAGAACCTAAACATTAGAGAAAATGCACTTTCAAAGATACAATTACAATACAAAGCAATTTAGCAAAGCCTCGATGTATTTAAAAGTAAATGTAACTCACCTAAATCCGGTCATCCTGCCAAGCCACAGATCCTTGAGGGGAATTGAAGTAGGTCTTGAGGTAGTTGCGTTGAGCCTTGGCAAGCAGGGTTGCAGTGTTGCGGGTCACGGGTGGGATGTTGTTTCCTACTTGTGGGTCAGTCCTCCAGGCGGCAGGTATGAGTTGGTGGGTGTGTGGGTCCTCTTGATCTACCTCTGATTGGGGTGGGCATCGGCCTCGTAGGATGTTGTGCAGAATGCATGAGGCCAACACAACAACCTCTACACGTTCAGGTTTTAGAGATATTGCAGTGTGGAAAACCCGGAAGCGGTTGGCAAGAATGCCAAAGGCGTTCTCTACCGTCCGGCGGGCCCTGCTGATTCTGTAGTTGTATATTCGTTCCTGCTTCGTGAGGGATCGTAGGGGGTAGGGCTTCATCATGTAGGCACGTAGAGGGAATGCATCATCACCTACTAAGAAGTATTCCGTGGGTGGTCCAGTGGGATCGGTAGAGATGACCTCGGCGGTTGGCAGATTTGCGTCCTGTTTCTCAAGCAAGTTAGACAGACTGGTGTGTGCAAAGCCACCACCATCAGACTCTGACCCTATGACACCAACGTCGACGTATATGAACTTGTAGTTGGAGTCAACAATTGCCATCAGGACAATGGAAAAAAACTTCTTGTAGTTGAAGTAATATGTGCCACCAAAGTTTGGGTTTCGGATCCATATGTGTTTGCCATCAATGGCTCCTACACAATGCGGCAGATTCCATCGTTCCTCATAGCCGCTGGCAACCTCCTTCCATGCAGCAGGCGATTGTGGCGTCTTGATCTCCTGATCTCCGTAGACAGAAATGATGGCCTGGCAGGTGTCGGGAACAATTTGGCTGATGGTGTTGTGGGCAACACGAAAGTTGTATTGCAGGCTCTTATATGAATCATCCGTAGCGAGGAAACGTAGGGTGATGGCCACCCGCAGACCAGGAGGAATGGGGTTCCGCCAGAATGTAGGTTTCCTCTGAATGAGGGGTGTGACACATTCCACTATCTCATCAAATAGTTGTTTGTCTACCCGGGTGAAGTTTTTCTATAGTTGTGGACATTCGGTGGCCAACTCTTGCATCAGCTTCTCATAATGGCCATGTTCAGGCCTTCGTTGTAGATATGGCCACACCCACACTGTCCTCTTGCTCCTTTCATTCTTCTTCTCTTCTTCTTCTTCATGGATGTGGTTTGCTATTGCAAGCAGTTCTAACATTTCTATGTAGGAAATGATCCATTGCATGAGCCGGGTGTTATGCCTGTTCTCCGGTTTGATTAGGGAGTTCACCATCTTGAACTCCTCCAGGATGTATTCCGTGATGTTCTTCATGGTGCCGAGTCAGGAGTGGGAATGGGAACGTTGTGGCCAGCCATGCCCTTTTCTAGTTCCCAGATTCCAACCAAGACATACGTGGTTGACAAAGACTGTCTTTGTCTGTGTTTGGACAGACGGGGTGTGCCTACGATTGTCCGGACACGGTCCACGTAATGCCTACAAACTCACAAGACGTACGGCCTCAGCTACGTAGGTCTTGTGGGGGCGTGGCCATGGGCGTGGCCTGTGTTCCCGCAAATCGGGCAGCCCAGGCGGACTAACGGGGACATGCTTACGCAAGTCGCAAGCACGTACGTAGCTCCATACGACTACATTACGTCTGACGTAACACTGGCCCCGTTACGGTATGTATGTCGGGAAGTGCAATAGTCTTCCTCTATACGGGCGTACACGGCCGGACTACGCCCGTCATTACACAAAATTGGCGATCACGCCTGACGGGAGCATACGGGAGCGATATACGTGAATGTGTGACCCCAGCATCACACTCCTTCCCTCCTACAAATCTCTTCCTCCCGCTCCCCTTCCTATGGCTACTTTCTGTCTTTGTGAATCCTCCATCTTCCTTTCTACAAACCTCTCCCCCCCCCCTCCTTTCCCTTATCTAATATTGTTTCCTTCCCTCATAGATGTGCATTACCTCTTATCCTCTTACATCCCTCTTTCTTATAGCGTCTTATTTCCCTTCCCATCTACGCTTATTTTGTTTTATAAATCTTCATCTGTCGTATATTTCCTCCTTCTAAATGTACCTCCATCCATTTTATATGTAGCTTCCTCTCTCCCCTTCCATCTACGCTTTTTTTAATCTTCTTCCTTCCCTCCTCCCTTGTACATAATATTCCTTCCTTTCCTCCCTCCTACATACAATCCCTTCCTTCTAAATTTTCCTCCTTCCCTCCTACCTATCTCTTCCTCCCCCTCCTCCCCTCTATGTAATATTCCTTCCTTCTAAATCTTCCTCCTTCCCTCCTACCTATCTCTTCCTCCCCCTCCTCCCCTCTATGTAATATTCCTTCCTTCTAAATCTTCCTCCTTCCCTCCTACCTATCTCTTCCTCCCCCTCCTCCCCTCTATGTAATATTCCTTCCTTCTAAATCTTCCTCCTTCCCTCCTACCTATCTCTTCCTCCCCCTCCTCCCCTCTATGTAATATTCCTTCCTTCTAAATCTTCCTCCTTCCCTCCTACCTATCTCTTCCTCCCCCTCCTCCCCTCTATGTAATATTCCTTCCTTCTAAATCTTCCTCCTTCCCTCCTACATATATTTTCCTCCTCTTCCTTCCTCCTACATAATATTCCTCCCTTCTAAATCTTCCTCCTTCCCCCTACCTCTCTCTTCCTCCCCCTCCTTCCCCTCTATGTAATATCCCTTCCTTCCCTCCTATCTATCCCTTCCTCCCTCTCCTTCCCTTTATAATACTCTATATAGTATTCCTCCCTGCTTAATCTTCCTGCTTCCCTCCTACCTCTCTTCCTCCCCCTCCTTCCCCTCTATATAATATTCCTTCCCTCCCTCCTATCTATCCCTTCCTCCCTCTCCTTCCCTTTATAATACTCTATATAGTATTCCTTCCTTCTAAATCTTCCCCTTTCTCTTCCTCCCCCTCCTTCCTCCTACATAATATGCCTTCCTTCTAAATCTTCCTCCTTCCCCCCTTTACCTCTCCCCCACCCCTCCTCCCCCACACCCCTCATGCCCCTGGTAATTTACGCCCCCAGGATCCCGCTTATTAAGTTAAATTACCCTTCATTATCTCGGACATAATGAAAATGCTACCCCTTCTCGCTTACCCCCGTTTTCTGTTCTCCCATTTTTTCTTCCTGCA
This sequence comes from Paralithodes platypus, assembly GCA_032716605.1. Lineage (NCBI taxonomy): Eukaryota > Metazoa > Arthropoda > Malacostraca > Decapoda > Lithodidae > Paralithodes > Paralithodes platypus. The sequence continues at coordinate 61,519,674 of CM064492.1, forward strand.
TAATCTTATCTTCATTCTTGGCTTTACTTTTTCTACTACTTTTATTTTATTTTGTATTTAATTATTTTTTCACTTCGTTCCAAACCTCCATATATATTCTTCTGTGTGTATATTGTTTACACCCTTACACCCTTACTAATCTTAAGGGGAGACAGACCGTTTTTCTGGACCCCCTTCTCCCTAATGTTTAGCCCCACTAGTTTTGAGATTTTAAGACGTTGGTTCCATTAGTTTGGGGATTTTATGACCTTTCACCCTATTTCTTTGTCAATATTTGGACCCTTCGTACCATTTAGGTGTCGATTTTTTCCTGGCGAGCGACAGCGAGCCTGTAATTTTAGGAGGAATCGGCCTTTGGCCGGGATATTTTTCTAGCAAAAAATTTGCAAATCTATCTTGAAGGTGGGTCTAGACTCTAGGGGGTGCTTTTCTAAGCTTGATGGAGGTCTAGGGAGGAAACTAAAACAAATATATGAATAAATGAATTAATAGACAAACAGCCACTGTCCCATTAATAGAATCGTCTAATACTAGCTATAAAATACAAAAGCAATGCATGAATGTACCTTGAAAGGGATATATGTATTATTAATTTCCGCCGTTGTTCCAGTAAACCCCAAATGATTGCTTATTATCCATAGAAAAAAACCAATAAAGATATATTTCATTTTACCTAATTGTCCATACAGGTATATATCATGTTACCTAATTGTCCATACAGGTATATTTCATGTTACCTAATTATCCATACAGGTATATTTCATGTTACCTAATTATCCATACAGGTATATTTCATGTTACCTAATTATCCATACAGGTATATTTCATGTTACCAAATTGTCCATACAGGTATATATTATGTTACCTAATTTTCCATACAGGTATATTTCATGTTACCTAATTATCCATACAGGTATATTTCATGTTACCTAATTATCCATACAGTTATATTTTATGTTACCTAATTATCCATACAGGTATATTTCATGTTACCTAATTATCCATACAGGTATACTTCATGTTACCTAATTATCCATACAGGTACATTTCATGATACCTAATTATCCATACATGTATATTTCATGTTACCTAATTATCCATACAGGTATATTTCATGTTACCTAATTATCCATACAGGTATATTTCATGTTACCTAATTATCCGTACAGGTATATTTCATGTTACCTAATTATCCGTACAGGTATATTTCATGTTACCTAATTATCCGTACAGGTATATTTCATGTTACCTAATTATCCTTACAGGTATATTTCATGTTACCTAAATATCCATACAGGTATATTTCATGTTTCCTAATTATCCATACAGGTATATTTCATGTTACCTAATTATCCATACAGGTATATTTCATGTTACCTAATTATCCATACAGGTATATTTCATGTTACCTAATTATCCATACAGGTATATTTCATTTTACCTAATTATCCATACAGGTATATTTCATGTTACCTAATTATCCATACAGGTATATTTCATGTTACCTAATTATCCATACAGGTATATTTCATGTTACCTAATTATCCATACAGGTATATTTCATGTTACCTAATTATCCATTCAGGTATATTTCATGTAACCTAATTATCCATACAGGTATATTTCATGTTACCTAATTATCCATACAGGTATATTTCATGTTACCTAATTATCCATACAGGTATATTTCATGTTACCTAATTATCCATACAGGTATATTTCATGTTACCTAATTATCCATACAGGCCTATTTTATGTTACCTAATTATCCATACAGGTCTATTTTATGTTACCTAATTATCCATACAGGTATATGTCATGTTACCTAATTATCCATACAGGTATATGTCATGTTACCTAATTATCCATACAGGTATATTTCATGTTACCTAATTATCCGTACAGGTATATTTCATGTTACCTAATTATCCGTACAGGTATATTTCATGTTACCTAATTATCCGTACAGGTATATTTCATGTTACCTAATTATCCATACAGGTATATTTCATGTTACCTAATTATCCATACAGGTATATTTCATGTTACCTAATTATCCATACAGGTATATTTCATGTTACCTAATTATCAATACAGGTATATTTCATGTTACCTAATTGAAGTCTACCTTTGGTTTTTACTGCCCCCATTTTTTGTCTTAACCCTTTGAGTACCAGTGACGTCTGTTATACTTTATTCTATTCAATTTAGACGATTGTATGCAGCTTAACCCTTTCACGTTTTTATGACGCAGAGGTTGCCAGATTAGCAATAATAAATAGAGTTCTCTCACTCTTATAATTACCTCTCCAAAATTAGTTTTCTGCCCACAGCTAATTCAAAGACAACTGCAGAGGTTGAAGTAACAAAACTAAAGGTTTCTAAATACCCCTTATGGTAACAAAGGCTTTAAAGTGTCCCTAATAGGCTCAAAATTGTGTCAAAAATGTGAGAGGGTTAAGAAGGATATATGGTAGCTACATGGATTATTTGAGTTAGTAGGTAGCCTTTTCTTTGGTAGAGGTCCTTCCTAAGCTGAATAGAATCGTCTAATAGTTGCCAGAATACAATGAAGAGAACGTCACCGGTACAGTAGGGGTTAATAAAAGAAAAAAACTTGAGAAAGGAAAAATGGGGTAGACTTTTGTTAGATAAAACTAAAACTTGTTAAACTTGTACTGTTAATATGCAATTAATCGGGATATAAAAGAACAACAGCGGAAACTAAATATAGATTAAGTGACCCCACCTCGCTTGTTTTCTCTTTCTCTCCCTCTCTCTTTGGCTTGTATCCATTCGGCCCCATTCAGCCTACTGTGTTTAAGACGTTTTCCCCCATCCAGGTGTCAATATTTTTCTGGCGAGCGGTAGCGAGCCAGCATATATATATTTTTGTTTTAACAGTAAGCTAAATTTGTACATTTTTCGATAGAAAAATGTCTCTGGCGAAGCCGGATTTCTCCATACAACGCTGGCTCGCTATCGCTCGCCAGGAAGAAATTGACACCTGGATGGGGATAAACGTCTTAAAACAGTTGGCTGAATGGGGCCGAATGGATACAAGTCAGAGAAATAGAGAAAAGGAGAGAAAGAGAAACAAAGCAGGTGACCCCCCCTTAAACCCTTTTTAGATACGTTGACTCATTTTGTTCTGTTTTCTGGCTATCATTAGACGATTTGATTCAGATTAGAAAGGGTGTATGAAAGTCAGAGGGTTAATTGAGATCGACTATAACCTTAATAATTCCCACAGATCCTTCCAAAGTTGTATACAAACGTTGTCTAATGACAGCCAGAATAGCTATTGGAATAATGTTTAGCCCCCCCCCCCCTCCCCATTTTTTTTTTTTTTTTTTTTTTTTGCTTTTTTTTTTTTTTTACCCAGGATATACCTTCCGCTTTCCTACCAGATCTTTTCATTGTGTTCTCTCTGTGGGCTCAGTCGTCTGGCCAAATGGCCTCGTTACAGACCAAGAAGGCTGTTTAAGATGGCAAAATCCGCCTAATTGGGGAATCGGCAGAAAGAAAGAGGTGTGGGGGGGGGGGTTGCAAGAGAGATAGGTGAGGGGGGATGGGGTATTTGAAGAACGGAGAGAGAGAGAGAGAGAGAGAGAGAGAGAGAGAGAGAGAGAGAGAGAAAGAGAGAGAGAGATGAAATATGAATATAAACACCATATGAGGAGGAACACTTTACTGTATAGACAACTTTTCGCAGATTGCTTCTTCGGGTCACTAACCTGAAGTAACCTAAAAAAGCTATCTGCGAAACGTCGTCAATAAACTGTTCTTCCTCATATGGTGTATATATTCATTCTGTCAACTTTTCACAGTTATTATAAAGGACATAGCTCATGAAAAATCCCTTCCAATTTGGTCACTGTCTTAAACATGGTAAAGTATGATTGATACTGCACAGTTGGCTTGATTTGCCATGAATTTTGACCTAAAATAGCAAACAAAGCCATGGAAGATATTTTAAGCTTAGAAACTTGATGGCAAACCCTGTCGCCTCTCTCTTGTGGTAGTGATAAAGGAATTAGACCGCGGGATTCAAATCTGCTTTGATATTGCCAATGGCTTTCCTCTCTTTCCACTGACCAACCTGGTGAACAAGCCTACATCTTTTCTATCCTAAATGACCTAGAGCAGTTAGGCCAGCAACCAACCTGTATCCCGGATCGCTTCGGAGATCGGCCCAACATTCTTGACTTTTTTCTAACCTCTAACCCTTCTGCTTATATTATAAATTGTTTCTCTCCTTTGGGCTCTTCCGACCATAAACTTATCTCTGTCACCTGTCCTATCTCTCCCGTATGGCCACCCTATCCTCCCTGCTGGCGGCGCTTGTGGCATTCTGGCGATGCCGACTGGGACCCTCAGAGAGGGCTGAACGCATTACCGAGGTAATCTTCTTGGGCATGGAAGCATACATTCCATTTTCTTTCTCTCAGGCTAATGCTAAAAAATCTTGGTTTACTCACTCTTGTTTTACTGCTGTCCGCAACAAGGGGAAAGCATTCCACCTGTACCGTCACCTCCAAACTCAAGAATCTCATTCTTCCTATGTATCTGCCCATAATCAAGCCAATTCTGTTCTTCGACTCGCCAAACACTATTTCATCAATAATAAATGCACTGAACTATCCAACTCTAGCTCTTCCCAAGCTTTTTGGCATTTAGCCAAAAATCTCTCCAACAATTTTTCTTCCTCGTCTTTCCCTCCTCTGTTCCACTCCGATGGCACCACCGTCACTTCTTCCTCTGACAAAGCTGAACTCTTCACCCAAACTTTTGCTAGAAACTCCACCTTGGATGATTCTGGTGCTATTCGTCCCTCTTCACCCCTCTGTCACTTACTCATGCCTAATATCCTAATCTCTTCTAAAAATGTACTTTCTACTCTCCCTGGGGTTAATACTAAGAAGGCGTACGGTCCGGATGGTGTTCCTCCAGTTGTACTAAAATACTGTGCTTCCGTGCTGACTCCCTGCCTAGGCAAACTCTTTCGTCTCTGTCTCTCCTCTAACGTCTCCCCTTCATGCTAGAAGTTTGCTCTCATTCAACCAGTCCCAAAGAAGGGTGACCGCTCTCAACCCTCCAACTATCGTTCAATTGCTCTCATTTCTTGCATCTCCAAAGTTTTTGAAACTATTCTTGCTTCCAATAAGGTAAAATGGGTAAATACTATTTCAAATAACCCACTGACTTCCAGTGTATACCACCTCCTCTACGTAGGGTACATAGTACCCGTCTTGCAACACAATCCCACCCCTACTCTGTGCAACTCTCCAACCCAAGAGTGAAACGTTATTCTCAGTCTTTCTTCTATTCGACTGCTGAGCTCTGGAAGTCTCTCCCAGAATCAGTCTTTCCCTCTTCCTATGTCTTAAATTGCTTCAAATTCCGTATGTCCAGGCATTTTGGCTCGAACGTCCCTTTATGTTGGGACTGTCACTCTTTCAACTTTGGGGGAGGCACTCGCTAGAGGCAGTTCTGCCTTTTGTCGCCCTCACTCACATAGAAAGAAAAAAAATTAGGAAGGAGCTGTGGGCATCCAAAGGGTACATACTATCTCATATAACCCTCTGACTTCCATATAATCTTCCTATCTGAATAAAATCAACTACTAATAACCAGACAACAGACAAGAAATGAGTAATTGTATTTAGAAAGGGTTAACATAGGGCCATTTATTGGACCGAGGTGTTTACAAGGGTGCGGGATGGGGGGGGGGGGGGGAGTGGAGGGGGGTATGGTTCGGAATATTGCCACCCCTGCTGTTGTTGATTTATCGGGACTGGCCACCTGGACAAGGGGGTTGGGGGGGTCGGGGGGGTGGGTGTAGGGTGAGAGAGAGAGAGGGATTTACATATATTTACATATATACACTGGCCACACAGACCTTACGATCCAAACGAGGTGGTCAGGACTAAATTCTAGCAGAGATGGCATATCCGATAGAAAAGGAAAGTTAAGGAAAGGACAGCAAAGAAGAAGGCTCTCTCCCCACCCTCCGGCAATTGCCGTACATGAAAAAGTTGGAAGTGATTAACCTTGCTGGGCTTCGAAATCCCCAGAAAGAATTTACAGGAAAGATTGAAAAAAAGAAAGGAAAATGTATGCAACCCTTCGCCTTAGTAGCATGTATATTTTGGGGTTAATTGGAATCATGCAACCCATCACCCTTAGTAGTATGTACATTTTTAATGATGATTTTTATAATTATTTTTCTGTTTGTTTATTTACTTTTTTGTTTTTTCATGCTCTTTTTAGCTGAAAAAATAATAACGTTGATAATTACTGCCTGCTCCATACCAATTTGTCTGTAGTATGAGTCTAGATTTGTCTTAAATGTATCTATAGAGGAGCTGTCTATTACTTTATTTGGGAGTTTGTTCCACTCATCAATCACACTGTGAGTGAAGAATTGTTTTGTTGTATCTAGATTTGGTCTCCTACCTAATAATTTTAAATTGTTTCCTCTTGTAGATGTGTCTTCGGCTTTTTTGAATAACTTATCTGGGTTAATGTTACTGAATCCTTTTAGAATATTAAAACATTCAATCAACTGACCTGTCATCCTTCGATTCTTAAGTGAAAACAGATCAAGTTCTTTTGGTCTTTCATCATATGATTATTTCTTAATGAAGGGATTAGTTTAGTGGCTCGCCTTTGCACAGATTCCAATTTTTTTACATCCTTCACTCCTACGGGCAGCAACATGGCGACCACCGTGAAGGGCAACAACATGGCGGCCAACCAATGGAAAACGTACCACGCAACCGCTCGAGGGAGAACGCACCAAAAGGGGGGGACTATTCTAAACCGACCGAGAACATGAGCATTGCCGACCGCAACAGCCTGCACATCACCCCTATGACACTTACACCAGCCCAAGCTACCTCATATTCCGGCCACACCACCAGACCAAGAACGGGCACCAGCAGGAACAACAGAGAACCTGATCTATTACCTCATTCATCCCTAAAAAGGCGAAAGAGTGGCACCCACGTGGACCTAGCCACCTCAGACGATTCAACGCTTCCCCTTCAACTTGGCAAGCCTAGACAAACCAAACTACAGCCAAACATCAAATACATCAGTGGCCCTATGGCGTGCATCGGGGAAAAATACCCAGCAACAGCTGCAACGCCTAATCTTCCAAATCAACGAGGTAGAAATAACATGCCAGACTTGGGGAAAGTGCAACCCACTTCTACCCCTAATATCTACAAGCCCTCAACTCTCCCAAACACCAACCAAGTTCTGCCGCATGCACAACTACTCAACCTATAAGAAGTACCAGCTGCAACCAGTGCATCTTGCCCCACAACTGCAAAACAAATCAGACGACCTGCCGTGTCCTTGATGCCCGGGAAGCCTGTGCACAGGACACCTCAGAAAGAAGAGACACTACTCACGCTGACCAACCCATCAGCAAGCATTCAGCCTGCTGGCTTGCATCCTATTTTCAGATCCTTGACAAGCAATCCTAGGGAAGAAAGGATAGTTACAAACTCTGAACCTTGTTGTAATAGTCATTTAGACATAAAAGGAAGACCCCCAGACTTGCGGAATCGTCTCGCTCTTGTTTGTCTTTGTCTGCTATTAACAACGAAGTTCAACAGTTGTGTGATAATTCTCTAGTCACCACTAAGCAATCTAACTTACCTCCTACTCCTGGAAAGGCGTTGGTCAGTCCTTTAGTAGGGGAAACTTTAACTATATCACCCAGGTCCAGCGTGAGTGAGTGTAGGAGGACAAGCAAGAAATCGAGAAGGGGAAGTGACATAGCCAAACGATTGCTAAAGTTATTTGAGCCAGAACCAAGCCCTTGAGTGCGAGAGGGAACTAAGTGCCGCAAATCCCTGTCATAGAAGTGTAACTCTGAACATTATACTGCCTTTGACATAACTTCAATCAAGTGGTAAAATCGTTTTCCCAATGCTCTCCTCTACAAACTCCTTTAAGTGCCTTTTCGTAATGGTAACAGTGCTCATCGGATCCGGGGGGGGCCTCATATGATCCCGATCGCTGTGTCCGGGGCCATTTTTGTACAGTCAAGCTTCATAATTCAGTAACTACTAAATGAGACCACCTAGAGCAGTCAATTGTTTTGCAAATTGTAGAACATTTTGTTGTCTGTAGACTGCCGTTAAGATGATATCGCTAAGACACGTGGTTGCCGAGTTATGATGATTTTAGCGGCGATTTTTAGCAGCGCATTTTGCCTCATATGAGGCCTCCCGGATTCCTGCCAATATTTTTGTTTGCCTCATATGAGTCCTCCCGGATTCCGAGGGTTATAGTGAGGGTCTAGATCCAGGTATGCCAAGATTCTCCTAAGTGCAACATAAGATTTATGAAGTAGGCTTTACCTCTTCCCTTTTTTATTTGCTCTTGTTATCCCGTTTGTTGGAAAACAATTCACACCTATCCTACACCGGGGATCTATATACATAGTTCCTCGAATTCAGGCTCCTGAGTTCCTCGGGTAGGATATATATATATATATAAGATCACCTATTACATATACATAGACCTACACGTTATCAAGGATACTTGTCGCAGATCTGAGTTTATTCGTTCCTTATCATTCGGGTTCATATCAAAATAGTGAAGTCTCGTCGCAGAATTAAATGCTTTTCAGTCACTCGATCTAGACTGCTTGTCATAATTTATGAAGTAACTTTCATACATGTATTAATTGTTTAGTCTATCAAGACTGTGTGTTCATCTTAGAATTCTGTTGAATTATTATTACCTTTAACACTTTCAGTGCGTCCTTCATATATTTATCTTGAGAAGTATACTTTTATTGTCACTTTATTATTGTTATTGCATAACAATTGCATAAGGAACAACTTGAGATGGTTCGGCCATATGGAACGTATGGAAAGCGAGAGAATGACTAAGAGGGTGTACGAGAGCGAGGTGGAGGGACAGAGGGGGAGAGGTAGACCGAATATGAGGTGGAAGGATGGAGTGAGGAACTACATGAACGAAGGCGGTGCTGGTTGGGGGGAGGGGCGTCGACTGACTGGGGACAGAGGTGCATGGGGGCGGTTCGTTCGTGGCCACCCCTTCGGGGATCACGGCGTCAGGCAATAGATAGATAGATAGATAGATTGCATATAAATTAGCTTGTCTAAACTATTCATGAGCATACTCTACCATAACTTAAGGACGTATATAATATTCATACATATTGTCTATTGTGCATCTTGTGTAACCATTATTTATTAATAAGGCTACTACTCATTATTGAGACTTACTTTGATGTTGTGTACCCTAGCAGTTAAGAATACAAACCATTGTAATCTTTCCTTGTGTTTTATGTCTATTGCCTGTTATTAATGTGGTGATTTGGGGAAATAAGGTCAATCCTCACCCAGTGGAGAGGTACCTTAGTTGAAGATATCTGCACATTCTTAGTCTAGGAATAATCAAAATATATCACGTTTCTTGAAAACGTGGCATAACACTTTACCTAACCTAACATTACCTCACTGCATCTACTATAACTTGGGAAGGGGAGGGGTGGGGGGGGGGGGGGGGAGAGAAGGAGAGAGACGGAGGGAGGGGGAGGAGGAGAAGGAGAGAGACAGAGGGAGAGGGAGGGGGAGAAGGAGAGAAACGGAGGGGGGCCGAGGGGGAGAAAGAGAGAGACGAAGGCAGAGGGAGGAGGAAGGGGAGGGGGAGAAGGAGAGAGACAGAGGGAGTGAGGGAAAGAAGAAGAAAGATGGAGGGAAGGGGGAGGGAGAGAAGGAGAAAGACAACGGGAGGGAGGGGGAGGGAGAGAATGAGAGAGACGGAAGGAGGAGAGGCTGGATTTACGGGATCACAGGAGAACCAAATGGGGTTGTGAAAGGTTATGGGGCTGAGTGGGAAAGAGAGAGAGAAGGATTTGTGAGGTTATGGGCTGAATAGGTGGCTGGTGTGGGGATATGTAGGTGACGCGTTTGGAATACTGAATGTGTGAGCGTGTGTATATATAATTATTTGGGGTTTTCTACGGAAAATTCATATATGTCCCACTGTTCTCTTTGTGCATTAGACTAGCTAATAATATTATAATAATAAACGAATAAATATAAAAATACGAAGAAAGAACTTTAATATATACTGTCATAAACGAAATAGGGACAGTCTTGAAATAATATCAAACACCTTACCCGATTGTATTCATAGCTTAGCTTATCACACACAATGAACGAGAACCTGACTATAAAACAAAGTAGCGCCAACGAACTTGACAATAATCTTGTTCCTTGACCTCTCTGTAACTCAAAAGAACCGAGAGCAAACTGGCTGTAAATATCCACACCTATTTCCAAGAGGACTCTTCCCAAATGATAGAAACGTCAGCCCGACTGCTTTCATTCATTTCGAGTTATAAGAAGTTAAGGAGTCAAGATTATTGTCAAGTTGGTTGGCGCTACCTATAATAACAATGCTCCCAACGCATCTTACCAAATCCTATAACTATTCTATAGTCTATTAATTATGACCAGTTTAGAACGTGTGACCCCTACCCTATAGTAATTTAGGGAGGGCTGGGGCAAACAGGCTGTCAATGACCACATCTATATTTTGGGTGAATCTTATCAAATTGTAGAAACATCAGTAGGATTGCCTATAATAAAGCATTGTAATGTTTCGTTTACGTTCGATACCGATTCAAATATATGTCCTTGACTTTACTATTCAAGGGGGTAGTGCTTGTTTTTTGGTCTATATATTTATTTATTTATTTTCGAGTTTCCTCGCTAGACTTCCATTGAGCTTTGAAAAATACCCCCTAGACCCCCTTTCAAGATAAATTTGTACAGTTTTCGGTAGAAAAATGTCCCGGCCGAAGGCCGATCCCTTCTAACATTAGTGGCTCGCTATCGCTCGCCAGGAAAACATCGACATCTATAGGGCACGAAAGGTCTTAATATTGATAAACAAATGAGGCGAAAGGTCTCAAAATCGCCAAACTAACTGAACGAACGTTTTAAAACCTCAAAGCTAATATGCTAAACATGAGGGAGAAGGCGGTCCAGAAAAAGCGAGTACTACCCCCTTAAAGGTATACTGGTAGTGATCAATCCAATACATAGGAGGATAAAAAGGGTAATAAATAACCTAAAGTACTAAATCTCTTACTATACACAACTGAACATTATTTACCACTATTAGGCTGCTGTCACACGAGCGCTTTTTCCGGCAATTCTTACGAGCAATTGTTGTCTGGCATCTTCAAAATTTAAGTCTGGAAAAAATGAAACAACCTAACGTAATCTACCTTCGATCAAGTTTCCGATTCCAATGAGAAAAAGTCTCAAAATAGTACGAGACAAAACTTGCTTATTGAAAATTGCCAGAACATGCGCTCGTGTGACACCGCCTTTATACTATTAGTATTCTTTGTTCATAATTATTAGCTTAGTAAGTATGTATGTATGTATATGTATATAATCAGGCCCAATCCCCTCGTTTCCTTTTTATGGGGGGGGAGGGGGGGCGACTAGAGACAGAGCCCGAATAGGGACTACATAGCAGAAAACAATGAACATACAACAACAAAATACAAATTCACATACATCTTAGTAAGTATAGCATCTAAATTCAAAACTGATCAAGGCATCAATATTTGCATAATTAACTTGAAAATATGTCTCACTCATTTTATATCCCCAATACACAACCAGCATACCATTCTTTAGTATAGTCAAGAGCATAACCCATTTGAATCAGTATCGAACGCAAACGAAACATCTTATATATATATATATATATATATGTATATATATATATATATATATATATATATGTATATATATATAATAATAATATTAATAATATTTTAAATGTCATATACTGTATGTGAAACAGACTTCTCTATTTTGTGACTTACAATAGGTTGTCTTTATACACAACATATTACATACATGACAAGGCGATCATTCAGTCTTCACATGTGCATTCATTGCTTTCTGGCGAGAAATATTGCCTACAATTACACTCGCTTCTAAGAGATCTATAGACAGAACATTTTACCAATACATTAAGGGAGCTCAGAACCCTGCTTCGAAAGAAATGTGTAAATTTTTCGGTAGAAAAATGTCCTAGCCGAAGGCCGATTAAATACAGGCTCGCTATCGCTCACCAGGAAAAAAATTGACACCTAAATGGCACGAAAGGTCTTAATATTGGCAAAGAAATGGGGCAAAAGGCCTGAAAATCGCCAAACTAATGATAATGGAAAATTACAATATAGTTAGTTTTGTGATTAAGACATTTATATTTACTATATATATATATATATATATATATATATATATATATATATATATATATACTGTATATATATATAAATATATATAAGCAAAGATAATTATACTATTTTTGACAGTTAACTATTTATTATATGGTGACCTCAATTTCATATGAAATTGTAAAAGTAAATGTATTGTTACATGCAATTGTTATTTCACTGTTATCTTTCCGATCAGGCCTTTGTGTAATTCATGAATACATACCGGTAGTCCATTTATAAACTTGGGTATCCCAGTTGGATTGGTCAGTTTTCGCTTCAGACTTCAATACAATATTTAGATATTCTACAATACTGTTTACTTTTCGTATGATCCTAGGGTATATTGTTTACACAAAGCATTTTTAAGGGGGTAGAAGTCGCTTTTTCTGGACCCCCTTCTCCCTGATGTTTAGCATCATTATTTTGATATTTTAAAATGTTCGTTCCGTTAGTTTGGCGATCTTGAGACCTTTCCCCTCATAACTCTGTCAATATTAAGACATTTCGTGTCATTTAGGTGTCGATATTTTCTGGTGAGCGAAAGCGAGCCTGTAATTTTAGAAGGAATCGGCCTTCGGCCGAAAAATGTACAAATTTGTCTAGGGGGTATTTCTTTAAAGCTTGATGGAGGTCTAGCGAGGAAACTAAAAAATAAATAAATAAATATATGCATAGACCAAAAAACAAGCACTACCCCGTTAAATAGAGCGATGGTATATACCAGATCTAAAATTAATATATATTGATGTGCAGGACCAGAAGAACTAATAATATATATTGATGTGCAGGACCAGAAGAACTAATAATATATATTGATGTGCAGGACCAGAAGAACTAATAATATATATTGATGTGCAGGACCAGAAGAACTAATAATATATATTGATGTGCAGGACCAGAAGAACTAATAATATATATTGATGTGCAGGCCCAGAAGAACTAATAATATATATTGATGTGCAGGACCAGAAGAACTAATAATATTGATGTGCAGACCAGAAGAACTAATAATATATATTGATGTGCATGACCAGAAGAACTAATAATATATATTGATGTGCAGGCCCAGAAGAACTAATCGTAAAAATAATATATATTGATGTGCAGGACCAGAAGAACTAATAATATATATTGATGTGCAGGACCAGAAGAAGTAATCGTAAAAAATAATATATATTGATGTGCAGGACCAGAAGAACTAATAATATATATTGATGTGCAGGACCAGAAGAACTAATAATATATTTTGATGTGCTGGACCAGAAGAACTAATAATATATATTGATGTGCAGGACCAGAAGAACTAAAAATATATATTGATGTGCAGGACCCGAAGAACTAATAATATATATTGATGTGCAGGATCAGAAGAACTAATAATATATATTGATGTGCAGGACCAGAAGAACTAATCGTAAAAATAATATATATTGATGTGCAGGACCAGAAGAACTAATAATATATATTGATGTGAAGGACCAGAAGAACTAATAATATATATTGATGTGCAGGACCAGAAGAACTAATAATATATATTGATGTGCAGGACCAGAAGAACTAATAATATATATTGATGTGCAGGACCAGAAGAACTAAGAATATATATTGATAAGCAGGACCAGAAGAACTCTATCTATATATCTATCTATCTATCTATATGCTCAGGCCCAATCCCCATTTTGGGGGTAGCCGACTCAAGACAGAGCAAGAACAGGGAAAACACAAAAACAACATAAAACAAAATATAAACACAGATAAAAAACACAAACTCACACACATCCAGGTCACCCAGGAGAAGACCCAGAGACCAGGGTTGCCAAGGTCGCTCCAGCACTCCCCCGGCCCCTGACCACCCGGAGAGGTTCCGATCTCGGCAGGCAGACATGCAGCGGAGCCAAAGCCACAAGCCCTCCCACCACACTTCCAGGCACACCCTTCATATTAATCGTCTCCCCGGGCCAGGCGCCTGATGGACTATTATCTAGTCCAACTTGCGCCCGACCCCTTACTCCAAATGACCACGTGTTCACTCAACTATTCACAAGCATTCTCCATTCACTCCTGTCCACCACCACTTCCCCTGCCTGATCTATAGTCATTCCTCTATCATCCAAAGCCTTTCTTACACAGTCTCTCCATCTCAATGGGGGTCTTCCTGCCCTTCTATCTCCCCTTGTACCTGACTCACATATTCTCTTTGTAAGCCTTTCATCTCCCATTCGTTCAACATGACCATACCAGCTCAGCACCCTTCTGTCCACTATGGCTGACAATTGTTCCTGCTGCCCCACTCTCCTACGTATCTCTTCATTCCTCAATCTGTCTCTACGAGTAACTCCACACATACTCCTCAAGCAGCTCATCTCCTTCACATCCAGCCCTCTTTTCTCCTTTTTCTTCAGAGCCCATGTCTCAGCCCCATACATCACTGTTGGCACAACAATTCCTTGATACAGTTCACTTTTTACTTTCACTCCGAGATTTCTCGTCTTCCACATACTTCCCATTGCTCCGAAAACCTTCCATCCTTCACACACTCTCTGTTTAACCTCCACTTCCATACCTCCACTCCTGCTTATCGTTCCTCCTAGATGTTTAAAACACTCTACTTGTTCCAATATTTCCCCATCCAGCCTCACATCTAGATTCACCCTATGCTCTCCCCTATTACACACCATTACTTTACTTTTATTGACGTTCACCTTCAGTTTCCTCCTTCCACAAACCACACCAAACTCTTTGACTACCTGCTGCAGTTTCTCATCAGAATCCGCCACCAATACTGTGTCATCAGCGAACAGCAACTGATTCAACTCCCAATCTCTACCATGCTTTCCTACTAAACCCAATCCTCTTCCCATAGTTCTCCTTTTCACCTCCCTCACCACACCATCCATAAACATATTAAACAGCCATGGTGACATTACACAACCCTGGCGCAAACCTACCTTTACCTCAAACCATTCATAGATAAAAAGCCTTTCATAGATACCATTTATAGATAGAGGACCAGAAGAACTAATCGTAAAGGGAAAATATAATTATGAAAATATATCAAGGTAATAATCGGTCACAGCATAAGCTTGATGATTACCAAATGTTTTCCTTGGCTGTAGAGCCTTACCTGCAGCATCAAACTTGGTGTCCCGAGTTCGAATCCCGGGAGGATCATATTTTTTTATTTTTTTATTTTTTTTTATATTCCAACTACTCCCTCTCGGGCATAGGCTGATAGCCTTTATACTAAACCGCTGAACACGGTGAGGCCCGTGAGGTCTTTCCCCAGTCTAGGGAGTGAGACATGCGAAGCTTCACGGCTCGAAGCAATTCCATCTCTGAAGCCGCCTCGCCTCTGCGCTTCACAGTCTCATCCCCCACACTCGGACCCTCACTCTCAGCCCGCCACCTATTGAGCAATTAACTCACTAATTTGCTTTCATTAGTTTATTCAAGTGCATTGGGGTTTGTAATTGATGATTAATGTTAAGAACGGGGTGTTACTTAATACACAGATACTTGATTATGAAACCCCTTCTGTACCAGGGACGTCTATTTAATTTTGATCTAGCTAAATTTAGACAATGTTGTGCAGTTTAACCTTTAAAAGGCGAGCTGCGTGTAGTGAACACCCTACTACTGGGCGGCCATATTAGGCTTCACTCCCGCCTAAAATTGTAATTTTACTATAAATATCGTTATTACGTATTCATATGCGCCTATTTTACGTTTAATATGAAGATATTAGCATGTAACAGCAATAAAACAAGTGGAAATAGTGTTTGGAGGGTGAAAATCGTGAATTATTGCCGACCGTTCATTTATGAAATGTGAGCCAGACGTCGCTCCGCGACGTACACCCTCTCTCTCCCAAGCCTAGAGGCAGACGGAGGTCTCTCTCTCTCATTCTCTCTCACACCACGCACTCTGTAAGCACATGACCACGCCTTAGAACCGGATTGGAGATGTTGGCGCGGTAAATAAACCGATAAACAAGGGAATAAGAGGAAAAATAGGTGATAATTGAAGAGGGGAAGGAGGGGTTTTTGACACATGTGAAGGAGTGATAGAAGGTATGGAGGGGAATTATCTCACTTAATCACCTATTCTTTTATTTTAACCCTTTCACGCTCATATGACGCAGAGGTTGCCAGATTAGCAATAAGAAATAGAGTTCTCTCAATCTAATAATTACCTCTCCAAAAATTAGTTTTCTGCCCACAGCTAACTCAAAGACAACTGCAGAGGTTGAAGTAACTAAACTAAAGGTTTCTAAATACCCCTGATGATAACAAAAGCTTTAAAGTATCCCTAATAGGCTCAAAATTGCGTCACATGTCGGAGAGGGTTAAGTGCTACTGGGACCTTTTAAAAGGCTTTTATTAGGCCTTACCTCTTAAGAAGATCGTCGCCTTTGCCCACCAAAACCTCTTAAGAGTATTCTCGCTATTCCCGGGTTAAGAAGGATCTGTGGTAGTAAATACGGTTAAGTGAGATTTTTCGAAGCCTGTTAATTGCTGGAGCACTATTCAAACCAAATGCAATCATCTAATAGTAGCCAGCATAAAGTTAAAAGAATGGCACTGGTACAGAAGGGGTTAATAATAATTAAATTCGCATTCAACGTTGTTCGGGGTTTAAGAAACCAAAGATCCCCCCCCCCTCAAAAAAACAAAAAACAAAAAATAATAATAATAATAATATTAATAATAAATATAAAAATAACAGTCACATAGAACAAAGCTGCCGTATACCTATGATAACATCTTTTTGAATATTTATACCGCTGAAATCCTAGTTTTTTGAGGGGCTTTTATAGTTAGGTTAGGTTAGAGAGTCTTTCACATAACCTAACCTTACCCCTCCTAACCAAACCTAACCACACCAACGCTAAGGGTTATCTCCATGAAATTTGGAAATATGATTGTGATTGTGTCAAATTAACAACGCGCAGAGTTAAACCACATATTAGTTTTCATATTATACCACATTCAGCCCATTAGTTTGGTGATTTTAAGACCTTTCGGCCCATTTTTTTGTTAATATTAAAACTTTTCTTGTCATTTAGGTGTCGATTGTGTCCTGGCGACCGATAGCGAGCCTGTAATTTAAGAGAAACCGGCCATCGGCTAAGAAATTTTTCTATCGAAAAATTTACAAATTTATCTTCAAGGAGGGTCTTTGGCGGGTATTTTTTAATCTTGATGGTGGTCTAGGGAGGACACTAATAAAATAATAAAAATATACATAAATGAGCACATAAATACGCCCATCTCCCCTTAACAAGATATATGGCTATAAAGACGTTGCTATAGCTGAATAATTAATAATAAATAGATGAATAATTAAACTCGTATTCTATGCATCTAATGCTTGGATACTTAACGGCTAGAAGAATTCGAATATACTAGTAAAGTGAGAAAATCCAAAAACTACCTGAAAATTTGGAACATTTTGCTAAGGCTTATCTCCATGCAAATTTTGAAAACAACATTTGATTGTGCCAAATAAACGATGTATACAGTTAAACCACACACATATATATATATATATATATATGTGTGTGTGTGTGTGTGTGTGTGTGTGTGGAAACCTTACCTAATGGGAAACTAATTGACATAAAGTATAATTTTTCGGCCCCCTATCTTGGAGCACAAAAACAATTTGAAAATTGAAAACATATTTTCCAAGCTATTTTCTCGGACGGGTAAAAACGATCTTCCACTATAAATCACCAATTTGCATTATGAGTCTACTAAGGGATCCAGGGGGTTGTAGTGTACTCGGGACTAATAGTTGAGCTTATTCCATATATTCTGAGAGAGAGAGAGAGAGAGAGATTTGTTTTCTTGTGCAGGAATACGTTTGCTTGTATGATTAGCCTCATTAACGTATATCCGCGCTGATTTTGGATGAACAATAACTATATAAGCGTATTGTCCTTCTCCAAAACGCGTAAACGTAAGTATTATTAGAAAATATATGCGTAGCTCACAATTGTGGGTTTCTCGTATTATAATTCTTAGTAACTTCAGCACATATTGTTCTGGCTAATATTAGACGATTTTGCCAAGTTCAGTATTGATCTATGAACATCAAAGAAGTTATAACTATTACGATTATCCTTTATAACTAACATAGGGTTTCCTTTGGCTACGTATAGGATATTTTTTAATAATGGTAAAAACAAAACAAAATAGGGTCGTACTGAGAGACATAAGTCAGGGAGGTGTGGTGGAGTGGTCTTGCCACTGGACTGGTAATCCAATGGACCCGGGTTCAAATCCCGATATGTCAATGGGAAGATATGGAATTTATGCTGTACCTAGTATCAGTGCATTACCACAGAGCCCACCGAAACGCCAAGTAAATACCTTCATTGTTCCCTGATTAAATAGCACTGTATGAATATTCCCATATTAAAAATATGCTACAGGGGTGCAATGCCTAGTGAGATCATTGTTCAATAGGTGGCGTTCTGAGAGTGACGGTCTGAGTCTAGGATGTGAGACAGTGAAACACTGGAGTGAGGCAGCTTCAGAGATGGGGCTGCTTCGAGCCGTGAGTGAGCAACTATAAGCCCCATAGATCCTGCGAAGGCAAGATGGCAGGGGTTGGTTGCAGATAAAAAGTGCTTCACATGTCTCAACCCTAGACTGGAACGATACCTCACGGGCTTCTCCGTTCAATGTAGAACGGTTGAATGTACAGACGCTCTCAGCCTGTAGGGGAGTAGTTAGAATATAGATTTTTTTTGTTTAGCCACCCCAGAGAGAGAGAGAGAGAGAGAAACATATTGATAATACGTTAGAATAAGACCACCACTATACATACAGTCTATACAGCTACCACAGTGACCAAGTTATGTGCAGTATAACGAATATATTACGCATGGGTGAAGCTAGGGGGGGGGGGGGGGATAATGTGAGATGTGAGCTAGGTCCCCCATCTATAAATACATAATAGCACATATATGTACAGTTGCCCAGAAAAGTTATGTTTCTCTCTGTGATCGTATACATAAGAATACGGTGCGCACGATTGAACTACGAATGCAGTTGTGTGTGCATTGGTTAAGTCATCTGATTAGTCATTTATAGTTAAGAGAAACCACACTAGCAAAATATTCATACTAATTTGACTTTCATACATAGATCACAACAAGGAACACAACTTATGTGAGCAACTGTACAAAGGCGATATATGGGATATGTGAGCCAAGGACCACTTTCGATGTATACCGTATGGCTTAAATATACTGTATATTATATATATATATATATATATATATATATATATATATATATATATATATATATATATATATATACATATATACACACATATATACATATATACACACACCTACATACACACACACACACACACATATACTGTATACATACATAAACATACATATATAAAATAATTATTATAAAACAAAAACAAAACAAAGAAAATACATAGTGATCATACCTCATGTGTATAGTATTAATAAGATACCTAACTATCTAATACTATGATAAAAGGGTCAGATGTCAAACTACAAGCTATTTCAATCTATGATCTGACGGTCTGGACATCTATTTCTAGCTCTTTTTATTTTTTCATTTCCATTGAGGAGATTTAGCAGGATGTTATATAAATATATATATATATATATATATATATATATATATATATATATATATATATATATATATATGGAAGTAAAATCACAAATACGTGTGATCAAATTATGTAGTAAAACTCGCTAGGGAAATTGAAACAATGGAACACCAAGCTTTCGTCTATTCTCTCAAGACATCTTCAGGGTAATACAAGAAAACATTGGGAGAGTGAGGCTTAAATACCCGTCCTAAATCATCTGAGAGTTGCTAACTAGCATATAAATACAAAAAGTGTTGCCAGCCTACTGCCTGTTGCCATATTTTTAGGAACATACTTACTTTATATACAACATAATTATATGTACATATATACATTGAACTATGCCTAACAATACAATCTAATCATATATACAATTTGATACACATCATTGAATAGATTTTGCATCAACTTGCAGATCCCTTTCAAACTGTTTTCGTAACTTATGTAAATATGAAGAAATACATATACCTGTAGAAATACATATAATTACATATACATACACACATACAAGCATACTGTATACACGCATACATTACATACATACAAATACAAATTGCATATATAAGAACACAAGAAAAAATGGGAGTCTGCAGAAAGCCGATTGGTCACACAAGGCAGATCCTTCCCACACCCAACCCTAATTATAAGGCCGAATTATAGGCCCAACTCACTAATACTATGGACCCTGGGGACTGACCTTCCCAAAATGGTCAGATCAACATAAGGATAAAAGGAGTCTGTAGAAAGCCGAATAGCCCACACCTGGCATATCCCCCTCACAACTAAACAGTATATATATTATACATAAACACACATATATACACACACCTACATACACACACACACACACACACACATATACTGTATACATACATAAACATACATATATAAAATAATTATTATAAAACAAAAACAAAACAAAGAAAATACATAGTGATCATACCTCATGTGTATAGTATTAATAAGATACCTAACTATCTAATACTATGATAAAAGGGTCAGATGTCAAACTACAAGCTATTTCAATCTATGATCTGACGGTCTGGACATCTATTTCTAGCTCTTTTTATTTTTTCATTTTCATTGAGGAGATTTAGCAGGATGTTATATAAATATATATATATATATATATATTACTTAGACGCCACAGTTATCAAGTCATTTTATGCTTTTATTTTGCCACATTTCGAGTACTGCTCACCTGTCTGGTTGTCAGCAGCTGACTGCCATCTCAAGTTGCTTGACAGGTCGCTAAATTCAATCAGTGTTATTGTACCTCATTTGTCTCTTGATTTGTGTCATCGACGTAAAGTTGGTGCCCTTAGTCTTTTATTTAAAGTTTTTAACAAAACTCAGCATCCATTACATGGGGTTCTGCCTGGGCCCTATGTCCGGGATCGTGCAACTAGATTCACAAGCAATATTAATGATCTTGCCATGAGCCGAGTTAATTTATCTACTACACAGTTTTCACGGTGTTTTGTGCCGGCCATGGTTGACTTGTGGAATAAGTTGCCAAATGAGCTAGTCAATTCAGCTCATATCTCCATTTTTAAGTCTAGAGTTAATGCTTTTTTGCAGCATTAATTCTAATTTTTAAACTTATTTTATTCTATTTTATTGTATTATATTTATACTTCATATCCTCCTCTGCATAATATGGTATCTGTGTTTAATATGTGTATATGTACAGTATACAGTATAAGTTTTTATTTTTTCCTAAGTTGCTGTAGTCTCTCTCCAGTGCCTCCGGGTGTTTTGTGTGGATTCATCTTGATGGTGTTTCTGCACCCTGGTTGGAGACTTCGGCATCTCATATAATAATAATAATAATAATAATAATATATATATATTTATTTATATGTATATTTGTACAAGGGTCAGGCTATATAGGATGAGATGTGTTGATGTGAGGTATATGCCAATATCTACATATACAGTATAGTCTATATATAGACAAGGGTGTGGCTATATAGGCAGAGAGAGGTGTGGAAGTGAGGTAGGGTTCACTATCTTTATATATATATATATATATATATATATATATATATATATATATATATATATATATATACTGTATATAAAGTACTATCTTTCTATATACAAAGGTGGGGTTATATAGGGTGAGATACGATAGATGTGTGGTGGGGAACACACACTCTCTCTCTCTCTCTCTTTATATATATATATTTATATATATATCTATATCTATATATATATATATATAAATATATATGATGAAAAATATAGTTGACAGGGCTAGAATACGAACCGTTCAGGCAGAGAGTCCAACCACTTACTCCATCACAAGGGTTAAAGGAAGGAATTTGATACTTCTACTAGTATTCAAATTCTTTCTTTAAACCCTCGTGATGGTGTAGGTGGTTGGACTCCCTGCCTGAACGGTTCGTATTCTAGCCCTGTCAGCTATATTTGTCATCAAATAAACAACTTGTCAAGCTTAGGGCAGCCGAATTACGATTAAAAAGACTGTGTGCCCCCCATCAGAGTCGGGTTGGTAGGTATGAGCCACTCCCTATATGTGGATGTGAGGTATGTGAGGTATGAGCCACTCTCTATATGAGGTATGTGAGGTATGACCCACTCTCTAAATGTGGATGTGAGGTATGAGCCACTCTCTAAATGTGGATGTGAGGTATGTGAGGTATGAGCCACTCTCTATATGAGGTATGTGAGGTATGAGCCACTCTCTATATGTGGATGTGAGGTATGAGCCACTCTCTATATGTGGATGTGAGGTATGTGAGGTATGAGCCACTCTCTATATGAGGTATGTGAGGTATGAACCACTCTCTATATGTGGATGTGGGGTAGGTATGAGCCACTCTCTATATGTGGATGTCAGGTAGGGGTCACTATCAGCGCTGCCCACCAAGCATTTCGGGGGGTGATAAGGAATTCAGGTCACCGAGGCTTCACTTGAATTAGGTTCCGTGCAGGGAGGGGTAGGGGGAGATGGGTGGGGGGGGGGGGGTGGAGGGAGGGAGGGGGGGAAGGCTATGAACTGTCTGTGGGTAGGAGATGGGTAGGGGCGAGGCTGGGGGAAAGGGGGGAATGCTATGTATTGGGGAAGGGGGAGGGGAGGATGTGAATTGGGGGCGGGGGGGGGGGGGGGGGGTGGGAGGATATGAACTGTCCGGGGGTTGGAGAGGGGTAGGGGGAGGGTGGGAGAAGCTATGTATTGGGGATGGGGGGAGGGGAGGTTGTGAATTGGGGGGGGGGGGGGAGGCTATGAACTATCCGAGGGGTAGGGGGAGGGGAGGTGGTAACTGGTCGATTGGTCGGTTCGTTCACGAGTAAGTTCACCAAGGGCAAGCCACCAAATTTGTATCATGAGAGGGTTCAACATAATTTTGACGGGGGAGCATCAAAGCGTCAAAAACTGATCCTATCATTTCATCAAATCTGCAAAAAGCTATCAGTACATCAAATTTTACAGATGTGTTCATTTTGTCAAAAACCAGTTTTTCCCCAGATCATATCAATGTGTAAACAAATTTATATCACTTCAATGCATCAAAAGTTGGAAGTCATTGATGTATCAAAAATGTTAACCCCATTCTTACTAGGTTAGGTTATGTAAGGTTGTTAGGTTAGGCTAATGTTAACCCCATTCTTACTAGGTTAGGTTAGGTAAGGTTGTTAGGTTAGGCTAATGTTAACCCCATTCTTACTAGGTTAGGTTATGTAAGGTTGTTAGGTTAGGCTAATGTTAACCCCATTCTTACTAGGTTAGGTTAGGTTGTTAGGTTAGGCTAATGTTAACCCCATTCTTACTAGGTTAGGTTAGGTAAGGTTGTTAGGTTAGGCTAATGTTAACCCCATTCTTACTAGGTTAGGTTAGGTAAGGTTGTTAGGTTAGGCTAATGTTAACCCCATTCTTACTAGGTTAGGTTAGGTAAGGTTGTTAGGTTAGGCTAATGTTAACCCCTAACTATTTTTGATGATATGATATAATCCAGTCAGTTTCTGCCGTTTGTCAAATTGAAAAGGTCCAACTTTTGTGATGCTTTGAAAAGATTGGGTTTTTGATGTATTGATAGGGCTGACACCCTTGGAATAGTTTTGACGCTTTGCAGGCGCCCCAATTTTGACCTATGGATGCGCGAATTTGCAATATCTCGAAAACACCCCTGCCCCACAAAGGGTTAACCTAAGCCTATTCTAATGTATGCTAAAAATAGCTAAAATGATCTCACTTAGTTTTTTTTCTTTTTCTGGACTCCCTACTCCCTCATGTTTAGCCCCATTAGTTTGAGATTTAAAGATGTTTGCCCCATTAGTTTGACGTTATTAAGATTTTTCTCATAAGTAATTGGGTTAAACATGAGGGAGTAGTGGGCCCAGAAAAAAACAAATACCTACCCTTAACCTATCCCCACGTTGCCCTGGCCGAACCTATTATAATTCAGGTCAGGCATGGTTGACTTCTATTAGGTCTCGGCACCCGGGGGTCTGAAATTATCGTTTGCGAGTTGCAGGCTATAAGGAAGTTGGAGCCATAAACGTCGATATTAACGCTTCCACGCACAGGATTAGATTTGCGCCCTTTCTGGGATATTTAAATGCGTTTGTGACCATCAGGGGTGTTTAGAAACCTTTAGTTTAGTTACTTCAACCTTTGCAGTTGTCTTTGAGTGAGCTGTGGCGAGAACTAATTTTGTAGAGGTTATTATGAGATTGAGAGAACTCTATTTCTGAATGGTAAAAGGCAACCCCCGAGTCCACAGGATAGCGAGAGGGTTAAGCATCAATATAATAATAATGTAGGTTTCTGATCGATAAAATATATGTCAAATGGGGTTTTATGTATCTAAAAATTGGCGGACATTTCACTCCCTTAGCAGCTCATTTCTCGATGGCTAATGGAAAGATATGAAACTACTGTACTATGTCTCTGCAGCTTAAGGGGAGGCAGACCGTTTTTCTGGACCCCCTTCTTCCTAATGTTTAGCCCCACTAGTCTTGAGATTATAAAACGTTCGGCCCATTTGTTTGGCGATTTTAACACCTTTCGCCACATTTCGTTGTCAAATTTAAGACCTTTCGTACCATCTAGGTGTCGATTTTTTCATGGCGAGCGACAGCGAGCCTGCAATTTTAAGAGGAATTGGCCTTCGGCCGGGACATATTTCTACCGAAAAATGTACAATTTTATCTTGAAGGGGGGTCTAGGGTTTTTTTCTAAGCTTGATGGAGGTCTAGGAAGGAAACTAAAAACATATATGAATAAATGATTTAATAGACCAAACAAACAGTCAGTCTCCCCTTAATATTGCCAAGTTGTCGTATTTAACAGCATATTTGGCTATGTAAATATCGTAATAGCCGAGTAATTAAGGTGGGAACAAGGCAATTAATCGCCAGCTTACACCTTTGAAGATTATGACGCATTTTTGATAGTTCATTCTGGCTGTCATTAGACATATAGGATTTTTGGGAATTAAAATGGTAAAGACTATCTCAACTAACCCTCTGACTTCCATATACCCTTCCTATTAAAATGGTAAAGACTATCTCAACTAACCCTCTGACTTCCATATACCCTTCCTATTAAAATGGTAAAGACTATCTCAACTAACCCTCTGACTTCCATATACCCTTCCTATTTTCTACATAAAAACAGAAGAGAAATGCGTAATATATTCCTTAAAGGGTTAAACAAAATTGAAAGGGTATATACTATCTCAATTAACCCTCTGATTTCCATATGCCAGTACTACTATAAATACATTCGTCTAATTATAGTCAGAAACAGAAGAGAAATGCTTAGTAGAATCCTGAAAGGGTTAAGTAAAATAGACTATAGATAATGATTGATAGGTCGGTCGGTTCATCGATATTTTTCGCGAATGACATCACGAACAGGTACTTTATATTATACTGTAAATTTTACCTTTATTGTTCTTCGCTGAACGGATTCAAGTTTTCCAATGTTCTTTATGAGGTACGGGGACTAAAACTGCGCAACGTACTCCAAATGCAGCCTCACTATACTATTGTATTATGGCATAATTATATATTTACTGAGAGATAGAGAGAGAGATAGAGTGTGACAGAGAGAGAGAGAGACAGAGATGGAGAGAGAGAGAGTGACAGAGATAGAGAGAGAGTAAGAGAGAGAGAGAGATTATACAAAATTAAATACTCAACACTCAATTTAATGTACAGTATCCTATACATCCGACTATTCAGTAGCTACTGCTATTTATATTTGCTATGTGTATGAAGGAGACAATAGGCAGGTTGCCTGTACCGAGTGTCTCCCACAAAGCCAAAAGAGTGACAGAGCCAAATACAAGGGACCTTGGAGTAAAAATGCCTGGACATACGAAGTTTGAAGCAGTCTAAGTCATAGAATGAAGGAAAGACTGTTTGAGGGAGAGAGTTCCAGAGTTCACTTTTTGAGTAGAAGAAAGACTGAGAAAGTTTGCCAATTCTTGGGTTGGAGAGCTGGACAGAATAGGAGTAGGACTGTGTTGAAAGGCGGGTGCCTCGCACTCGCTGCAAGGGAGGGGGTATGCACTGAGAGAGCTCTGAAAAACACTAATTGTTGTAATAGCAATTGAAGATTGAAAGAGATGCAACATTGTGGCGTGTAGAAAGAGATTGTAGGGAACTAGTAAGAGGAAGTGAGTTGATGAGGCGAAATGCTTTTGATTCTACTCGTTCGAAAAGTGCGGTATGGGTGGAGCCTCTCCACAAATGCGAACAATACTCAATAAAAGGGCGCACTGTGCCCCGATACAGAGTAACACGCTGTGCGGTGGTGAAGAACCCGCCGAGATGGTTGAGCACACCTAACCTTTGGGAAGCTGTTTTTAGCAAGAGACGTAATATGATCTTTCCAAGAAAGGTTAGATGAACAAAATATACCTAGAATTTTGAGAGAAGATAAAAGGTTGAGTTGTGTGTTGTTGAAGAAAAGTTGACAGTCTTGTGGAAGATTCTGATGGAGAGATAGAGGGAGAAACTGGGTCTTGGAGGCGTTGAAAGTAACAAGATTTTCTCTCCTCCAATCAGAAATAATTGAAAGATC
Organism: Paralithodes platypus; assembly: GCA_032716605.1. Taxonomy (NCBI): domain Eukaryota; kingdom Metazoa; phylum Arthropoda; class Malacostraca; order Decapoda; family Lithodidae; genus Paralithodes; species Paralithodes platypus. The sequence goes on from CM064492.1 coordinate 61,546,685, forward strand.
AGAAGATAGGCGGTCTATGCCCTCATCACGTTTGTCTTGGAGTGCTTGCATGCTGGGTTGATGTGAAAATCTAGTTGAATAGTGTAAGGTAGAGTCATCAAATGAGTGGATAGGACTAGAGGTACAGTTGAGTAGATCATTAATGAATATCAGAAAGAGAATTGGAGACAGGACAGAACCCTGAGAGACACCTGAGTTGATAGGTTGAGAAAGTGAGCAATGGCTGTCCACAATTGCAGCTATGGAGCGGTCTGAAAGAAAAATAAAGAAAAAGGCACAGATAGAGGGATAGAAACCAAAGGAGGGTAGTTTGGAAATTAGAGATTTGTGCCAGACTCTATCGAAGGCTTTCGATATGTCTAGCCGCTCTAGCGTAATAGAAAAAGTCTCACCAAAGTTCCGAAAGGAGGATGACCAAGAGCTAGTAAGATATTCAAGACGATCACCAGTAGAGCGGCTTTTAAGGAAACCGTACTGGCGATCTGAAAGTAGATTATGGGAAGATAAATGCTTATCAAATTTTGAGTTAAGAATAGTTTCAAAAACTTTAGAGATGCAATAAATGAGAGAAATTGGACAATAGTTGGAGGGCTGGGAGCGGTCACCCTACCTTGGGACAAATTGAATAAGAGCAAACTTCCAGCAAGAAGGAAAGATATCAGAGGAAAGACAGAGACGAAAGAGTTTGCCTAGGCAGGGAGTCAGCACAGAAGATATTTTTTTTAGTACAACAGGAGGAACTCCATCCGGTCCATATGCCTTCTTAGTATTAAGCCCAGAGAGGGCAGAAAGTACATCCTTAGGCATAAGTAAGTGAGAGGGGAGTGGAAAGTGACGAGTAGCGCCGGAAGGTGGAGTTTTTATCAAAAGTTTGAGCAAAGAGTTCAGCTTTGTCAGAGGAAGAGGTGAAGGTGTTACCGTCAGAGTGGAAAAAAGGAGGGAAAGACGAGGAAGTGATATTGGAGAGGTTTCTGGCTAGATGCCAAAAAGCTTGTGAAGAGCTAGAGTTGGAAAGTTCAGAGTATTTGTTATTGATGACAGAATTTTTGGCGAGTCAAATGATAGATTTGGCTTGATTCTGGGCCGAGAAATATAAAGTATGGGACTCTTGAGTTTGAAGGTGACGGTATCGTTTGAATGTTTCCTCCTTATTGCGGACAGCAGTATAACAAGCGTGAGTAAACCAAGAATTTTATGAGTTAGTTTGAGAGAAAGAAATGGAATGTATGCTTCCATGCCGGAAAGGATTACCTCAGTAATGTGCTCAGCACCCTTTGAGGGTCCCCAGCCACAGAAGCAATAATCATTTCTTGGAAATCACGGAAGTACTGTCGAAGAGCCTCCCATTCGGCAGCGCCAAAATGCCACAAGCGCCACCAGCTGGGGGGGTCAGAAGGCTGTACTCGAGAGACGGGACAGGTGACAGAGATAATGTTATGAATGGATGAGCCCAATGGAGGGAGAAGAGTGGCAGTGCAAGCAGAAGGATTAGTGGTTAGAAATAAGTCGAGAATGTTGGGCCGATCTCCAGGGCGATCCGGGATACGGGTGGGGTGCTGAGCTAACTGCTCTAGGTCATTTAGGATAAACAAAATTTAGGTTTGTTCTGTGAAATGAGAGGAGAACCATTGGTGGTGGTGAACTTTGATATCTCCTAAGATGGAGATTTCAGAGAAGGGAGAGATGGATAGACTATTTTCCACTTTAGAAGTAAGATAGTCGAAGAATTTTGGATAGCCAGTAGAATTAGGCGAGAGATAAACAGCACAGATATATTTAGTGAGAGAGTGACAAGATAGCTTAAGCCAGAGAGTTGAAAATTCAGAAGAGTCAAAGTTGGGAGCACGAAAGCAAGAAAGATTAACGTACAGTACATACACACAACATCCACCGTTGGCTTTGAATTGTGGATAGAGATAGTAGGACGATACAGAGAAGGGTTTGCTGTCTGTTGCTTTAGATAAATGTGTTTCGGTGAGAAAAAGTAAGTCATGTTTGGTTTGTATCTATTTATGAGTATATAATGGTAGGAAATGATGCAGCCTAAACCCATTCCTATGACGATTAATCCCCAATAGTGTTTTGCTTATCCATATATAGCTAAAATTGCAAATCCATGTAAGGATGTGATGACAGAATGAGGATATTTGAAACATAATACAGGATATATTGTGATCTCGTGAAAAGGAATACAAAATAACTTCATTATCTGTTTTCTGAAAAGGAACAATATGCACCAACAACCAAAATATTTCCCGAAAAATACTATTGCACTAACGAATTCCATGAATAAAATATGTATTTTTCTTTTGTTTTATTCCAGTCTGGGTAGCGGACAACACAAATTGCATTTTTTTAGTCCTCTGCCCGAGACAGTCGTTCTAGTTTTTTCTTAATATATACTGGTGGGGGTTTATTTATTACGGAGAGAGAGAGAGAGAGAGAGAGAGAGAGAGAGAGAGAGAGAGATACACAGACTGCACAGTCCTTGTGGTCCCTACTAGGTAGTCCGAAATTGCTAAAAAGTGGAAGGTAAAGATAGCAGAGTAGAAGGATCTCTCCCCTCCCACAACTCCCTCCATTGGCATGAAATTACTTGGGGAAACAAGGCCCCCAGCAGAATGAGAAATTTTTGTACTGGGAAATTCATAGTAAAGACCGAAGTTGAGAAATATTGTACACTACTGATGTTTAGCTTTCTGTTTAATCCAAACTCCTCGAAATGGATGTTTATCATCTTTTTGAATGTGTCAAATGTATTACATTGTACCAATATGTCTGGCATTTCATTCCACTCATTGACCACACTGTAGAGTGTAGAGATAGAGTGAGTGTGTGTGTGTGGAGGTGGCAAAGTCATTCAGTCAGGTAACCAGCCAGCCAAATAGCCAGTCAGTCAGTCAGTCAATCAGTCAGTCTGCCAGTCAGTCATTTAGTCTGTCAGTCAGTTAGTCAGCCAGTCAATCAATCAGTCAATCATCCAGCCAGTCAGTCAGTCAGTCAGTCAGTCTATAGGAATACGGTGAAACTCTCGGGATGTTGCACACCTCCAGAGTAAATACGGGTTGCATGAATATTGAAAGGCTGAGCGAGTGGAGGGAGGATAGGAGGGGGGGGGAGGGATAAGGGATGGGAGGGGTGATAGGAGTGGGATGTGTGGGGGAAGTTGGGGGAGGGGGACGGGAGGGATTGGGGTGATATGAGTGGGGGAAGGGAGGGATTGGGGTGATAGCAGTGGGATGGGTGGGGAAAGTAGGGGAAAAGGGAGGGATTTGGGTGATATGAGTGGGATGTGTGGGGGGGAGATAGAGGTGGGATGTGTGGGGGAGATGGGACGTGTGGGGGAGTTAGGGGGGAGACATGGGGTGATAGAGGTGGAATGTGTGGGGGAGTTAGGGGGGTGATAGAGGCGGGATGTGTGGGAGAGCTAGGGGGGGGGGATGGGGGTGATAGAGGTGGGGGAGTTTGGGGGTAGATATGGGGTGATAGAGGTGGGATGTGTGGAGGAGTTAGGGGTGAGAGAAGGGGTGATAGAGGCGGAATGTGTGGGGGAGTTAAGGAGGGGAGATGGGGTAATAGAGGTGGGATGTGTGGGGGAGTTAGGGGAGGAGAGATGGGGTGATAGAGGTGGGATGTGTGGGGGAGGGGGAGATGGGGTGATAAAGGTAGGGTGTGTGGGGGAGTTAGGGGAAGGGGAGATGGGGTCATAGAGGTAGGATGTGTGAGGGAGTTAAGGGGAGAGATGGGGTGATAGAGGTGGGATGTGTGGGGGAGTTAGACGGGGTAGATGGGGTGACAGAGGTAGGAGGTGGGAGGGAGTAAAAGGGAGAGATGAGGTGATAGAGGGGGGATGTGTTGGGGAGTTAGGGGGGGACATGGGATGATAGAGGTGGGATGTGTGGGCGAGTTAGGGGGGGGGGGAGATGGGGTGACAGATGTAGGATGTGTGAGGGAGTTAAGGGGAGAGATGGGATGATAGAGGTGGGATGTGTGGGGGAGTTAGGGGGGGGGAGATATTGGGTGATAGAGGTGGGATGTGTGGGGGAGTTAGGGGAGAGAGATGGGGTGATAGATTTACATAGATTTACATAGATACACTGGCCACACAGATCTTACGATCCCTACGAGGTGACCAGGACTTAATCCTAATAGAGATAGCAACCCTAAGAGAAAGTGGAAGGAAAGGATAGCAAGGATGAAGGCTCTCTCCCCACCCTCCGCTCCCTCCGGCAATATGCCGTACATGAAAATAGTTAGAAGTGAATAACCTTGCAGGGCTTGGAAATCGCCTGAAGGAATTTATAGTATAGTTAGAAATGGAAAGGAAAAGGCATGCACACCTTCACTTTTTTTTTTTTTTTTTCCCTTTTCCAACTGAAAATGTTTTCATTTCCGCCAGGTTCTCTTATCAGTGATCAGCTTCTACTGCAGACCAACTTTTCTGTGATATGTGTCTAACCTTTTTTTAAATGTGTATATCGAGTCACTGTCAATAACTTCATTAGGGAGCTTATTCCACTCATTAATACTGTGGGTGAAGAAATTTTTAGTTATGTCTAGGTTCGCTTTCCTGCCTGTTAGTTTTAATTTGTTTCCTCTTGTGGAACCTTCTTTGGCTATCTTAAATAGATTATTAGAATTTACGTTACTAAAGCCTTTTAGTATCTTAACCCTTATTTAGCGGCGAGCAACATAAGTCGAGTTAAAAAAAGCTGGACTATGTGGCGGCGCTCGACAAAACTCGAGTGGCAATTTCAGCACGTAATGTGGCTGAGAGAGAGAGACAAGTGGTGGCAGGAGACTAGCGAGCGTATGACTGCTCCAGACCACCGCGGCGAACCTACTGACACAAATCTCAGCTCCCTCCTCCCTCTCTCACTCCCTACATACTCAATTATGTACTGAAAGTACCGAATTACCTGCTTTTTGCACTCGCGTTGCACGGTTATTGCAAGAAAACTATCCATCATACAAGGATCGTTATGGTGTCATTCGAAAGCTCTGTTTATGCCCTTTCAGGGATAGGTACTTGTTTTACGTTCTGGGTCTTATTTAGGCATGAAAATGATCACGTAAACAGCCCTATTTTGGCTAAAAACACCCCGCTGTGCGGTACACATAAATAAACCGCATAGGCCGCTCGTAAGGTGTTAAAACACTCTATCAGCTGTCCCCTTATTCTCCGTTTCTTAAGCGAAAACAGGTCGAGTTCTCTTAATCTCTCATTGTATGGCTTATTTCTAAGGGAAGGGATTAACTTTGTTGCTCTACGCTGAACGGATTCTAGTTTCTCTATGTCTTTTTTTAAGTAGGGAGACCAAAACTGCACAGCATACTCCAGATGTGGCCTCACAATACTTTTATATAGTGGTACAACTATGTCTTTACTATGACAATGAAAATTTCTTTTAATGAAACCTAGCGCTCTATTTGCTTTGTTAGATGCTGCGGTCCTGCGGTGCATTGGCTTGTAGATTTTAGACTTTCATTGATAAGCACTCCTAGGTCTTTTATCTGTGATACGCGCTTTATCTTTTCTCCATTCATATGGTATTCGTATTTGTTGTTTCGGGAGCCTATTTGTAGTATCAGGCATTTGTTTACGTTAAAGGGCATCTGCCAATTTTCTGACCACTCTGATATCTTGTTTAAATCTGATTGCAGGCTACTTCTATCGCTTTCTGATATTATTGCATTTCCTATTTAGTGTCATCGGCGAATTTGGAAATTATGTTATTAATGCCGTTGTCTAAATCATTAATATATATTATGAATAATAATGGGCCCAGAACTGAACCCTGTGGGACTCCACTAGTCACCGGAGTCCATTCTGATTCCACTCCATTAATAATTACTCTTTGTCTTCTTTCGCTTAACCAATTCCTTATCCAATTAAGTGTGTTGCCTTGTATTCCTAGATTCTCGACCTTCTGAAGTAATTTATTATGAGGGACCTTGTCGAAGGCCTTCTGGAAGTCCAACTACACTATATCAAGACTTTTGGTAAAATCATTAATCTTAAATAGGTTGTCATAAAATTCGATAAGGTTCGTTAGGCATGATTTTTTTGCTCTGAAGCCGTGTTGACTATTATTAATAAGATTATTATTCTCTATGAAAAGTACAAGTTCGTCTCTTATAATTGATTCTAATAGTTTTACAACAACGGAAGTTAAGCTAATGGGTCTGTAATTCCCTGGTTGTTTTTTATCTCCCTTTTTAAATATTGGTGTAATATTCGCTGTCTTCCAGTCAGTGGGTAATTGTCCATGTTGGAGTGACATGTTAAACATTTTGGTTAGGGGTTCGGCAACTTCATCTTTGACCATTTTTAGGATTTTAGGGATGAATAGGTCTGGGCCGGGAGATTTATTTATTTTCAGTAATTCAATCTGTCTAGTGACGCTTGATTGGCTAATTTTGAAGTCAGGGAGCACAATGTTGCTTGTTTGATTAGTAGCTTGTGGAGTGTTCGTGTTGGCAGCAGTGGTAAAAACGGAGCTGAAATAATTGTTAAGTGTAAGAGGTGGGATGTGTGGGGGAGTTAGGGGGGGGGAGATGGGATGATAGAGGTGGGATGTGTGGGGGAGTTAGGGAGGGGGAGAGATTGGGTGATAGAGGTGGGATGTGTGGGGGAGTTAGGGGGGAGAGATGGGGTGATAGAGGTTGGGTGTGTGGGGGACTTAGGGGAGATGTGTGGGGGGATAGGGAAGGGGTGTGTGGGGGTGTTGGGGGGAGATATGGGGTGCTAGAGGTGAGACGTGTGGGGGAATTAGGGGGGGGGGGGGGGGGGGGGGGAGGGGGGTAAATGGGTGATAGAGGTGGGATGTGGGAGAGTTAGGGGGGGGATGGGGGATTGGGTGAGAGAGGTGGGATGTGTGGGTGAGTTAGGGGGGGGGGTAGATGGGGTGATAGAGGTGGGATATGTGAGGGAGTTAGGGGGTGGAGATGGGATGATAGAGGTGGGATATGTGGGTGAGTTAGGGGGAAGAGATGGGTGATAGAGGTGGGATGTGTGGGGGAGTTAGGGGGGGAGAGGGGGTGATAGAGGTGGGATGTCTGGGGGAGTTAGGGGGGAGATTGGGTGATAGAGGTAGGATGTGTGGGGGAGTTAGGGGGATGGGGTGATAGAGGTAGGATGTGTGGGGGAGTTAGGTGGGAGAGATGGGATGATAGAGGTAGGATGTGTGGGGGAGTTAGGTGGGAGAGATGGGATGATAGAGGTAGGATGTGTGGGGGAGTTAGGGGTGGGGAGATGGGGTGATAGAGGTAGGATGTGTGGCGGAGTTAGGGGGGAGATATGGGGTGATAGACGTAAAACGTGTGGGGGAGTTAGGGGGGGAGATGGGGTGAGGGAGGAGGAATGTGTGAGGGGGTTGGGGGGGAGAGATGGGGTGATAGAGGTAGGATGTGTAGGGGAGTTAGGGGCGGAGAGATGGGGTGATAGAGGTAGGATCTGTGGGGGAGTTAGGTAAGATGTGTGGGGGAGTTAGAGGGGGGGATATTGGGTGATAGAGGTAGGATATGTGGGGGAGTTAGGGGGGAGGGATGAGGTTGGGGAGTTAGGAAGGGAGAGATGGGGTGACAGGTAAGATGTGTGGGGGAGTTAGGGGGGAGAGATGAGGTGGGAGAGTTAGGTGGGGGGGAGAGATTGGGTGATAGAGGTAGGATGTGTAGGGGAGTTAGAGGAGGAGAGGTGGGTGAAAGCAGTGGGTTTGTCTTTTCTCTATAGGTTCTACTATATCTGTATTTGTAAATATGATAATATTGACCCATTGCCATTTACCCTTGCATATAATTGTGTTATGTAATCACCCATATAATTAGCCTCTTCTGTACCGGCAACGTACAGTATTTGTAAACTTAATCTAGCTATACATAGACGATTTTGTGCAGCTTAAGAAAGATCTGTGGAAGTAAAAAGGGTTAAGTGAGATCATTCGAAACCTGTTAATTGCTGGACGCCTCCTTTAAACAGAATGAAATAGTCTAAAAGTAGCCAGAATAATGTAAAAAAATACGTCCCCCGGTACAGAAAGGGCTACGTCTACAATTAAGTCAGTATATACTGTATATATATATATATATACCGGTATATATATATATATATATATATATATATATATATATATACAGTATATATATAATATATATATATATATATATATATAATATATATATATATATACAGTATATATATATATATATATATATATATATATATATATATATATATATATACAGTATATATATATTATAGCAGGGGTGGCCAACATTTTGCCTGATGTGATCTACTTTTTCCACAGTTAGCCTTATGCGATCTACTCGACTCATATGTACCCAAAAATACCCCCATCCTATTGGCTAATAAGCCTAATATATGAATATAGAGGAAAAATGTCAACCATTATCATCAATATATTTAAAGGACAAATCATACACTTACATTAGGCTTACTAATGAGATGATTGACATTGCAGATTGTCAGCCAGCTTGTTGTAGTTAGGAGTGTAGGTGGAGACTGCTAGCCTTAAGCAAGCATCCAAGTGGTCATCTGTCATTGTTGATCGGTGTTTGGATTTTATGTGTTTCATGTGTGAAAATGTCGATTCACACAGGTAAGTTGATCCAAAAAGAGTTGTTGGGTACATGGCACATTTTCTCACATTGGGGTATTTTTCTTCAATGAGAAGGTTCCAGAAACTTCCTCCTATTGCCATTGATTTTATCTGAATATCATTTTGAAGTTTCAGAAGCTCATTTTCTACTTCAGATACATCCATGTGAAATTGTGATGCCATTGTAGATGCAAATACTTCAACATTTGAGTCTTTACCAAATGGAAAGCACATGTGTTGCAACAGGTTCTATTGCTGCTATGTCTTGAAACCGTTTGTCAAAATCTGAAGCAACGTTTGTCACTTGATCAATATATCGAGCACTGTCAAACTGGTCACAGTCTTTTCCTTGCTTTTCTAGTTCAGACACCATATTTCTGAAGTTTCGTAGCTGATGTTGCTGCAGCTGTGAAGACACCAGCTTTAGTTTCTGCTTGAAAGCTGTCACAGCACTAATCATGTCAACTATAAATGTGTCTTTCCCTTGCAGATCTAAGTTTAGTACATTTAGCATAGCAGTAAAATCAACCAAAAAAGCTAAATCAGCAGCCACACTTCGTTTTCCAACTGAATGCGATCAGAAGGTTGGTCTTTTGAGGCCAAAAACACTTTTATTTCTGGCAGCAGATCTCTAAATCTCTGAAGAAATTTACCTCTACTTAACCACCTGACATCAGTATGTAATAAAAGGTCACAGTGCTCAGTTTCATGCATTTCTAGTTGAGATCGAAACAACCGTCTCTGAAGACTTCTGGCTCGAACTGAATTCACAACTTTGAATGAAATATCCATGACTTCTTTCATATTCAACATATTACCACAAAGTACTTGTTGATGAATAATACAATGATAACTAAACAAATCAGGAAACGTATCATCACTCTTGCATAGAGCAACGAACCCACTGATTCGGCCAGTCATTGCAGGTGCTCCTTCAGTTGTTATTGATACGAGCTTACTAACAGGCATTTGTGTATGTTGAACATAATCACTGAAAGTCTTAAATATATCTTCACCCCTAGTTGTTTCTTTTAATGGTAGGATTTTCAGCAGTTCCTCTTTGGTTCTCATGTCTTTAAACACCATTCTAATGAAAATCCATAGCTGTGCTGTATCAACCACATCAGTAGACTCATCAAATTGTAATGAAAAGTACACACACTCACATATGTCTTTATCAAGCTGTTCACTAAGCTCCTCAGCCATATTTTCACAGCGTCTCATAACAGTGTTTCTAGATAACTGAAGATCCTTAATATAAGACAGTATTTCAGATTTATTTTTGTTATTTTCAAAAAGTGATTCTGCTGCTTCTAAAAACGCCTCTTTGAATATTTCTCTATCTTGAAATGTTTTTTGTATGCTTTGCAATCACCCTACTCACCCTGAAGGATGCAATGGTTGCTACCCTTGATTTTGATCTGGCGCCGGTAAAAAGATTTTGTTTTGCAGTCAGCTGTGATTTCATTTCATGAACTTTCCTCGTTCTTAACTCACTTTTTGGTGGGAAGTCAGTATCATACTTCTTGTGACAGCTTTTGAAATGTCTTTCAAGATTTCCTTTCTTGGCTAGAGCCGGAGACGCTTGACAGATCAGACACACGCACTTCATATTTTTCATGGTAAAAAAATAATCTTCCTCCCATTCATTGTGAAAATGGTATGTTTTGGCCTATTTAGTACTTGGTCCAGCACTTATTTTTCATTCAATTGGTTGCTTATTACCTGTACTGAAAAACAAAATGAAAAAAAGAACATGAATACGAGTAGTATTTTTCCATATTTCATACGTAAATACAAGAACAGACTCTCAACCCCTTCAGTACTGTCAAGTTTAACTAATTCTGGTTAATATCAATCAATGTATTTTCTAATACCACAGACACTCCTCACACTTCCGAATACAGCAGATGACTGGACCAGCCCGAGCACTGCGAGCAGAGTCGAAACTCGAAAGTACAGTTGGCAGATAGGATTGCCTGTATCTCTAATTTGGAAAATACTCAACATTGTCTCAACTATCAGTGCCTAGTTAATTAATAGACCCTTTTCCCGTATTCTTAAACAAATAACACAGTCTTAAAAACATATACTCGTTTAGTTTTAGCTTATTACTGGCGAAAAATTGTTGATCAATTTCCTGGCAAGGATCTAGCCGGCACCTCTGTCCTGACGGACCTGAATGCTTCCTGTCAGGTTCATCACAGACGGAGGGGCGCCGCACATTATATAACTATCAGCACGTTTTTCAAAGGCACAAAGAGGCGAATGTCTGGTAATCTATGGTAATGTTTGGTGATTTTACCAGACAGAAGCAGACAGCCTCCCGAGATTCTTTGGTAGTGTCTGGTCAACTCGGCCAAGACCAAAGATTAACGGACTCTGGGGGTGTGGCTATCAGCCGGGAGGCAGGACTCTGGTGACAGTTTCAGCCACTCACAGCCTTCGTTACAAGGCATGATTCAAATGTTAGACAACTGACAGGGGTGAGTGTTGTAAATATTTTATCCTTCATATATTTAAAATTATTATTTGGAATGAATTAAAGTCCTTTGCATTCCTATAGAGTTGGAAAGTAATATTATTGTTTAATTAAAAACAAATTATCTGAATTATGCTTTTTTATTATATATATTTAAAAATTATAGGTCTGCCATGAGCAAATTGCCAGTTTTTCAAAACATAAAAGCTCTATGGTCCACAGTGTCTTTGAAAAATGAGCTTTATGTATGGGTCTGATGTTTTCATGAGAAACTATTCCTAGAATCCTAGATTATCCCATTAGCATTATTTAATTAATCTGAAAATATTACGCCAATAATTATGATTTAAGTTGAACATTATTTTTGTTGTCACCTTATGTATGATAAATCATTTAATTTTACTAAGGCTGTTGAGTCATGTGATCGACTTGGGAAGAGTTTGTGATCGACCAGTCGATCGCGGTCGACTGGTTGGCCACCTCTGTATTATAGGTTTGATTCCCGGAGGGAAGTAAAAAATACTAATATTTAGTAGGGCCCCGTAATCATTGACGATATGCCTATTAGTATAATAGTCTCCCATCAAACACCGCGGTCGCTAGTTTGAATCTACCACGCGGGAGGACAGTAGTACAACTTCATAATTGCAGCGGGTATTCTCTTATGGAATCGTCTTTATGATTGGGTACTCACTACGAAAAACTTCGTAAAAAATAACAAAATAAAATTAACTTAATAATTGCTATGCTCAAGCTTCCCACTGCGTGGATTTCTTGTGTGTGGATTCCTGACGCTGGCCCTCTAGCGTCCAAACTTCCTTCACTGACATATCAAGATTCAACTCAGAAATCCAGCGAATGGGAAGGGGATGGCAGGGAGGGCACTAACATCGTCAATGATTACGGGGCCCTACTCAATATTAGGTGTTCTTTACTTCTCTCCGGGAATCAAGCCTATAATTTAATAGTGGCCCCTACATCATTGACGATATGCCTGATATAATATTAAAAGACTGGAGGGGGACATTCGTGACAATATCAAAACCACCAACCCAAATACCATAGGTAACAGAGAATCCGTATAACATTTTTATTTTGTTAATGCGTTTATATAATACATAAAAAATATAAAAGGAGGTAAGCAGTGCGTTATTTCGAAGAAGAGCTGCTTGTACATGACTGGACCTTCACTTGAGATCTATTGCATGTTTAGTGAGAACATTCTTGTACTCTAGAACCCTAATCCTTTGGATCATGTTCTAGCCTTAAAATTATTTGTACAATAAAAACTGTTTGCAAATTTTGTTAATACTACATAGATACAACTATGATAGATTTCTTAAAAATAAAAATAAAATTTGATTAAACTGTATAACCAGTTCTATTCATATCACAGCTCGTGATTTATCACAATCTCCGGCGGAAGGGTTCTAGTGGGTCTTAGGGCTATTTTGCACATACCCCCCCCCCCTTTTTTTCGCCTGAAGAATAACTTAAACCAAATAGCACATGCACTGCTAGACCCGTTGCCGTAATGCTACACAGGTCCGCTTTGGCTTGTCCAGGGCGACCGATAGGTATCGCGTAAGGAATGTGTGATTAGACGCCCACAAATGAGTGTCAGCTATATCGTTAATGGAAATTTTTTGCATAAACCGGAGGGAGACAGCCCACTTTCGCATATCGTGGACCTACCACGCTGGGATTATTTTCCTTAATTACATCTATGAGCAAAGAAGCTAATTTCCTTCTCGTGATGCGAGTACCTGTCTGGTTAACCCATAGGAAGCCTGGTTGGAGAGGTTGTGCAATCCTCATAAACTTAACTAAAGCTTGTACCGAGCATAAAATGTGATGCATATGTCCACGTTTAAGCGCCGGGACTGAGAATTCTGAGAAAACATTATCACAATGTTCGTTTTTGGCAATAAATGTGGGAGACGGCGCGATAATAATAATAATAATAATAATAAACGGTTTATTAAAGAATGGCAGCCTCATGAGCTGAAAATACACATTTTACAATTTAGTGGATGAACATGAGATGTACAGATATGAAGATGATAAGCTCAGTTTACAAAAAAAAAAAAAAAATACAATAATGATGCAGGTGCAGAATACAAATTATAAAATAACCATGAGAGTAAGTGATATACAGTACATATACACATTTATTTTACTTACTCATATACAGAACATACATATATAATGTACACGTACGTACGCACATACATACACATACATATACATACATATATAAGAACATAAGAACATGCAGTAAGTGTGCACATGTCCGTATACACAAACGCTCACGTATGCACACAAACATACATACATACAAAAACTGTTTTGGTAGGGTCAGGGTAAAGAGGTAAAGGGTAAAGAGGGAGCGGCAATTCAAGTCCGTACAGGTAGGGTCAGGTAAAGCCTACTACAATGGGAGGTTAATCCTCGGTAGTGTAGGTGTGTGTGTGTGTGTTCGTGTGTGTGTGTGTGTGTGTGTGTGTGTGTGTGTGTGTGTGTGTGTGTGTGTGATAGAAGGCGAAATGTGGAAAAGCTGGGCATTCTATTGATAAGGGTGGAAATACATGGATGAAGATACGCGAACACTTAATAATAGATAATGCTTATGCATAGATTTATAATCAGAAGTTGCGCTAGTGAGCAATATGTTCTCGCTCATATGTACGTATATTTACATACACATGTGCACATGACCATACATATGCACGTACAGTACATATATATATTATATACCTTATATTCTCAACCGGGCTCGAACCATTGACAGCACATACACACAGACATACATATACATAAATATATGCACATTACATACATATATGCTCTTCTCTTATCCACCTGATACTCTCAGCCGGGCTCGAACCACAAACAGTATACACTATAGACACATCTAATTTATATACATAAATAACGCATACATACATACACATGTATGTATGGCGTCCAGGCCATAATAATAAGCCCAAATGGTGGAATATAGATATTTCAAACTGCCTGCTTGCTAAAAAATTTGCTAATGATAGATTAAAATCCTCACAAAATGACGAAGAACGGGTGAAATTTGTAGAGCTACGACGCAAAGCCAAAAAGTTAATTAAGCAAAGTAAAAAGACCCTAGAGTTACGTATTGCGAATCAAAGTAAAACAAACCCGAAAGAATTCTATAGTTATATCAGAAAGAAAAAAGTAGTTACTTCAACTGTTGGACCGTTAGTCGATGAAAATGGAGAATACACCAAAGACGAAGTACAAATGAGTAATGCCCTCAATACCTTCTTTGCATCAGTTTTTACAACAGAAGACCTCAGTGATATCCCTACACCATCGCCGATTCAGATTGATAATTCAGATGTTCTAAGCAATATCACCGTTACAGAGAGAGAAGTATTGAATTGTTTAGATAAACTCAAGGTAAATAAAATGCCTGGACCTGATACAATCTCGCCTCGAGTTCTAAAGGAAGCTAAGGATGAGCTCTCCAAACCACTGACATTACTATTCAATAAATCCTTGCAGTCTGGAACTATGCCTGATCAGTGGAAGATAGCCAACGTAACACCGATATTCAAAAAAGGCAGCAAATCCCTACCCAGTAACTATCGTCCAATTAGCTTAACCTCAGTTGTATGTAAAATGCTAGAAACGGTCATAAGAGACAGACTCGTAAATCACTTGGAGGAAAATAACATACTTAAAGATACTCAACACGGCTTTCGTAAAAAACGTTCCTGTTTAACAAACCTCTTAGACTTCTTCCACGATATCCTCAACCTCTACGATGAGAGTAAAGCTGTAGATATTTTATACCTTGATTTTCAAAAGGCCTTTGACAAAGTTCCCCACAAACGTTTACTGCTAAAACTAAAAGCGCATGGAATACAAGACGGTGTGTTGAAATGGATAGAAAATTGGCTCAGCGACAGAAAGCAAAGAGTAGTCATAAATGGTAAGGCATCTAAATGGACCAATGTAAGTAGCGGGGTACCCCAGGGATCGGTACTAGGACCAATTCTCTTTCTAATTTACATCAACGACATAGATGAGGGTCTCACCTGTACAATCTCAAAATTTGCTGACGATACAAAAATTGCAAATAGCGTACTCTCAAAAGATCAAGTTGACGATATGCAACACAATCTAGATAAATTGTCACATTGGGCCCAAATTTGGCAAATGAGTTTCAATGCGGATAAATGTAAAGTACTACATATCGGATACCTAAATGAGAAAGCAAACTATTCGATGAATGGCACTCAGCTTAAGAATGTAAACAGAGAAACCGATCTGGGAGTAACAATATCGAGTAATCTAAAACCGAGTCAACAATGTTCAGAAGTTGTTAAGAAGGCAAACAAAATAATTGGCTTTATAGGCAGGTCATTTGAGCATAAATCCAAAGACATTATCCTAACCCTTTACAATTCCTTATTCCGCCCTCTTCTGGAATACTGCGTTCAATGCTGGTGCCCTTATTACCAAAAAGACATAAACAAGCTAGAACGAGTTCAACGTAGAGTTACCAAAATGATACCTAGCCTAAAGAACAAACCATACGAAGAGCGTCTTAGAGAATTAAATCTATTTCCTTTAACCCAGCACAGATTAAGAGGTGACTTAATTCAAGTGTTCAAAATCATCAAAGGCATCGACAATATGAACTGTAGTAAGTATTTCACTATCGACCAATCTAATTACACGCGGGGAAACGGTTGCAAAATTATTGGTAAATCTTTTAACTCACACGAATCTAAGAATTTCTTCTTCAATCGAGTTGTCAACTTGTGGAATGGGCTTCCCCGAGACGTTATAGACTGCAGCACCGTTGATTCATTTAAACTCCGCCTAGACAAATATCTCGCATCAAACCCGCGACTGACTGCGTTTGTAAATGAATAACTTTATTTTATCCTCCCCTCAGTTACTAACCCCTATGTCCTCTACTAACTTCCTAGTACTGCCACAGACATTAGTTCCAGGGCAGTAGTTCCCTTTCCAATGTTCCCTTACCCCCTCTAAACCACTGTTTGGACACTTGATCCTCAGTGTTTTGGAGGACAAGCAGCCTAGAAGGGTCACTAGACCTGTTGTTGCTTGATTTCCTTTGTACTTTGTACTCCTTTGTACTTTGTACATATACGCACACATACATACACATATACTGTACATACATAGATACACATATACACATATACATATATACACATATACATAAACAAACTCAAGCAAATACATACATATATTCTAATACACACACGCACACACACTTATGCATACATTATTAAAGGTGGGCGCGTATATATGGTGTGACAGGCCGTTATTACACATTATTAATAATATTAACAATGGTTGGGATAGGACTATTTTTATATCTGTCAGTTCTTGCTCTTATTGGTTGGAGTGTGTTGAAGTGACGAGCTGCACGTGTTGGTCTAGGGGCGTCTGGTGGAAGTAAGTTTCTGTGTCGTGGGTGAACAAGCAGCTTAGATGCAAACTGTTTGAGTGTGTTGTAGTGGTGGGTTGAAAGTGCAGGTATGCTAAGGGTGGTGAGAGCTTCCTCGTACCCTGGATATGTGCCACCCAGGATGATCCTGCATGCCCTCCTCTGCACTCTCTCCAATTGACGTTGTTGTGTCAGGGTTAGAGAGGAGCACCAGGCGGGAGAGGCGTAGGTGAGCTTAGGGAGTATGAAGGTGTTATATATACTCTTCAGCTCATTCTCCGGCGCCCCCAGGGATCTCAACCGCCTTAGCATAAACAACTTGTATGTGGCGGTCCTGACTGTGGTAGTTACATGTTTCTTCCAGTTCAGTTTGTTGTCCACAGTGATTCCGAGGAGTTTGGTGGACTCAACAAGCTGAAGAGGATGAGGACCAATTGTGACAGTGGGTGGAGGAAGGTCGGTAACGGAAGTGTTGATGTGCATGACCACTGTCTTGTCATGATTGATAGTCACATGATTGTCTGTGGTCCAGGCTTGAAGACGGTCGAGGATGTCTTGTACATGTTCGTGCAGTCTCCCAAACCTGAGATGTCCGCCCCGATGTTTGCTATCCCCGGGAGGTAAGATGTGTGTAGATGAATGCTCAGCGATTCGGCCAGAGCAAAAATCTGTTCTGACAACCCCATCAACTCTCGAGACCTCGTTGACCCTTGCTTCTGAATGCAGTGAACTGCAGTCAAGGTTTCCATTCGGAATGTAATTGACTTCCCCTGTAGGGAAGAGCCGTGAGCTCAAAGGAAAAACAATGGGACTAGAAGCTCTTGTTTGTTGATGTGAAAAGTTACATCTTGGGACCAGAGACCTTGAGCTTGGTGATCTAGGTTGGATTGATAACCCCAGCCTATTACCCCTGAAGCGTCTGTGTCTACCCATACTGTAGGTGGAGGAGAAACCCATGTCATTATCGAGTACAATGTTTCGGTCTTTGCCCAGACCGACAGTAAGTTGTGAATTAATCGAGGAATCAACCATAGTTTTCCCGCCGGCAATAGTGGGAAAAATGTGTTGCCTTCCATGATTAATCTCTTTACTTTCAACCGGCCCAACTTTACGGTTAATTGGATCCAGTTGAGTGAACCGACTAGGGACTCCCATTTTTTCCTTGTCATATTCAGACTGTGGAGAAAAAGAAACAGTTTCTTGCAAAATCTGCTGCGATTGTCCACACTCTTAGTAAGAGTCAGATTGGTAGTGTTCCAAACCAGTCCTATCCACTGAATTTCTCTTGTGGGAACAAGGAGCGACTCTGCCAAGTTGACCTTGAATCGTAGAGTTTGTTCATGATTTAACAATTGCTCGACATGAAATTGACATAACTCCTCTGACTCCGCCACTACTAGCCAGTCGTCTAGATACCACCACATCTTGATACCTTGGGCTAGCAAGGGTATGAGGGCCTGCCAGACTAATTTTGAAAAGATTCTCGGTGCCAGGTTCAAACCGCGTGGCTTTCTCTGAAAGACGTAAGTCACTTGCCTGATCCTCAAGGCTAGGAATTTATGGAACCTTTTGTTTATGGGGACATGCCAATAAGCGTCTTTCAGGTCTAATGAGCACATCCAGCCTTGCGGCGGGAGTGAGAGTCTGATTTGATTCACTGTAAGCATCCTGAAGGGTGAATTGTTAATATGTGTGTTCGGACGCGAGAGATCGACTACTGGTCGCATCTGCACACTGTCCCTCTTTGGCACTAGAAATAGTCTGGAGGTGAAAACAGGGCAAGTTGGATCTACTTGGACAATGATTTGCTTGTCGATCATTTCCTGGACAAGTGATTCCACCTGTAAAGAAACATTGTTGAATTCTAGAATTTGACGTAAACGAGGTCGGCGGAGCCACGTCCAAGATAGGCCTTTGCTTATCACTGTCCTGGCCCATGACCGCCGGGGCCAAGCCCTGCGACATGCTCGGAACGACCCAGTTTCTGTACTGGGTCTGTCCGGTAGGACAACTCTCGAGTCCAACTCGCCTGCGGTAGGCCCTGGGAGAGAGAGAGTGTAACTGACTAGTTTTTTGGTGGTGGTGGTGGCGGAGTGGGGTTAGATGGCTGGCTAGGTTTGGCATGCATCTGACCTTGAGTAGGCTTCTGGTATGACTTACCTCTATAGCCTGACTGTTTCCCCTGCCTAGGTCTGTGCTGAGTACCTTCCTGCTGTTGAGGAGGCCTTGGGTCTCGAAAGGACTGTTTAGTTTGAGTAGGATGGGGCTTCCCGCCGCTCTTAGGTTTCGAGTAAGGTTTCTTAAAGGTCTCTTTCTTTGGCAGGGAGGTACCCTGTTTCCACAAATCTACCAAATTAAAAACAATACTCCACGTTTCTGGGGAAAGAAGTGGTGCAGTTAATACCGGGGAAAGAGTTACTCGGCGGGCTATGTCCTCCGGCAACTTCTTTACCAAGTACATCCTTAGATCTTGTCTTGCTCTAACCGCCTCCATGATTGCTATTCTAATATCACCTAGGGATTGAATAGAATTTTGTAGAAGGAGCCTGCATGACAAGTCCGTGGCTTTCCTTACATGTTGGTTTGATATGGCTGATATAGTTCTCGTGAGTGACTGGGCAACCTGGTGACTGACGAGATATTGAGAGAACAGTCTATACGCTTTATTGTGTAACTTAAAGTCTCTGTTTAAGTGAGCCGGAGGGGGTGTGGCAAAAGGTTCATGCAGGTCATAAAGTGATAGTTTGGGAGCTGCAAGGAATTCAAATAGAGCCGGAGACACTCCGCCTGCTTTGTTAATCGGCAAAGTGAACCATGAATGAACTTCTTGAGGTACCTGATGGGAGGATTTAGTGGTAATAGTAGATGCAAAAACCTGCACCTCTAGTTCCCAGTCCACCCACGGACCTACACCTAACTGTCCCACCTGCAAGACTGGTGTGTTTGTCTGATCTAGTACCGGAACTGTATCCCATTCCGGCGTTAGTGCATGTAGAGCTTTTATATCATTGACGCCGTCATTCCTTGACCAGTCAGCAAAGAGGTTTTGAAGATGAGGCCGGAGGTATCGCCGGGGAGGCCGAATACACAAAGAAATCAGCATCATAAACAGATGGGTTGGCCTTAATGGTAACATCTAGTAACCTTCCTTGGACATCCTTCGCTCTTAGTTTTCTACTCTTATTAACCTCAATGGTCCATTCACTAGGTACCGGTAGTTCCCCCGATACGGAAGCTTGTGCCAGGTGAGGTTTCTGAGGTATTGACTGAACCCATGAGCAATCCGGTCCATAAAGAAGAGGCATAGGGCCTTTTCTCTGTGGAGGATTATCATGAGGGGGATGGAGTAACGTCTGTAATGACACAGATGTTAGTGGTAGTCAAGGAGGCCGGCACTGTCATGCTACTAGCCATGGCTAGGTAATTAGAGAAGGAATAATGGATCATATGAAGTCAAACCAACTTTTCAGTGGGAGACAGTTCGGATTCTTGCCGGGGAGGTCGACGGTACTACAGCTAATTAAGGTGGTAGATGATTGGATGCAAATTCTAGAAGATGGTGATGTAATAGACGTGGTATATTGCGATTTTATGAAGGCCTTCGATAAGGTCCCACATAAAAGGTTAATAGAGAAAGTTAGAAGCTATAATATAGGGGAGAAATGTGTGAAATGGATAGAAGCCTTCCTGAAAGATCGGAGACAGAGGGTATTGGTGAATGGAATAGGCTCGGGGTGGAGGGAAATTACAAGTGGGGTACCTCAGGGATCTGTGTTGGGACCACTGCTGTTCGTTATATTATCAACGACTTGCCTGAAGTTATAACTAATGGAAGTGAGGTATACCTGTATGCGATGACACTAAACTGTATAGAAGAGTGAGGAGTAAGGAAGATATGGGTTTGCTTCAAGGAGGTGTGGAGGGCATGAAGGGATGGTCTGAGCATTGGTTAATGCCTTTTCATCCAAAAAAATGCAAGTACATGCGGATTGGGACCAGCAAGATAGACAAGGTAGGATACAGTATGTATGAAGCGATGGAGGAAGTGAGTGCAGAAAAGGATATAGGAGTAGTGATAGACAATAAGTTAAATTTCTCAGAACATTTAGCGGAAAAGATAAACAAAGCCAATAGAATTGTAGGGCTGATAAGGAGGACATTTGTGTCACTTGACGAAGAAATCTTCAGGAATCTATATACAGCGCTGGTTAGGCCGCACCTGGAATATGCAAACCAGGTGTGGGCTCCATATATGGTAAAGGATATAGAAGCAGTGGAGAAAGTGCAGAGGAGAGCTAGCAAGCTGGTACCAACGTTGAAGAACGCGGGCTATGAGCAGAGGTTGAGGACACTGGGGCTTCCGACACTGGCATATGGGAGAAAGAGAGGGGATATGATAGAGACTTTTAAGATAGTGTCAGGAAAGTACGATGAGGATGTGTGTGAAGGTATCTTCTTGATGCGGGAGGGAACAAGAACGAGAGGACACTCTAAGAAAATTTACAAAGAAAGAAATAGGCTTGAGAAGGCAAAGAACTCATTTTGTGATAGAGTGGTAAATGAGTGGAACGCACTGCCCCAGTATGTAGTCGATTCCGAATCAATAAGGGAGTTTGAAAGTAATCTTGATAAAGCATGGGGAAGACAAGATTTGAAGTTTGATTATAAAACAAAAATACAGAATAGTAAAAATGTTGCGTCTGCTACCGCCGCCGCCAACACCGTGAACGACCGCAGCAGTGCAAGTACTGGTACTGAGCTGGATACACAGGCATAGTTTGCCTTTTTCCAGAGGATCTACTGTAAGAAACTGTAAGAAATGGCAGTCGCCGGAGTTATGTTAACCGAAGGCAAAGAGGGATGTGAAACACCTGAGGGCTCTAACGGCCTTACCGTAGACTCAAGTGGGGGAACTACTGCTGTGCTAGTGGAAGGAGCCTGAGAAGAAGGTAGCTGATACTGTTGCATTACTCTGTGGAGAATATCATGTAGCTCCTCAGTAGTCACACACTTACCGTGGGATCCTCGAGAGGACTGAGACCCACCTTCTGACTCTACTTCATTATTAATAGGTTGAGCTGAAGACAGTTCTATGTTTTCCGGCTCTTCTGGCAGTTCTATCACTTCCTGTGTTGGAGGCTGGGGAGTAATCAATGGGGCCGGCGGTAGCCACACCAAATCAGGGACTGACGAGGGTATGATATCTACCTGTTCAATTTCCCTGTCCTGAACACTAACCTGTGAGGGCTCTGATTGTCTCCAGATCGCCAGGCTTTGTGCCGCGGGTGGCTGGGAGCCCTGTATCACCTGAGAGTTATCAAAAATGTGATATGATCAAGAAGGAGAACCCCTATACTGATCCGCTAACACTCTGTTAACCAGGGGACCTTTACGTGGCACATAACTTAGCTTAGGAATGGCGAATGTAAACTCTTGTGGCTCACTCAATGATTGTTCATCCCTGGTACTAGACTCCAGCCCCTCCGCCCCAACCTCTGAGCCGCCAGATTGGACGTTAGACATTAAAGAGGTAGGAGTGGAGGGAGGTGGCTGCGACCCCGGCAATGGCTGGGAACGCGGTTATGAAATAACCGTACTGGCACTTAAAAGACTTGAAGTGGACGGCGTTGAGGAAGCAGACCCCTCCTTCCGGCGTTTCGTCGACCTCGAAGACTCGGCGGAAGAATGTCGGGACTTTTTCTTAGGAGATCTAGAACGCGATCTAGATTTGCACTTCGGTGAAGGCGACCGTCTCCTCTTCGACCGGTCGGGAGGGAGGGAGGGAGGGAGGGAGGGAGGGAGGGAGGGAGGGGGGGGGGGGGGGGCGGCTCGGCGTTGTCACTTTCACTACTCGTCACTACCTGCTTGGACAGTACTTTCGATTTAACTTTAGGTTTGATTTACCTCGCCGGAGCCGGCTTAACTAATGGAGATTTAATGACGAGGTGTTCCCAGAGCTCCTCGTCATCACAATGGAGAGCTTTATGAGCAGTGTCTTTCGCATAAACATTAAAATATTTACTTTATCTCCTTCAAGGCTGCTAAGCAAGACAAATCTCTGTTATCAAAAACCGCCGCTCGTAACTCAGAACACACGGTACACCGTTTAGACACCCATAGTCCCCTTGAGCGATCAAGACACTTTACACACTTCATACATAAATTGTGGGCAAAAACTGGTAAAAATTAGCACGCAGGCGTAGCGCAAAGGTCAAAGCGAGGCATGATGGAGCTAGGGAACCCCCCCCTGCCGGAAGCGGCTACTCCTCTGCTGCCGGGACCGCTACTACTGAAGTGTTGAGACTCTGGAAATAGAAAATTTCCAGGAATCAATGCTCATAAGGATAACCTGAGAGGTGTTAACACATCCTATTTCTAGTCCGCCGGAAAATTAGTTATAGCCACTGCTACTCTAACCTTCCGCTGGACCTGGTAGAAAGACCCCGGGTCTTTCCTGTTATCATACATTATGAACTGCTTACCTGTGACAAAGTGTCACTGGCCCAATCAACCTTAAGCGTTTTACTATCATTGACTATTAGCATTAGATGGATTGTTAACTCACTTCATGACTTGAGTCATGGTTATGCTCACTTAACTGTTACGCCGGGCGAGAGAAGTTACTGCGTGAGGCGCTGTCGGTTAGGGCGAGTTCACTCGGCGGGCCAAGTTGACTCCCTTAAGAATTTAGCATATTCCGCCGGAAGGTTCGTGGTTCAGCACACCACGCCATGACATTTAGTTGGTTTCTTATCGTCTGAGACGAGAAAACGCCGGCTCTGCTGAGAAAGCCGCCGGAAAAGTGAACCAAAATTTTCAGAGGTGAGGACTTATCTGGGAAAGTCCAAACCTCCAAAAACCCCACCAAATAAACGGGACGTCTCCCAAACCCCTAAAGCATGAAAGCACACATGCAAAAAACAAATAGTTCGGGGAATTATTAGGCTTACACATATATAGAGCTAATTTATAATTTTATAAATAACCCCTAGCCTACATTGGAGACCCCTAATGAGGCTGACCATGAGGTGACGACGAAACATCAAAGTGGCTGCATCCAGACGCTCCGAAGACCCAGCAGCAGCAACACGAGGAGGCAGAGGCCCGCGATAGGGGCCCAAGAGCAGATACGGACTCCAGAAGAATTCACACCACGTGTGGCAACCCTTGAACTGGAGCATCTGCTAGAATAAACTATGCAACTATCTCATAATGATGGCCTGAAGCATAAACTTGCGGAATGGTAGCCTCCTAAATAATTATCAGAAATCTAAAGGCGCAAAACAAAACACACAATAACAAACATGGCACGATGATCCTGGGACACATAGGCGCTTGTTACAATAGTACCCTAATTTACACACCTCCTGCGGATGTACCAATGGGGTAGTCTGTGCTAGCTAATCTAAAAACATGTTCAATACAACTCAGATGTATACGAATGAGCAAGGACTCACTAGAATTGAGCGAACGAAGAAAGAAGCAGGAGCACAGAGTAACCCACCCTCACGTAACGGACGCGGGAGGAGGAAGGAAGTTTGGACGCTAGAGGGCCAGCGTCAGGAATCCACACGCAAGAAATCCACACAGTGGGAAGCTTGAGTATAGCAATTATTAAGTTAATTTTATTTGTTATTGTTTACAAATATTTTTCGTAGTGAATACCGAATCATAAAGACGATTCCATGAGAGAATACGCGTTGCACTTATGTAGTTGTACTCCTGTCCTCCCGCGCGGTAGATTCAAACTAGCGACCGACCGCAGTGTTTGATGGGAGACTATTATACTAATAGGCATATCGTCAATGATGGAGGGGCCACTATTAAATATATATATTTGCTCTTGTAACTTAGTAAATTAATAGCTTGACATAAAGCCAGGTACTCGGCACTTTAATAATTGGAGCACAGGGAGAATGAGGTGGTTCCTTCTATGACTGTATTCACAACGTTTCATGTCAGAGATATCTTACACTTTCATGTTTAACATAACAAACGAACACACACTCACACACACAAAGAGAGAGAGAGATATGTACACAGATTTACATAGATACACTGACCACACAAACCTTAAGATCCCAGTGAGGTGGTCAGGACTTAATTCTAGTAGAGATAGCTATAACCCGTAAGGGAAATTGGAAGGAAAGGATAGTAAAGAAGAAGGCTCTCTCCTCACCCTCCGGCATAGAGAGAGAGAGAGAGAGAGTGTGTGTGTGTAAACAAAACCGAGCATCATTCTTTACGGTGACGCGCTAGATAACAAACAGCAACAACAACCAACCAACTCCCGTCCATTTTCACTTCCACCATCACCACAACCTCAGCCTTCTCTTCCTCCTCCGCCACCACAAGTTCCTCCTTCTTTCCCTCTTCTTCCTCCTCCTTCTCTTCCTCCTACCTCCAACATCACCACAACCTCCTCCTTCTCTTCCTGCACAAGGTCCTCCTTCGTTTCCACTTCTTCCTCCTCCTTCTCTTCCTTTGACCTCCACCATCACCACAACCTCCTCCTCCTTCTCCACCACCACCACAGCCTCCTCCTCCACCACCACAACCTCCTTCTCTTCCTCCTACCTCCACCATCACTACATACTTCTCCTTCTCTTCCTCCTACCTCCACCATCACTACATACTCATCCTTCTCTTCCTCCTACCTCCACCATCACTACATACTCATCCTTCTCTTCCTCCTACCTCCACCATCATTACATACTCCTCCTTCTCTTCCTCCACCATCACTACATACTCCTCCTTCTCTTCCTCCTACCTCCACCAACACTACATACTCCTCCTTCTCTTCCTCCTACCTCCACCATCACTACATACTCCTTCCTTTCTTCCTCCTCCACCTTCACCACAACCTCCTCCTTCTCTTCCTCCTCCACCTCCACCACAACCACAACCTCCTCCTTCTCTTCCTCCTACCTCCACCATCACTACATACTCCTCCTTCTCTTCCTCCTACCTCCACAATTATTGAAAGATTATCCAGATATTTAATTGCTAGGGACACAGGCAGCAACACACATACAGGGAGGGAGGCTAGACAGTACTATGCAGTGATTGTTAATGGCCAAGGTTTGGATGGGAGGTGTGATGTTACACCGGAATTACTCAGCGACCATTTATCTTTAGATATAAGTATTCCTTTGGGTAAAGTGGACATAAAGTATAAAAGAAAAAGGATAATATTACCTCTAGACAAGATAACTAATTTTAGCAATAGTATTCGGGATTGGTATAAATACTATGAACCAATTTGTACAAATCAGTTTTATGAAGATATGGCCAAAATTATAGAAGAGTCATTAAGTGTTAAAGGAGAAAGAAAAATAAGGAAATATTCGTCAAACTGGAATAAATACTATAATGACCAAACATAAAAGGATTGGTCAAAAATGCTTAAGCAAAGCCATAAAAAGTGGGTGGAGGCGGGAAGGGATGACTCTACTAAATCCGATCTACTTTAGGCGTCCCGGATTTGCGGGCAGGCCCGTAAAGAAGTGAGAGGAGACTATTGGAGGAAATTTGCAAATAAGATTGGGAATACCACAAACATCAGTGAAATCTGGAGAGAAGTTAATAAGGTACGGGGTAAAAGGAAAAGTAATGTCGCACACCCACATCCACAACAAAAGGCAAACGAATTAATGGAGCAGTAGGCAACTGCCGCTAGTACCGATTCACTGCCGCAGAACGTCAGGGAGGGATTAGAGGGTTGGGAAAATGAGAGAAGAGAAAATATTGTTAACGCATTAAATATAGCACACATCACAGATGTAGATATAACAAGAGATGAACTACTTAAAGCAATTAAACAAGGTAAATCTACAGCTCCCGGGGAAGACGGTATAACTTACTGTGTATTAAACTGCCTAGCCAGGTATAGAAGATAGCCCCCTCCTTCGATTATTCAACATGAGTCTTAAAGAGGGTAAACTGCCTAAAGCGTGGAAAAAAGCTATAATCATTCCCATCCCTAAACCAAATGGGGAGAGTAGACCCGTTTCCCTCACATCGTGTATGTCCAAAATGATGGAGAGAATCGTGTTGGAGAGGCTATTATATATCATAGACGATAAATTGTGCAACAATCTGTTCGGTTTTAGAAAAGGTAGGGGTACATCTGATGCAGTCATAAAGTGTCTGGTCAACGATAATGATTACTGCAGGGTATACGTGGATCTCAAGGGCACCTTTGATAAAGCAAATGGAGAGGTAATTTTATTTGAATTAGCTAACATGGGTGTAAAGGGAAACCACAAGGCGGGGTATTAAGTCCATTCCTCTTTAATGTCCTAATGAATAGGATAGCTCAAGATATGATAGGTCCAGGTGTTAAAATAACAATATACGCAGACGATATAATGCTGCAAAGCAGTAGCGTCGAGAATATGCAATTGGCCCTCAACAAATTTGGGCAATTAACCCAGAAGCTAGGGCTAGTAATTAATGAAGAAAAAACTAAATTTCAGTGTCGTGCTATGGGCGATAAACAATTAGCCGTGAAGGAAAAAAATACTGATAAGGTTAGGAGCTATAAGTATCTAGGCATCTATATAGGATATACATCAGACAGTAAAGATGCTGAGTTACATCATATACAAACACCATGTAAGGCACGTATGGCACCCTTGAAATCCCTAGCTTGGAGTGGTACAGGTGTTGGTGTACAGGTACTACGGATGATGTACCTCACCACTAATAGGTCAGTGGTGGAATATGCCAGCCCCGTTCTCTCTTGATTGGTGAAGGAAGGTTGGATAAAATAGAAACTATCCAAAATGAGGCTATGCGGGTTATATTAAACTGCCCCAAAAATGCGATGGTAGCTGCTATGAGATTAGAATTAAATTTAACAACCTTGCGACACAGAATAGAGGAAGTAAACCTAGTATCGGCAATGAGACATATACGGTCAGATAGTGGTGACAAATTGGCACTAGACGTCAACGATGGCATACGTAAAATTCGAACCTTCCGGAGGCAAGGCAAGAGGGGATACCTGAAAGAACTAATACATAAAGTAGAGACATTTAACCTAATACATTTCTTTCTGGTCGAAGAGAGGGCACAAGAACCTCCACCCTGGGAAGATAAAGGCGTGGATATAAATATCAAGCTGGGGAAAAAGAAAAGTATGTACGAGACTGAGGAACTTAACATAATTATTGAAGAAAAGATAAATGAATTAAAAGATGATAATGTTGCGCAAGTATACTGCGATGGCTCTGTCACAGAAAATGGGAGAGCAGGATGTGGGATACTGGTGAGTGACGATGTAGGTAACGATAATGTATACAGTGAATATTATTATAGAATAAGTAACAACGTGTCCTCTACGCAGGCAGAAATATGTGCTATGTTATACGGGTTAAATAAAATAAGAGAGGGAGAAGGTGATTTGTGCTTTTTCGTAGACAGTCGAAGTGCTTTGGAATCTTTGACCAGCAGAAAACCCTTGTATGAAAAGCTGGTATCTCAGTGCAAGGTTATTATAGATGAACTACGCAATAATGGGAGAATGGTAAAATTTACGTGGATACCTTCACATGTTGGGATAATAAATAATGAAAGAGCGGACGAACTTGCTAAATTAGGAACGGAGAAAGACACAATAGATTACGAGTGCATTCAATCTTTAAGACAAATTTAATCAACAATTAGAACAAAACAAAAGGATGCGGAACTTGTTATGATGCAAGAAAAACACGCGAATAGTGCGACATTCTATCACTATAATTACGTTGCACGGCGAACTAGCTTCATATGCGGAAACTTAAGAAGTGCTTGGAAGGACTCCTTGTGCACACGACTTAGGTTAGGATAGTGTTATATGTGGGAACTTGGTGTTCCTAAAGGAGAACACGAAATATGTTGTCAACTATGTAAAGAACCAAGAAGTCATACCTTAAATCATTATATACTGCACTGCCAACACCTAGCGAAATATAGAAACAATGTCATAGATAAGGTCGATGAACAAATTATATGGATGTTCAATCATAATATGATTACTCAAATAATAGCCAAATGCAAAAATATACAATACATCGCAAGGTAAATATACATAAAACAAAGTTTAGGATTTTGTGTTATGATTAGTATGTAATTGATAGCTTCATTATACCATTATTGTTATTATAATAATGTGTATGTATATACTGTATATTGTTATATTTGTGTGTTGTATGAATGAATGTGTATATGTATGTATGTAGGTATATGTACATGCATGTGTATGTGTGTGTGTGTGTATGTATATGTATGTATATGTGTATATATGTATGTATATACTGTATATATGTGTGTATGGGTGTATATATGTGTGTGTATATGTAGGTATGTTCTTATGTATATATATATATATATATATATATATATATATATATATATATATATATATATATATATATATACAATATTTATATTATCGTTGTTGTTATTACTATTATTATTGGTGTGGTTATTGTTACCAATCTTGTAGATGTTATTTTAGTTTGTATCATTACTACAGTTATTGCTGCTATTCCTAGCATTAATAGTATTGTCATTGCTACTACGAATAGCATCTCATCGACTATGCCATTAATAGTGTGATATATATAAGAACTGTATATACTGTATATTATTAACAATTGGTTTTGTTAACACAAAACAAATGTAGCGGGAAACAAAATATATATGATCCATATATAATAAACCCTGCTAGCACAGACACAACTCTGGCTTTATATTCGTGCCGCCGCCAATGACCCAGAAATTAGGGTATTAGCAGTAGCAGTGACGAGAGAATCTTTTTGAAAACTGGGGATTAAACTGGAGTGGGAGGGTCATTCTCTGACATTAAGGGAAGTAGCAGGATTATAACAAACCCGAGCTAAGCCTAAGCCCAGCTTAAGCCTTAGCGAAGGGTCCTTCTTAAACAGTTAGGGACAACTGGTGTGCTAACAAGTATAGAGATAAAAACTTTCTAAATGTTGTTTTCATGTTTGTGTTTATATTGTACATGTAAAATATGAATAGGGTAAAAGACTGTTTTACCACCTTTGCCCTTTTGAGACGTGTAATTATGTATTCCCATGAATTTATGCTTTCTCAATAAAGAATCAAATCAAATGAAATCCTACCTCCACCATCACCACAACCTCCTCCTTCTCTTCCTCCTACCTCCACCATCACTACATACTCCTTCTCTTTCTCCTACCTCCACCATCACGACAACCTCCTCTTCCTCTTCCCCCTCCTCCTTCTCTTCCTGCCCCCTCCACCATCACCGCAACTTCTTCCTCTTCCCCCTCCACATCCTCCTTCTCTTCCTCCTACATCCACCATCACCACAACCTCTTCCTCCTCCTCCACTTCCACCACCAAAACCTCCTCCTCCTCCTCCTGACTAATTATCCCGTTGGTCCCCAGACATATTAACCACAGCCAGAGGGGGACATTAAATGCAGGGACCCGGCAGTTCTTGATAAACACCGATAAATCCCGACTCAAATTATTACTACGGAACGGTGTAGGAGGAAGGAAGAGAAGAAAGGGGAGGGAGAGAAGAGGAGAGAGAAAGAAACGAGGGGGAAGGAATAGAAGAGGAGGAATGGAGGTAGGAGGGAGGGAGAAAGAAGAGGGATGGAGGGAAGAAGAAGGATGAAAAAAAAAGAGGGATGGAGGGAAGTAAAAGGAGGGAGAAAATAAGAGGAAGGAGGGAAGAAGGAGGGAGAACATAAAAGGGATGGAGAGAAGAAGGAGGGAAAAAAGAAGAGGGATGGAGGGAAGAAGAAGGAGGAAGAAAAGAAGAGGGATGGAAGGAAGAAGAAGAAGGGAGAAAAGAAGAGGGATGGAGGGAAGAATAAGGGGGGGAAGAAGAAAAGAGGAATGGAGGGAAGAAGGAGGAGGGAGAAAAGAAGAGGGATGGAGGGAAGAAGGAGGAGGGAGAAAAGAAGACGGATGGAGGAAAGAAGGAAGGGGGAGAAAAGAAGAGGGATGGAGGGAAGAAAGAGGAGGGAGAAAATAAGAAGAGGAATGGAGGGAAGAAGGAGGAGGGAGAAAAGAAGAGGGATGGAGGGAAGAAGAAGGAGGGAGAAAAGAAGAGGGATGGAGGAAAGAAGGAAGAGGGAGAAAAGAAGAGGATGGAGGGAAGAATAAGGGGGGGAGGGGAAGAAGAGAAGAAGAGGAATGGAGGGAAGAAGCAGGGAGAAAAGAAGGAGAGGGATGGAGGGAAGAAGGAGGAGGGAGAAAATACGAGTGATGGAGGGAAGAGGGGTGGAGGGAATAAGAAGGAGGGAGAAAAGAAGAAGAGGGATGGAGGGAAGAAGAAGGAGAGAGAAAAGAAGAGGAATGGAGGGAAGAGGAAGGGAGAGAGGAGGAAGGTGAATATAATGTAGGGAAAAAGGGCCAGAATAAAGAAGGGAATCAAAGGAAGAGGGAGAAAGTGAAGACATTTGGGGGAGAAAAGGAAGGGAAGGAAACAGAAACGGAAGGGTTCGGCAATGTATGCACACGGTTTCAATAGTATCCTATACAAAAATCTAATTTTGATCCAATTGATAAAATGCATACTCAAAATGCATTAGTCAAAAATTAAAATAAATAAAGTAGCACATTTGTATTCGCGTTACTAAACTTCCTTATAATACAATTCAATTAATTATATAACTTGTTTTTGCATCTTATTACGTCAAAATAATTTTTAAGATTGCAATCAATAATATATCCAAGATATTTATAATCAGGTACCAAATTTAAATTTATATCATTTAAAATCACATTCGCATTTTCTGACTTGTCATCCTTGTATTTAAAGAACATGCATACTGATATAGTCAAATTAATGGATAGATCTATTTTTCTTATTTCACATTCTAGAATATTAAATAAGTATTGCAAGCTCTTAGCAGAGGGAGCCATTAGAACTATATCATCCACATAGGCAATTACATTACTAGATTGTAAACCAAGAGAACAGCCCCGTTTACATGACGATTTTTTTATTTTTCCCAGACACCATAATTCCCGAGAATTATAGATTAGGCCATGAAGATTAGGCGTTTGTCACAAATTGCTAGGTCAAGTTGCCCGGGCTTGACATCTACCAATAACATTTTGACAGAGAGGATTCGATCCACCGACCCTTTGATCAGCAGCCTAAGCTCTACTGACTATTTTAATAATATCTAATTAATATTTAAATACATTGAAAATAGAAGTGGCGATAAAAATGCCCTTCCCTGCCTTACACCATGTTTAATTTTCCATTCCATCGATCAAGCTTCCTTATATTTTACAACTACATGTTGATGTCTATACTAAATATATAAAACATTTACAATATAATTTGGGATTCCTTGCCTTAAAAGACTATATACAAGCTTAAAAATATTAACTTTATAAAATGCTCTTGTAAGATCAATAAAACATTAATATACGTTTAATTCTTCACTGTTATATCTCAAAATGGTTTCCTTCAACATCATGCATGTGGTATAAGTAGAGTTCCTTTCTCTGAAACCATGCTGATTGTCATTTAAATTTACATATTATATCATTTTGAGTTGTAGACAATATTATAACAATTTAAGAAAAACTGAAGATAGTAATTGACCTATAAATATAAATTGATGCAATATCCATATATCTATCCTTAACCAAAGGGCACTATTACACTTGAGCTCATTTAATAAGGAACATAACCATGCACGATGGTACAAGTTTAATCAGTTTTGCAATTACACGTATCCTTTCATTTGAGCAATAGTTTACATGATTTGAATGAACATTGTCTGGACCAATTACACATTTCAGGTTTGATATTGCTGCCAACATATCTGCAGCATTAATTGTGCCATATGTTTAACCTTTTCGTACAGTGCTCCCTAAATATTCATGTCTAAAATCACAATCACTCTAGCACCTACTGTCATCAAATATATTTTAAAACTTACTCAAGAACTTTTCCACAATAAGGCTAGCATCACAATCTCCCTCAATGTTCATACTAAGTAGAACTCTATTATGTTTTTGCTTTTCTAACTTATTTCCAAAATCATTTGTAATTCGTGTTTCATAGTGAGTTTGTTAATTTATCTGTTCTGATCTGTGCCTTGTTTCGTTTTACTAATCTCAAAGTATTCTTAAGGAGGGTCACCGTTTTTGTTGTTGTAACTTTCTCTCCTTTTATCTCTTTCCCTGGCTTGTATCCATTCGGCCCCATTCAGCCAACTGTTTTAAGACGTTTATCCCCATCCAGGTGTCGATTTCTTCCTGGTGAGCGAAAGCGAGCCAGCATTGTATGGAGAAATCCGGCTTCCCTGGAGACATTGTTCTATCGAAAAATGTACAAATTTAGCTTGCTGTCAAAACAATAGTATATATATATATATATATATGCTGGCTCGCTACCGTTCGCCAGGAAAATATTGACACCTGGATGGGGGTAAAATCTTAAAACAGTAGGCTTAATGGGGCCGAATGGATTCAAGTCAAAGAGAGAGGGAGAGAAAAAGAAAAAAAGCGAGGTGGACTCCCTTATAATTCCTGTCATAGCCTTTATCATTTGTTTTATCTCTACACCAGACATTGGACACCCCATGCACTTCCATGATAACATTTGTTAACACTTACTGTGTTATAGAAACCTTTAACATTATCATTCCACCCAGGTATAATAATAAACGTATATCATTTTACTGTTTCGTTCTTAACCCGGCAAGCGCGATAGGCCTCACGGAAGGCTTCCTATAGGGAACGCGATAGGCCTCACGGAAGCAAGACCATAAAAAAAGCCATCCAAAAAAAAAAGGGGCCTATCAAAACAAAGGATTTTGTCTCTAGGTGAGATAATTCCCCTCTAGTACTCATCCATGTGTTTCTCACCCCTCCCCCTCCCCTCCTTCCCCATCTTATTCCCCCCTCCCCCCCCCTCCTCAATTATCACCTATTTATCCTCTTATTATCATCATTTATCGGTTATTTTTCTCTCCCGCGATAATGTAGCACAAGTGGGTTGCATAAAAGATCGTTATGCAACACCCAGACACCGGCACACACCGCCCCGCTCGTCTCAGTTGACTCCCAGACAGCGAGAGGGGAGGGCTGCCTGTGGCTCTCTCTCGCCTGAGATTATGACCGGGTGGCCAATATCTTCGTTTTTCACCACCCAAATGCTTTTCCCACTTATTTTAGCACTCTTGAAGGTTCATATATACATCATATATGTAAAATAAAAGCATACCGAAAACAAATAATGCTTTATATTGTAAATATAACGAATTCTGTCAGAATCCAGGGCTAGAAATGCACAAATAACTACCCTAGCACCTAGGTCTATATCGCGCTTGTCAGGTTAAGCCGGTATCACACGAGAGCTTTTATAGTCAACATTCGGCAATCAAAATTTTTCTGGTAACATTTCTGGATTATTTTGCACTGGTATCGGAAACTAGGCTGGTGATAGATGAATTTAGGTAACCGAAATATTATAAATGTTTACCTCATAAGCTGCCAGACCAGTGTTGAGGACAAATGTTGAGCGAAAAGTCCCTCGTGTGATACCGGCTTTAGACTGAGATGATGACACCAATAATACACGTACTAAACTATTATACATGATATTCAATTCATGTGATATGTTGAGCATCATTACACCTACATGTAAGTACAACAATCAAGACTGCTAAATTCTGATTGTATCTGATATGCCAAGGTCATTATTCACATCCAACTTATATTTCTGTACATTGTCTAAGCTTTACAAATAATTCCAGTTAAGGGGAGACGTTACGTTTTTTGTTTTTCTTTGGTCTATTAATTCATGTATTCCTTTATTTTATTTTATTGTTTTCGATAGACCTCCATCAAGTTAAGAACCCCCCCCCCCCCTAGACTCCCCTTCAAGATAAATTTGTAAATTTTTTGGTAGAAAAATGTCCCGGCCGAAGGCCGGTTTCTCTTAAATTTTCAGGCTCGCTATCGCTCGCCAGGAAATAATCAACACCTTAATAGCACGAAAGGTCTTAAAATTGACAACAAAATGGGCGAAAGGTGTTAAACTCGCCAAACTAATGAGCCGAACGTCTTCTAATTTCAAAACAAATGAGGCTTAACACGAGGGAGAAAGGGGACCAGAAAAACGACCCGTCTCCCCTTAACTTCAACAGTCCATCAGCCTCACCTTTACAAAATCAGATGGTCCATTCTTTTCAACTGATATAATTATATAGTCACTATGATTATATTGTCAGTCAGTTTAAGGGAGGCAGACCGTTTTTATGGACCCCCTTCTCCCTAATGTTTAGCCCCACTAGTTTTGAAATTATAAGACGTTAGGCCCATTAGTTTGGCGATTTTAACACCTTTCGCCCCATTTCGTTGTCAATGTTAATACCTTTCGTGCCATTTAGGTGTCGATTTTTTCCTGGCGAGCGATAGCCTGCAATTTTAAGAGGAACCGGCCTTCGGCCGGGAAATTTATCTTGAAGGGGGGTCTAGGGGGTGTTTTCTTAAGCTTGATGGAGGTCTAGGGAGGAAACTAAACAAATATATGAATAAATGAATTAATAGACCAAACAAACGGTCTGCCTCCCCTTAAATGCCAAAGGAAAGTGATCGTAGAGAGGAAGGTCATATCTTATAACGATATCTGCTATACTATTTGTTTAAACTTTCACTCATTGCGACATGGTCAAGCCAACTAGTAGATTGATAGATGGATAGATAGATAGATAGATAGATAGGTAGATATAGATAGATAGATAGATAGACAGAGAGATAGATAGATAGATAGATAGATAGATAGATAGAGAGAGAGAGAGAGAGAGAGAGAGAGAGAGAGAGAGAGAGAGAGAGAGAGAGAGAGAGAGAGAGAGAGGGAGGGAGGGAGGGAGGAATAGATAGATAGATAGATAGATAGATAGATAGATAGATAGATATATAGATAGATAAGTAGATATTGATAGATATATATATAGATAGATAGATAGATACATAGATAGATAGATAGATAATTGGATAGATAGATATAAAAATGACACAAAAACCAGTCCTATATAAAAAGTTCATTACCATTCATGATTGCACATTTAATTAAAACGCTTTCATTGCATTCAATTTGCAACGTTGTAAAAGCGAAATATTTTCAGTTATTTAATTATTGTTCTATTAACTTTTAAGCTCCATAACATTTAATATTGCATGTGTGTGGTGAGATTTTTAAATGTCAGAGGCAATGTATATGATCTAACTGCGTCAAATACACGGGCTAATGAATAGCACACTTTGTTTCTATTTTTCTATCGCAAAATTTACAAATGTATGTAGAAGCGGCGTGTTTAAAGCTTGTTGGGGTCTAGCGAGGAAACTAAAAAATACATGAATAACTATATTAATAGACCCAAAACTAACCACTAGTACCCCCTTAAGAATTAAAGAGAAGCAAAGGAGGATAGAAAGAGCAAAGTAGAAAAGTAAAAGGTGTACAAAGGACATCAAGCAACAACAGGTATAGTGACCCTACTACTGTAGGCTGCTTGTCCAAAACACTGAGGATCAAGTGTCCAAACAGTGGTTTAGAGTGGGTAAGGGAACATTGGAAAGGGAACTACTGCCCTGGAACTAATGTCCGTGGCAGGATTAGGAAGTTAGTAGGGGACAGATGGGTTAGTAACTGAGGGGAGGATAAAATAAAGTTATTCATTTACAAACGCAGTCAGTCGCGGGTTTGATGCGAGATATTTGTCTAGGCAAAGTTTAAATGAATCAACGGTGCTGCAGTCTATAACATCTCGGGGAAGCCCATTCCATAAGTTGACAACTCGATTGAAGAAGACATTTTTAGCTTCGTGTGAGTTAAAAGATTTATCAATAATTTTGCACCCATTTCCCCGCGTGTAATTAGATTGGTCGATAGTGAAGTACTTACTACAGTTCATATTGTCGATGCCTTTGATGATTTTGAACACTTGAATTAAGTCGCCTCTTAATCTGCGCTGGGTTAAAGGAAATAGATTTAATTCTCTAAGACGCTCCTCGTATGGTTTGTTCTTTAGGCTAGGTATCATTTTGGTAACTCTATGTTGAACTCGTTCTAGCTTGTCTATATCTTTTTGGTAATAAGGGCACCAGGATTGAACGCAGTATTCCAGAAGAGGGCGGACTAAGGAATTGTAAAGGGTTAGGAAAACGTCTTTGGATTTATGCTCAAATGACCTGCCTATAAAGCCAATTATTTTGTTTGCCTTCTTAACAACTTCTGAACATTGTTGACTCGGTTTTAGGTTACTCGATATTGTTACTCCCAGATCGGTTTCTCTGTTTACATTCTTAAGCTGAGTGCCATTCATCAAATAGTTTGCTTTCTCATTTTGGTATCCGATATGTAGTACTTTACATTTATCCGCATTGAAACTCATTTGCCTAATTTGGGCCCAACATGACAACTTATTTAGATTGTGTTGCATATCGTCAACTTGTTATTTTGAGAGTACGCTATTTGCAATTTTTGTATCGTCAGCAAATTTTGAGATTGTACAGGTGAGACCCTCATTTTTGTCGTTGATGTAAATTAGAACGAGAATTGGTCCTAGTACCGATCCCTGGGCTACCCCGCTACTTACATTGGTCCATTTAGATGCCTTACAGTTTATGACTACTCTTTGCTTTCTGTCGCTGAGCCAATTGTCTATCCATTTCAACACACCGTCTTGTATTTTATGCGATTTTAGTTTTAGCAGTAAACGTTTGTGGGGAACTTTGTCAAAGGCCTTTTGAAAATCAAGGTATCTAATATCTACAGCTTTACTCTCATCGTAGAGGTTGAGGATATCGTGGAAGAAGTCTAAGAGGTTTGTTAAACAGGAACGTTTTTTTACGAAAGCCGTGTTGAGTATCTTTAAGTATGTTATTTTCCTCTAAGTGGTTTACGAGTCTGTCTCTTGTGAGTGTTTCTAGCATTTCACATATAACCGAGGTTAAGCTAATTGGACGATAGTTACGGGGTAGGGATTTGCTGCCTTTTTTTAATATCGGTGTTACGTTGGCTAGCTTCCACTGATCAGGCACAGTTCCAGACTGCAAGGATTTATTGAATAGCAATGTCAGTGGTTTAGAGAGCTCATTTAGCTTCCTTTAGGACTCTAGGTGAGATTGTATCAGGTCCAGGCGTTTTTTTTAACTTGAGTTTATCTAAACAATTCAATACTTCTCTCTCTGTAACGGTGATATTGCTTAGAACATCTGAATTATCAATCTGAAACGGCGATGGTGTAGGGATATCACTGAGGTCTTCTGTTGTAAAAACTGACGTAAAGAAGGTATTGAGGGCATTACTCATTTGTACTTCGTCTTTGGTGTATTCTCCATTTTCATCGACTAACGGTCCAACAGTTGAAGTAACTACTTTTTTCTTTCTGATATAACAATAGAATTTGTTCGGGTTTGTTTTATTTTGATTCGCAACATGTAACTCCAGGGTCTTTTTACTTTGCTTAATTATTTTTTTGGATTTGCGTCGTAGCTCTACAAATTTCACACGTTCTTCGTCATTTTGTAAGGATTTTAATCTATCATTAGCAAGCAGACAGTTTGAAATATCTTTATTCCACCATGTGGGCTTATTATTATGGCCTGTACGCCGTATTTTCGATGGTATGCAGTCCTGCACTGCTTTTAGGTAAGTGGTTTCGAATAATTCCCAAGATGTATTTATGTCGTTATTGTTAATTAAAAAGCTCCCGTCAGTTTCTTTAAACATAGCTCTAAGTTTATGAAAGTTTGCTTTCTTGAAATTAGGGACTATTTCGATGCTGCTATTTGGTTCATTACTAGTAAACTTTACAGTGAAAGTTATTGTACGATGGTTGCTGTTACTGAATTCATCACCAACATTCAAATTCTCTATTAATTCTTCTTTTGTTGCAAGTACAAGGTCAAGAACGTTATTACCACGGGTCGGTGATCGAACAAATTGATAGAGTGAACTCTCTTGCAAGTTCGCATACAAGTCATGTCCGGAGTGTGAAGTAAGAGTATCGCCCCGCTTTGTCACAGGTAAATTAAAGTCGCCAAAAAATACAGTATCTTGTGAGTTACTTACATCTGCAATTTGTTCATAAATTTCTCGGTCAGTTTGCACTGATTGAGCTGGAGGTCTGTATATTAATGCAAGTATTATTTTTGTACCTTTATTATTCTTTATTAGCACAAAAGATGTGTCGACGTTCACAATTTGAGGTTTTGACAAGAGGGTCGGGTTAAGACTTTCTTTGATATCAAATAAAACGCCACCTCCATTTTTATTTATTCGTCTGTTCTCAAACATTACATAACCGGGAAGTGAATACTCTGCTAAAAAGTCTCTATCTTCTGTATTGAGCCAAGATTCTGTTATGCCAATCACATCATAATTTTCTGTAAACACTAGTTCCTCTAAATCTGAAAATGTATTGCGTATGCTACGAGCGTTTGCATAGAAAACCGTTAAAGTTGCGGTTTTAGAACTCACAAAACGTTCTTTAATCGAATTTTTGGTTCTGGTCGGATCTACATTTACATTCATGGCTGTCCTTGGTCCTCGGTCGTTAACCCTGGCGGTTTTTAATTTGGGTCGTGTTGGTGGAGCTTTATCCAAATTCGCGGTTCTTGACGGATTAGCATTTAATTCCTTTGCAGGTTGCCGTCCTCGCTGTCTTCGGTGGAGGGCTATCCTCCTTGCTATTGTTTAAAATGTGTTCCCTATTAATTTTGTCTATATCCCCTTCACCACCACGACGTAATTGTCATCATCTTCTTGTTACCATTAGACAATTTACTTTAGTTTATAATCTACCTCTACGACTCAAATGGGTAAATGCTATCTCGATAAACCCTCTTAATAACATAGGTCCTTCTTAAGCTGCATACAATCATATAATTTTAGCCAGAATCAAAGGTAAAAAGGCGTCATGGTGCTGAAGGGGTTAAGACCATGCAAGTGATCTATTGCCCAGCTTGACACACTGCTGGTAATGACGATATGATGCAATAATTCACCCGTTATATATTACACTACTTAGCCGAGGTTATTACTTTGTCTTTATCATCATCAGTATTACCTGTGATTAACGGGATTGGTAATATTAATCTCATACGTCCTTTGTGATATAGCTACGAAATTGCGAACATGAGTTAATCCCTTGAAGATTATGGCTTTCAATTATTCGTCAACAATACACAATTCAACCCTTCATCTTCTCTCAATAATCTAGGTGTATCTTTTTCATCCGACCTCTCTTGGAAAGATCATATTACCACTCTTGCTAAATCAGCTTCCCAAAAGTTAAGTGTACTCCACAATCTCCGTGGGTTCTCCACCCCCACACAGCTTCTTGTTCTGTATCAGGGCACAGTGCGCCCCTGGATTGGATATTGTTCGCATTATGTGGGGAGGTTCCAACCATACCACACTTCTCGAAAGAGTAGAGTCAAAAGCATTTCGCCATTTTTGACTAAAACAGCGTGGCAGATAAAATAAAGTACATCTTTATATTGTAACACAATTGAACTTGCAATGATCACATAATTAATTAAACTCGTGTTGCTTAGCAACATCCCCCCCCCCCCCAACCCCGCGAGACTGGAGCAACATTTCTTCCTCCCCTCACCTAGCCACCGCTAGATTGCAAATTACAGGTGCCACTAAAACACAACTTCATTTACGAAACTAGTAACACTCTATTGGCTCATTCTACACAAATGTTTATTGAGAAAAAAATGCTTAGAGGTACGGCAAAACTAGTCATGTGTAATTAGAAGGGTATCGGAGTGAAACTCACAATACCAAGGTTTTCTAATAGACTTGGCACAGCTGCTTTAATAAATCTGGCGCCAGTCGAGTCTAGCTACTCATAAAAGACCCTGGCATTGTGACAATATATATATATATATATATATATATAAATCATTATTTAATCTAAATCCTCTGTTTAAATGGATGCATAGCTCTACCGTCCAAAGTCATAAATTGTATTGAGAAAACATGTAGTTATATTCAAAATACAATTTTAGGGTCAAATTTTCAAGGAATACTGAATAGAGGGAATAATCACGATTCACTAACAAAATAAAACCCAGTAATTGCCATTCTCCCAGGACGAACGAGAAAAAATCTCTAATGACGCCGACTAGATTCACCTTTGTATTGTTTTAAACATTACCGACAGGTGCCAGTGATAGTGTGTGTGTGTCTGAGAGAGAGAGAGAGAGAGAGAGAGAGAGAGAGAGAGAGAGAGCGAGAGCGAGAGATTTACATGGATACACTGACCACACACACACACAAAGAGTGAGAGAGAGAGAGAGCGAGAGCGAGAGAGATTTATATAGATACACTGACCACACACACAAAAGAAAAAGAGAGAGAGAGAGAGAGAGATTTACATAGATACACTGACCACAGAGAGAGAGAGAGCGCGAAAGAGAAGAGAGAGATTTACATAGATACACTGACCACACACACACAAAGAGAGAGAGAGAGAGACCGTACCAAAAGGGTTAAAGGCAGAATGTGAAGTACGTTCGATCCCGGAAACAGATGCTGGTAACCGGATGTCATAAGTTTTCCGCCACTTCGTAATCCTATGACCGTCCTCAACCCTTTCCAGATACGATGACTCATTGCTTCTCTGTCTTCTGGCTCTTATTAGACGATTATATTCAGATTAGGAAGGGTGTATATGGATGGCAGAGGGTTTAGTGGGCTCGTCTTCGCCCCTTTTAGCTCCCACAGATCCTTCCTAAGCTTTATGAAATCGTCTTATGATCGCCAGAAGAAACTGTCAAAAAGCGGCATACCTGTAATCTTAAGGGCTCTTCTTTTCACTCTTTTTCTGGCTTGTATCCATTTGGCCCCATTCAGCCTACTGTTTTAAGACGTTTATCCCCATCCAGGTGTCAATTTTTTTACAGGTGAGCGGTAGCGAGCCAGCATATTTTTTAAAATGTTTTTGACAGCAGGCTAAATTTGTAAATTTTTCGATAGAAAAATGTCCCCGGCGAAGCCGGATTTCTTCATATAATGCTGGCTCGCTATCGCTCGCCAGGAAGAAATCGACACCTGGATGGGGATAAACGTCTTAAAATAGTTGGATGGATGGGGCCGAATGGATATAAACCAGAAAAAGAGAGAAAAGGAGAGAAAGAGAAACAAAAAACAGGTGACCCCCCTTAGATTACCAGGACCCATCATCCGAACCAGAGTAACCCGTTCAGTACAGTTGCCCAAATAAGTCATGTCCCGGCACCAAGTATATTTCGATCCATAATTAGTATCAGCACTATCTAAGCATTTATTTATCGTTTCGAGTGAGATACAAAAGCATGTTCCTATCTTTACACATCCTATTCAACATCTGGACAGACATTAATACACCACACAGAGAGCAAAACGTAATAACAGCGGCGACACGACTTATTTGGCCAACTGTACCAATTCCGTCCTTTTCATAATATACTGGCTACCGATGGACGATTATATTCAGCTTAAGAAGGGGCTTCAACAATCAACAGGCTTCGGTCTGTCTTAATTAACCCTTCTTACTACCACAGATCCCTTCTTAAGCTGCACAAAATCGTTTAAGGGGAGATGGTTCACGTTTTGGGCGATTTTTGCATGTATTCGTTATTTTTCTAGTTTCCTCCCTAGACCTCCATCAAATTTAAAAAAAAACATCCATTAGATCCCTCTTCAAGATTAATTTGTACATTTTTCGGTAGAAAAATTTCCCGGCCGAAGGCCGGTTCTTCCAACATTACAGGCACCTAATAGCATGAAAAGTCTTAATATTGACGAAGAAATGTGGCGAAAGGTCTTAAAATCGACTAACTAATGGTTCAAACATCTTAACATCTGAAAACTAATGGGGCTAAACATGAGGGAGAAAGTGGTCCAGAAAACCGGCCCATCCCCCCTGAAGCTGCACAACATCGTTTAGATGTAGCCAGTATAAATATATCTAAGACGTCGCCAGTACAGAAGAGTTCATATTTGTCCCTTCATCCAACACGTCGTCTCACTCGGCAGTATGTAAAATAGTATGCAAATTATAATGCCTGTCCGGTGTAGCCACCAAGGGAGATACTGGATTTTTGTTTCTTTCTTTTTTTGGACTTTGTTGAGC
Organism: Paralithodes platypus; assembly: GCA_032716605.1. Classification (NCBI taxonomy): domain Eukaryota; kingdom Metazoa; phylum Arthropoda; class Malacostraca; order Decapoda; family Lithodidae; genus Paralithodes; species Paralithodes platypus. The sequence goes on from CM064492.1 coordinate 61,589,399, forward strand.
TTTCCTAGCCAGGGTAGGCGTACATTTCTTGTGTCGTTCCCGCTTCGCAAGAAGAAAAAAAAACATGAATAAATAAATATATATAAATAAAAATAAATAAATAACGATGTGTTTAATATCCCGTCTCAACACAACATTCGTCGATAGTAATTATCGGACGCAGTTTCAGAACTTTGGATAATGAGCCCGTAACCCCCTCTTCCCCAAACAACCATCTATCCTTTAAGGGGGGGTCACCGGCTCTATTTTAACTGTCTCTCTTTATATCTCTTTCCCTGGCCTGTATCCATTCGGCCCCATTCAGCCAACTGTTTTAAGATGTTTATCCCCATCCAGGTGTCGATTTCTTCCTGGCGAGCGATAGCGAGCCAACATTGTATGGAGAAATCCGGCTTCGCCGGAGAAATTTTTCTAACGTAAAATGTACAAATTTAGCTTGCTGTCAAAAAAATATATATATATTTATTAGTGGCCCCTCCATCATTGAGGCTATGCCTATTAGTATAATGGTCCCCTTTCAAGCGCCCGCGGGTAGCCAGTTTGAAACGACCGCCGCGGGGAGAAAGAGTCCTACATCATAAGTCAACGCTAATTCTCTTATGGAATCATTTTATGATTGGGGTACTCACTACGAAAAAACTTCGTAAAAAAATAAAAATTAAAATTAACATAAAACTTGTTATATTAACATTAATGCTTTCCATACGGGAAATTCAATGGATAGGGCTGGTCTGGGACACAGACAATCTTACTCTCAGTCAGAGTGTGGACAACCGCAACAGATTTCGCAGGAAATTGTTTCGGTTTCTCCACAGTCTGAACACGTCGAGAAGGACATGGGAATCCCTGGTCGGTTCTCTCAACTGGATTCAACTAACTGTGAAGTTGGGCCGGTTGAAGGTAAAGAGATTAATCTTGGAAGGCAACAAATTTGTCCCACTCTTGCCGGAGGGAAAATTATGGACCATTCCTCCATTAATTCACAACTTACTGTCGGTCTGGGCAAGGAAGGAAACATTGCACTCAATAATGACGTGGGTTTTTCCCCAACCTACGGTATCGGTATCGGTTGACACAGACACAGTCTTTGGTCCCAAGCCGAGAACTTTCAATCAACAAACAAGAACTTCTAGTCCCTTTGTTTTTCCTCCAAAATCACGGCTCTTCTTTACAGGGGAAATCAATTGCATTTCGGATGGACAATTTGAACGCGGTACACTGCATTCAAAAGCAAGGGTCAACTAGGTCTCAAAAGTTACTAGAATTGTCGGAGCATATTTTTGCTCTGGCCGAAACGCTGAGCACTCATCTTCATGTATCTTACCTACCGGGCGTAGCGAACGTCTGGGCAGACGCTCTGTCCCAGAGACAGAGCACCCAAGTAAAATGGGCACTCAAGCAAAACATCTTCAACGAGATGATTGCAGAGCCATACCGTCCACAAGTGGATCAATTTATGTCCGAGGGAAACCAGAGACTCCCCCTCTTCCTAACCTGCCGGGAAGTGACCTCGGCAGGGGGACCAGACGCAATGACGGAGGACTGGAACAAATGGAATTCCATCTATCTTTTTCCGCCTCCAGACACTTCACTCATGTGTCAAGTACTTCACAAACTACGGGGTTACCGGGGCTTAGTCTCGATGATCGCGCCACTTTGGCCGGCTCAGGTGTGGTACCACCAGTTGAAAATATGGTGCGAGAACCCGGTGTCATTCCGGGTCTCGTACTTCCACTTGAAGACAATTGGCAACCTAGAGACCTCGCTGACTTTTGCTTTCTGGACATTCAAAATGCCAAATGGTTTACTCGGTCAGTATGGAGAGAGTGTTACAAGTAAATTTCTTAATCAGTATACTATGTCTACCAGGAGACAATGCCAATCTCACTGGAAAAAATTCACAACCTGGATAGTAGAAATGGCGCAAACAGACTCATCAGTAGCCTTGATCTTTAAATACTTAGACTATTTTTTTTAACAAAAGCGCTTTTCTGTAGTCACTCTGAAGAACCACTTGTCTGCCATTAGAAACCCCTTTTACGACCTTACTGGTCTATCCATACCACAGGCAGAGGAGAAAGGGTTCATGAAGGCATGTTTCAAACTGCGCCCACCACCACGTCAGCTCATACCTACCTGGTCGCTGGACAAAGCTTTATCTTTGCTTCATTCGCGCAAGTATAATCATGCGCCAGACTTTGACTCATTATTAAAGAAGGCTGTGTTCCTTATGGCTTTGGCAACAGGAAACAGGGTATCTGAGCTGGCGGCGATGAGCAACGAAACTAATTGCCTCAGGTTTGGGAGACTGAATGAACACTTACAAATCACTCCGTCTCCCACATTCATAGCAAAGAATGAACATTGTATCATGTGTTTTCAGAATTTACAGTACCGGCACTCAATCGCGGATATACGCATCACATTTTGTGCCCGGTGCAGGCTTTAATCAAATTTATGAGGGTGTCACAACCTCAATAACCAGGCTTCTTATGGGTCACCAGAACAAGTACTTGTGTCACGAGAAGGAAATTTGCTTCTTTACTCGTAGACGTCATTAGAAAAAGTATTCCTGGTGTAGTGGGCAGAGCCCATGACATCAGAAAGTGGGCCGTCTCTCTCAGATTTTTACAAACTTTTCAATTGATGACATAGCTAACACTAACTTGTGGGCTTCCAAATCATACTTTCTTGATTGGATAAGCCAAAACTAACCTGTGTGGCATTACGGTAGCGTGTCTAGTTAGTTCATGTGCTATTACTAATTCATTTTAATCATAAAGGAGGGGGGGAGGGGGGGGGGGTTGCTAGTAAGCCCAAAGACCCCTAGAGCCCCTCCGCCGGATGATGTGATAAGGTCACGAGCTGCGATACTTAATAAGTCGAGCTGGTTCTACAGCTCTAAAATAGTTTTCTATTTTTGAAGATATCTATCATAGTTACAACTATATAGTATGAATAAAGTGTACAAAATATATAAAATGTACAAATAAGTTTTAAGGACAGAAAATATAATCTAAGGATATATGTGTCTGTATTAGTTGAACAGGAATACAAGTATGTTCCTAGACAACAATATTTATGAATCTCAATGCGAGATCTTATCATATGTACCTAGTCGGTCAAATATAAGCAGATATTCTTTGAAGTAACGCACTGCTTTCTTTCCATTATTTTACTTTTATTGTATGTAAGCAATAAAGACTTAAATTGATTATATGATTCTTTGTCTCTACCTATGGTATTTGTTAGTGGTGTGATATTGTCACGAATGTCCCCCTCCAGTCTTAGATATCAGGCATATCGTCAATGATGGAGGGGCCACTAATAAATTATAGGTTTGAGTCCCGGAGGGAAGAATGAAAACCTAATATTTAGTAGTGGCCCCGAAATCATTGACGATGTAGGGCCCTCCCTTCCATCCCCTTCCCATTCGTTGATGTCTTGAGTTCAGTCTTAATATGTGATTGAAGGGAGAATGGCGTCTCAGAGAGCAGCGTCAGGGATAGAATCCATGCAAGAAATCCACCGAGATAGAAAGCATTAATATAACAAGTTTTAAGTTAATTTTTCTTTTTTTATTATTTACGAACTTTTTTCGTAGTGAGTACCCCAATCATAAGACGATTCCATAAGAGAATTAGCGTTGCACTTATGATATAAGACTCTTTCTCCCCGCGGCGGTCGTTTCAAACTGGCTACCCGTGGGAGCTTGAAAGGGGACTATTATAATAATAGGCATATCGTCAATGATTTCGGGGCCACTACTAAATATTAGGTTTTCATTCTTCTCTCCGGGACTCAAACCTATAATATGCTGGCTCACTACCGCTCGCCAGGAAAATATTGACAACTGGGTGGGGGTAAACGTCTTAAAACAGTAGGCTGAATGGGGCCGAATGAATACCAGCCAAAGAGAGAGGGAGAGAAAGAGAAAACAAAACTAGGTGGGCCCCCTTAAAAATGTAAGTGTATAATTTATGCGGTCTGAGCAGTCAACTTATTCTATTCTCTTTCTAGTCTATTCCTCATGGGGTAAAATTGGGATACAAATATGGAGACAGCCTTATTATTATTATTATTATTATTATTATTATTATTATTATTATTGGCCAGGAGACGTTTGCTCCATATTAAAGCAGTGTCACACGGACGTTTTTCCATAAATTTTCGATGAGCAAGTTTTTTTCTCCTACTATATTTTGGTATTTTCGCATTGGAATCGACAACCAGACTGACTTTATAATGAATGTAAGAGATTGAAATATTATACAACATTAATTCAGAAGCTACCAGACAAAAATTGCTCGTAGAAATTTACGGAAAAATCGCTCGTATGACACCGCCTTAAGGCAGTGTCCCACATGCGATTTTTCCATCAATTTTTACAGGCAATTGTAGTCTGGCAGCTGGAAAATTTAGGCTCCATTACATGTAAACTACTTAAGGGGGTAGAGCTTGGTTTTTGGTCTATATATTTTGTTATGTCAGGCTATAATAGTTAAAGCTCGTGATATAGTTAGTCTCTACTAAAATCCAGATCTGGACTTATAGACCGTAAATAATCCCAACAGGGACTCACCGAACACGTTCTTAATATCACAAATAAGTATTCAACTAGGTACTACAGAACTCAGTAACAACACACATGTGAAGGATATACACAAGTTTATTCAAAGGCATAGGAATAGTATCTTAGTTATTTGATTTACTGTTAGGATACCGTAACGTAATCATTTCAATATTCAGTTCCCGAATATATGCCTGCAATTCAAGATGTAGCATTACCTTGATAATTATGAGAACTATAAGGCAATGAAGAGAATACATATGCATAGAATAAATCAAAGTGAGATCAATAATACTTCAATTGTGGTAATAAACAAAGCAGGAAGTATGCAATTAAATAAACATGTGACCTATTGCATCAACCCTTAATAATAATAACGATGCGGTCGAGTGTCTTCCGTGAATAAATCAACAATACAAATATTTAGGACAATCTCGATACAAGAGAAGATGAGGGAATTGAGAAGTAAAATAAATACTCAGGCAGTGTGAGTGAGACACACGCTTGAGCCAGGTAAACGCTCTCACAGGTAGTTCGACCTTTTAATCAGCTAGCGTGTCAGGTCATATATTCGTACTGCGGGGTTGGAAAATACAATTCTAGTTTGTGTATATACGAACTTAATTTCAGAGATTTTACGATGAAATTAGGGGCAATGTACTATTTAATTCTTTTCACAAATTACTATACACGTAACTCGATTTATGTAAATTATTATTTGAACTCTACAGTATATTTACTTCAGTTGAACGTATGCAATAATTACAAACTCGGTCGAGGAATTCAGATGGAATATTTATTAAACAATTATGAATCAACTATAGAGGAATATCTATTTATTGTATTTAAAGACAAAGTCTAGTTAACTAAAATGAGTTTAGTTAACAGATATCCTAGAAACGCTTTAATGGTGATAGCGTAAGCAATAATTAATACAATATTAATTATAATGAAAATAACGTACAAGACGAAGTCGTACTGCGGAAATACTCAAACTGGTATGAATAAGATGTCTGAACAGGTTAACAGAGTCTTAATAAGAAAATTCACCTTAATAAGCGGTGTATTCGATATGATGCATTATTAGATAACAGACTCTATGCAATGCTAGAATTCCTAGACAGGAAGAATCAGAATTATTTACATCAGTAATCAAATGAACGTTAATACTAGTTCATAAAATAATTACAATAACGATAAAGTAATCGAACGTAAGATGGGCTCGGGAAGTAATTATAATTAAACAATAAAGTAGACGTGCCATTTTGCCCAAAATCAAAACGGCATACCCAACTCTGCGAAGGGTTACCATCATCACTTATATTACCACGATTATTACTACTACTATCATCATCACTACAATTGTCACCATCATCACTAATACTACCATCATCACTAATATTACAACCATCATCACTACTACTATCATCATCACTACAATTGTCACCTAATGTCAACTAAACTAACTTAAACTAACAAATGCGGGCGAGTTTTCTTTCGCCCCTGAACGATGGTGTTCTGTGTGAGTGTGCCCCTACGGGGACACACACACAGAACACCATCATCATTGCTTGGGAATAGGTAGAGGGTTGGGGGTGGGGGTTCTGAGGGGGGGGGGCTGGTTTAGGGGGGAGGGGGGGGGGATGGTTGAGGGGGGGGGGGGGGGGGGGGGGGGGGGCTGGTTGAGAGGGGGGGGGGGAAACCATATTTTGGACCTAAGATCATAACTATTGCACAAATTAAAAAAAAACAAAAATATTACCGTCGCATTCACGCACCGAAGGTTCGTGTGAAGTTTGGTGAAAATTCGTCAAACGGTCTAGGAGGAGTTCTCGGATGGACAGACAGACAGACAGACATTTCGGTTAGCATGTACCACTATACGGGGGGCGATACCACTCTGCTTACGCAGAGTTGATAATCACACTTCTCAACGAGGATGCCGAGATAAATTAATTATGAAAATGAGCGTAGGTTCTAGTAGTGGGGCAGATAACTGGAATAATTGTTCATTTCTGGAAACAAGCACCAAAATTGGCACACATACTCCTTGGGGATTGCTCATTTGATAAAACCCGTTAGCCACCTAAAAATTCAAGATGGCGGCCATTTTTCAAGATGGCCGCCATTGAATATACAGAAACATTGCATTTCGCAATAAAATCGCAAAGACTTGTCCTATTTGAATGATCTTGGTGTCAAATCATACATTTTTCACTATGTAGAATCCGAATTTGGAACCATGGACTTACTCACTAGCTTCCTTGTACCATAATATCAGTCCCGGAATCATAATTAGGGTAAAAAGTGCCCATGTCATAGACACCATCAGTCCGATATATTATTGGATGTACATGTAGGCAGTAGGCCTATACTTGTTTGTCACTTTTTGTCTTGCTGCCTGGATGAGTATACTACAACGCTTCTTAAACTCGCATCTGCAGCTGCACAGTGCCGTGCAGGTCAGACCAAAGCAGTAGCATTTGCATCGACCGCAGCATTCTGACTTGCATCCACACTTGGTCAGCTGCTGGGGTCTGCAATGGGTGGGAGCTCTGTCCAAACTATCTGCCACAGATCTCCTTTCTTGATCCAGCCCCAGTTGGCAGGAGTCTGCGTTTCTGGTTGACGTACTGTTGACTGACTCCAGATGCAGCCCGCCTGGTAGGCAGCACGCTTCACATGCTGCTTCAGTGCTGCTCGGGTTGGAGGAATGGCTTCGTACGGCCTCTGCTTCCGAGCAAACATGTCCAACCTCGCATCATCGACACCTTCAGCTGTGCTGGATCTGTCGTACATCATGACCACGAACCTCTCCAAGGTCTCCAGGTCTTCATCATCAACTACCGGTGGGTACTGGCTGAGTTTGCTGAAGACATCGGAAGCCTCATCACAAACATCCCAGGTTTGCCAAGCAGACTTCTTCCCTTTGCCACGGAATACTGAAACGACATCGCAGCCAGTGAAGGCATGGAAGAAGAGCATCCCTTTGCTCTTTTCTGCAAGAGTGCAACACACGTCATGTACAGGAACCCACCTCAGGTTCTGTCCTTGGCCAAAGGCAACCCACAACTGCTGCAGACCTAGCTCCTGAAGTGCCTGCAGAACACTGACTGTGATGACGACAACATCTGTGTCGCTGGCTTTGACCATGATGACTTTGCTGCCTGCTTCTGTTGCATGCCTGGCATGCACAAAGATCCGCGTGTCAGCTTCTTTATGACTGCATGGTGCCACCCCAGCCAGATTGATAGTGCGGTTGCTGACAGCATCTTCTTCCTTGGTCACAATGACCACATTTGGTGTGGCCACACGTGCAATCTTATCAGCCAGAATGTTGCATAGCTCGGCTTTGTTGTCATTTTCTCTCAGGAAGTTTCGCCAGTTTGAGGGAATTTTGCCCTTCCCTGTCACCCTGCGTCTCACCCCGCGTCCTCGCTTTGATCTAGTTTCAGCTTTCAGACTAGATGGCCGGTAGACATCAAACACAATGTCTGTTCTCTTGTACTTGGTAGAGTATGCTTGTATTCTAGGAAGGACATCGAGCATTGCGTACTCTTCGAACGTCTTTGAACTCCGTGGGGGCAGACTGTTCACCAACGCTGCACCATCAATGATGATGGTGTCGGCGTCTGGCTCTGCCTCAGGGGTTGTAACTTGGCTCTGAAGAATGGTAGTGAGGTGGGATTTCTGACAGGTGTGGAGCTTTCCACCATCACTGAGGGCAGCAGGATGTGACTGGTTCTCATGACGTAAGAACTCCTTCAAGTCATACTCTCTGCTCTGGCATGATATGAACAGCTTGGAGAACAGTTGACAGTCTTCCTTCAGCACTTTTTGCTTTGAAGAGTCAACAGAGGCTGGTACCTGTCGGAAAAAGTCAACCCTGTTCTTCTTGATTGGTTCATAGAAGGTGGATTCTTCTTCCCCTTCCAGTCCCTTCATAAACTCCTGGAAACGGACCTTGCCTTTCTCAAGGTGTGTGCCAATCAGCTCGGCGGCAGTGTGGTGAGCAATATCCTTTATCAAGCGAAAGCAGGTCCCGACTCTCCTCCTGGAAAGGATTGCACATATCTGTCATGGCTTGTGAGAGCTTTTCTACTTTCTCAAGGAACACTCTTTGTGCTCGTTCTGTCTCCTCATGGTGGCTGGTGTGTTCAGTACCCTCTTTGGTCCCACATGCTGCCTCATACTCTGCAACCAAGTGGCTGACTTGAGGACCAGCTATCATCCATCTTCTCAGTGCTGATGGGTCTTCAGTCACGCCGATCACACCCCCGTCTGCCTTGATGACAGCGTTGGCCTGCTCGTGAGCTTGGTCAATAGCCATTGCTGAGAACTGTCGGCTCGATTTGTGTACAACAAAGTTTCCACTCTGGAACTCCTGAGCCAGCTGAGGATGCTTCTGTTCTAGGGTCACCATGTCTCTGTAGTGGATCGGAAGCCACCGTACATAGTTTACATTGTTGTTGGCAAAGAAGTACGGTATCAGCTCAGCCAGTGACTGACAGTACAGGAAGAAGTTGGCTTCCCTGAATGATCGGATCAACAAGAGGATCACCAGTTCCATTGACAGCACCATATACCAGAAATGAAACTGGGGACTTTGCAGTTTGCGATGCTCACACCAAGCTTCGAAGCTAGGCACCTCTTCGGGTTGTTCATCTGTCTCTTTCGAGTAGTCCGTGTGGGCTGCCTTCAGAAGCTTGTACAGACTGCATGCTGTTATCTGGTGCATCTGTCGTGTCCTAGTGATGCTCGAAGCTGTCAGAAATTAATCTGCTGTCCCAGGAGATGCTATCCCTGCCTCCAAGAGGGCTCCTGTCCAACCACTGTCCTGGAGTAGAGTTCCAATGGACTTCAGTGCCGCCATCTCAATATGCAAGCCTCCGAACATTATGACGAACTTGTCCTCACCGTAGATTTCAGGCCAGTGCCATTGGACCTGCTTGGCTACTGCATATATTGGCTGGTCAGCAGCAATGACTGGCACCTGACTGGGGTTCAGAAATGCCACTATCTCCTTGATCTTGTCTATCACATGCTTGACTGTAGCAACCGAGTGGGCCTGATCTCGCAGCAGAGGCAAAACTGATGTAATGCTGACCTCAAATGGCTTTCCTTTCTTCTGTGAAGCATGGTGGGCTGACCAAGTCACATCCAGTGGCCCATCTCTCACAGTGACCTTCTCCAGCCACTCATACTCCATTGCCAGTTGTGGCCTCAGCAGAATGGTGTCTGGGTGTGTCACTCCACTCTGGGGAGGAGAGGGTTTCTTCTTGGTGAAGAAGGCGGGCCGGAAATTGGTGAAGGAGTCTGGAAGTTCTGGAACTGTCTTCACTTTCTCCTCTCCGAACTTCAGCTGTCCACGCTCTTCACCTTCTTTGGCTGGGTGCTGGAAAACAGAGACGCTGGTTCCTTGGAAAGAAGTGGTCGCTGTCGTTGCAGTGGGATTGTGGTCTATGTTGTCCATGGCTGATGTGGTGAACAGCCCTTTTCGCAGAACTGGTGGACAGACCACCCCATCCTCCACGTACTTGCTGACTGTTGCATCTCCCAGCTGTGCAGATATCTGTAGCACCCTGTCGTATGAAATGCTGATGCCATGCTCGTTAAGCATTTCCACCAACATTCTCTTTCTGGTCTTTGTGTAGACAGACATCCCCATGTAAACAGGGAATGGGGTCTCTCTGTCTTTGGAGTGTCTGTGAGTTGCTGCTCCTTCTTTGTACCTTGCGTAGCAGTTGTACTGAAGCAGCTGAGCAATTGCTAGATCTGTCTTTGATGCGCCAAACCTCAGTTGAGATTTGATGTCCGCTCCGTGTTCAAGCATGGCCACAAACTGAAGAAGAGTGAGTGGAATGGCCTGCTCGATGAACCCCTCATGGAAGGTTCCATCAAATGTGGACTTGTGGTCCAGCATATATCTTCGCAAGATGTTGTGACGCTCACCGTTTCCCCCAGAACCGCATGGCTTACTCGCTAGGACTCGCCAGGGCAGAAAATATAGCTACAGTCTACCTATCATTGTGTACTTTCCTTCTCGAGAAAGCTTGTGTTGCAGACAGTTCAGAACTGTTCTTTATTTTCGTCTGTCACAATCCTTTCTATTTTATTTAGTCAATTGAAAGTATTGTGTTAAGTAGTTGAATGATGGGAAGGCGAGCGGGAGAGAGAGAGAGAGAGAGACCTGGTGGTGAGTGTGGCGCGTGGCTTGCCCCCTTACATAGGCCTCGCGGGATTCGTTGCCTCCTGCCTAACACTGCCTACTAGGCGGCTGCTTACTGGGCGACTGTCGCGCGCCCTCGTGCCATTCCTGCGAACTGGGACTCCAGCCAGCAGCTCCAGGGGAATATCCTTGTCAGATCCTTCCCAGACATCATACTCTAAACATCTCCCATGAACTGTTCCACACTCTTGTCTTAGAATCTTTCTCTCCTACTGCCTCTATCATTTCCACTACTTCCTCACCTTTTATTAATATCAATCCCCCTCTGGTTCTCTGCATCCACACCTTGAATTGGTGGCCAGACTGTATTATATGCTGGATCTCACATTTCTTATGTACTAGGCTAAGGTTGAAGATAGTCGTTGTCATTTTGGGAGATTGTATTGCTCGGACTGTCTCCATCAATCACTAATGTTTCTACAGGGTTAAATAATGCTAGACTAGGGATCAGGTACCTTGTTGTTGGTGTTTTCACTGTGTGTAGGCTACTTTTGAGCTGCACGACACTACGGACTCTGTGGGTTACCTGGGTGGATCTTTTGTCTGTGTACCTTGGAGTTTAGACTGTGTAGTGCGTGAGGGCTGCTTGCCTAATCCACCCAACACTGTTCTAACTCTATTTGCTTTTACTTTTGAGGGTCGCCAGGAGGATGCTCAATACTTGTGATCGAGAATCCTCAAGAGAGCAACCCTTCATATTAACGTAATCAGGCCGCACAGACCCAAGGTCCACACTAGGCTAGGAGCTGCCTTGCTCCACCAGAATTCTGTACCTTTGCGCATCCCAGCTAGACTTTATTAACCCGGGTAGACATTAGCTGGATTAGATCATATACTCTTTTATGCATACCCATTATTTTTACACAAGCATTTTGAGGTCTAGGTTGCTGTAGAGAGACACAACCAGCATAGACCGGTTTTGTTAATAGGAGTACTACTTTTTCGTGGCGACCATTATTACTGTTGCACCGCTTATAATATTCTTGTGTCCAATAACATATGTCTAGCCTTTTTGTGTATTTAGCCTACACGTGCATTGTCCTGCCTCCTGCTAATTTGTGGTTCCATTTCCGATACGTTCTTCTTAGTAGCATCCGACATTATTCAGAAGATTCCTTGTTCGGTGCTTGAGGACTTTACAACACTTTCTTTCATAAAGGAGTGACAGATATTATTGATTAAAGTAACGTTAAGTAAACCTTCTTCTTGTTTGCATTAGATCACTCTTGTGATTTAATTAAGTTAACTATCTTTTAATTGTGTACCATAACTAAGCAACCGTATGTTATAGGTAATAGGCTGTTTCAGAGAACATCAGCCTATAGTAGAAGCACATAGATACTGGGAGTTAAGATACCCCGCTATCGCAGATATAACTCTGGAGGGTATAATATGTGTTCTTTGTTCGACGGGATTATATATCAGGGGTTGGATCTAGCGTTTCCGTTGTTGCATTTATGCCAGTCTAGTCCAATGTATAAGAGCCACTGATTTATACGAGACCCGATCGTAACAAATGGCGACCTAGCTCAGGATTTGGTGAACTGACATATAATTGCAGGTTATTGTGCAGATTTTTCTCACAATTTAGGCAGTGAACATTTGTTGATTTTGTGGAATATTTTTTGAGGACATGCAAGAATTATTTTTTTAGCAAAGTAATATAGCACTTAAGCTGTCTCTGAGAATGTTTTATTGTGAATATTGTGGTATAAGAGTTTGGGGTACTTCTTTTTTGTGTATCAAAGTGAAAAATCTTCAGTGAGCATCATGTCTTATAGCGGATCAGTGCAGGATGAAGACACAGTATGTGATGTAGAAGCTGAGGAGCAGCAGCATGGGCAGGTTGTTAACTTGGTGAACAGTGAGGAGGATGCAAGGAATTTTTTACAATGGCCTGTTACTTCCGACCGGTTGGTGGGTATGAATCGGTACGGTCTCCAGTGCTTAGCCGCAGCTATCGGTCATGTATGTACTAGTGGCATGACCAAGGATGACCTGATGACGTGTGTGCTGGGTTGGGTGACTGGCGTACGAGGTAGGGTGAGTGCTCAGAGCCCTTTGGCCGAGCTTCCCCTTCACTCGACTCCCAATCCTCCTATTGGAGTACCAACCCTGAGCACGCTTCCGCAGGTGGGTGGTGACTGGCAGTGTGGTTTGCCCCTGGAGGGATCACCGGGTATTTCTAACATCATTGCATCTACTCCTCCTCCTCAAGGTTTGACCCCGGAGATGCTCTTTCAGCTCGAGATGGCAAAACATCAGAGTCAACAGCAGATAGAGCTAGCTAAGATAGAAGAGAGAAAAGAGCTGGCTAGGATGCAGCAACAGGCGAGGGAAGCTGAGCTTAGGACTGAACTAGAATCTACAAGATACTGTGCCGACATGGATTTAGAGAAGTCTCGTGTTGAGATGACGGGACAGCGACTCGGTACTGGAAACCGTGCACATGATCAGTCTCTGTCGCATCTTCTCAAACTGGTCCCTGTATTTGACGAGTCTGGTGTCACAGAGTTTTTCAATAGATTTGAGAAGAAGTGCCGGGAGCATCAGTGGCCTGAAGTTAAGTGGGCGGCCCTTGTGTCCTCTAGACTCGTAGGTAAGGGGCTCAAGGCTTACGATGCACTGCCTTTGGAGTCCTGCGTTGTTTATGAGGAGCTCAAGGAGGCTGTCCTGCGAGCATATGAGCTACAACCCGAGACATATAGGTTAAAGTTCCGGGGTGTGACTAAGGGGCGAGACAGTACCTTCTTGGAGCACACCCGGGGCCTGTCCGATGCTATGGGAAACTGGCTCAGATCAGAGAAGACAACTACGTTTGATGAGATGAAACAGTTGATGCTTCTAGAGCAGTTTTTTAAGTGTACGGGCGGCGACTTTACTTTAAACCTTAAAGAGAAGAACCCAAGAACTCTCGTAGAAGCAGCAGAGATGGCTGATCATCGGTTGTCACTAATTCGGGGGTGCGGCTCTGCACAGAGAAACGATGTAGGCGTTAAGGAGCGTTACCCTCCCCCTCCCCGGAATATGGACACACATAAATTTAAAAGCAATTACACCAAGACTGATCACAAACCTAGCACCGCCCCGTTTAAGAAGGGTCAGGGGACTTTTACACCTCAGTATAAGTCCAAGGGGAAATTTGAGTGTTATCACTGTCACAAAGAGGGACACATGGCAAAAGCTTGTCCGAGCAGACCTCCCACGGCGGCTGTGTCATTGGCTCGCAGCATTATGGTGTTCCAGAAGTCTTCTGTGTTTGCTGGAGGCATAAGATCAGAGGATGGAGCACCGCCAGTGAAGAAGGATCCGGAAGGCTCGAACCCTGTCCGCGATGCCTTTTGCGACCATAGAGGGCATGGCTGCGTGAAGTGGGGGGGCAAGAAGCACGGGGTACAGCTTTTGCGTGACACAGGTGCCTCTCAGACACTCTTGAAGAATTTCACTGGTAGACCCATAAACGCGGCGCGGGTAGTTGTGGTGCAGGGAGTTAATGCAACTAGGTCATACCCGCTTGTTAGAATGGAGCTTGAAGTTGACGGTATGACTCGCGAACTGGATGTGGGAATCGTGGAGAAATTGCCTGTTGGAGGCGTCGACCTCCTTCTCGGCAATGACTTTGCGGTGCCTGCTTCTAAGGTTTCACCCTTAGTCGTTGCCGAGGAGCCGGCCGACGTGAGTAGGGAGGAACAGGAGTGGGTTGAGAAGTGTCAGGTGCAACCAATGGCGTGTGTTGTAACCAGATCTCTCGCATTCAGGGAGTCACAGCCTAACCAACAGTCTTCAAATAAGTGGAGGAACGGTCACGAGAAGGTGCTGAAAGCTGATACGGTGGAGAGTCTAGTACCAGCAGCGCTTCTCGGGGACTCAGCATTAGCACCGTTATTAGAGTCTGGAGAAGCACCACCACCTGTCACTGAGAGTGTAGAGGCAGGGCTTAAAGAGACTCAGAGGCAGCAACGGTATACACGGAGAGAGCAACGGGATGCAAAGTTCGATGTTGGGGGAGGGCATGAGTTGTTTCGCAAACACTTAGACAGGCTAGCTCCCTCAGATATTCGCAAATTGCAGCTAGAAGACCCGGAGGTTCTAAAGTGTAGTGACGGTGCTGTCGAACTTGAGAGTAGAGAACGAATGTTGCGTAGTCTGGAGTTGGCTGGCCGCAATCTGGTAGGCTCTCAGGCCCTCATGAAGGACAGGTACGACCACAAGGTGAAACTCAGGGAGTTTCACGTGGGTCAGGAGGTGTTGATACTACTCCCTCTTGTAGGTCACCCCTTATCCGCAAAGTACGCTGGTCCTTATAGGGTAGCAGAGAAGCTCTCGGACTTAGATTACCTGTTGGCCACTCCAGACAGGCGTAAGAGGAATCAGTTATGTCATCTCAACCTGATGAAGGAGTATGTGAGGCGCCCACCTGAGCCTCTCACTGTCCCTGTGATGACTTTCAGCAGTCAAGGTGGAGAAGGAGAATGGGACAGTCATGCGCAGGTGGATGACAACTGGGATTATCATGTTTCTGCAGATAAGTGGGCGGGAAACACGAGACAGGCGGCTCATGAGGCTTTGCAAAAACCACCTGAGCAACAGCGTGTGGCTGTCGAGCGCCTATTCTGTTTATACCCTACTGTATTTGCGGAACACCCAGGCCTCACTACTCATGAGGTGCACGACATTGACGTCGGAGACCACCCACCCTTCAAATCAGTGCCCTATAGGGTGCCCCCTGTTAAACTTCCGGCCCTCCGGGCGGAGTTGGAGTATATGTTGCAACAGGGACTGATCGAGAAGGGGGAGGTAAAGTGGACATCTCCCGTAACGCTGCAACCTAAGCCGGATGGCAAGGTGCGCTTCTGTGTTGATTACCGTAGGCTAAACGGCTTGACTCCCACCAACCCATATCCTCTTCCCCGGGTCGATGACTGTGTAGACAAGATTGGCAGGGCCAAGTTCTTGACCAAGGTGGACCTGGTAAAAGGTTACTGGCAGGTGCCTTTGTCTGAACGGGCGAAAGAGGTGTGTGGTTTTGTGGTGGATGGTGCTACATATCGTTGTAATGTCATTCCGTACGGTCTAAAGAACGCACCAGCGACCTTCCAAAGCTTGATGAACGAGTTGGTGGCTGACATTCTGAACTGTACCGTGTACCTGGACGACGTCATTATCTACGATGACGATTTCAAGAGCCACTGTGAACATGTAGAATCCCTATTTAAGAAATTAAGCGAGGCAAACTTGGTGGTCAACCTGGGAAAGTGTGATTTTGTGCGGGCTACCGTGCAGTATCTGGGGTTCATGGTGGGTTTGGGCCAGGTGTGCCCCCCACAGAACAAGATATTGGCTATTAACCACTTCCCCAGGCCGTCCACCAAGAAGCAGATCATGAGGTTTTTGGGCATGATTGGTTACTACCGCCACTTTATAAAGGGCTATTCTACTGTGCTGGCTCCTCTGACGGACCTATTGGCCAAAGATAGAAAGTTTAAGTGGGCGCCTGAGTGTGAGAGGGCTTTTTTGCTAGTAAAACACCTATTGTGTACTCACCCAATCCTCAGGGCCCCGGACTTTAGCCGACCATTCCAGCTGGCAACTGATGCCAGTGGTGTGGGAGCTGGTGCCGTTCTGATGCAATCAGACGAAGATGGGCTGGAGCACCCAGTCAGTTTCTTCTCAAAAAAGTTCAACTCGGCGCAGAAGAACTATTCAGTAGTTGAAAAGGAACTGCTGGCGATTGTGCTAGCGCTCTGGCACTTTGAGGTGTATGTTCCAGCCTATGGACCAGTTGTGGTGATCTACACCGACCATCACCCCCTCAAGTTCCTGAATCAATTCCATAACTGGAATATGAGGCTGACTATGTGGTCATTAATGTTGCAGGAATACAACCTAGACATACGCCATATTGCCGGTTCTGAGAATGTGATTGCAGATTGCTTATCGAGGGTGGAAGACCCGGAGTAGATCATCACAAGGGTAGCCTCCTACTTTGGTTTGATTAGTATGTTTACGTCTGGTGCTTGTTGGCTCGTGTGTGTAGCCCAGCGTATTGGGTCGTAAAGTAGGAGTTGCTGTGTTGGTATAGAAGAAAAAAACTAGGCTTGCCCCTGTAGTGCAGCCACCATAAACATATTAAAAATATTAAAATCCTATAAAAACTCTTTCTTTGATAGTTAATTTTTGTTAAGTATGTTATAGCAGAAATTCTGAGTTGTACTCCTCTCAGAAGGCTGGGCTAGTGAAGCTCGCTCTTATGAGCATAACTATGTAATTTAATCTATTGTGTTGGGAAGGGTTGTTAATTTTTATAATGTGTTATTTTGATGAGAACTGTGCTTTACATTTCATTGTCGCTGGGTGGCTAGGAGTGGCGAATTTTGTATGGGTTCTGCGTGTCAGATTTAGAGCTCATAGTTGGAGCCTCTTAAAAATCTTGGGTGGGGTGTGACGCTCACCGCTTCCCCCAGAACCGCATGGCTTACTCGCTAGGACTCGCCAGGGCAGAGAATATAGATACAGTCTACCTATCATTGTGTACTTTCCTTCTCGAGAAAGCTTGTGTTGCAGACAGTTCAGAACTGTTCTTTATTTTTGTCTGTCACAATCCTTTCTATTTTATTTAGTCAATTGAAAGTATTGTGTTAAGTAGTTGAATGATGGGAAGGCGAGCGGGAGAGAGAGAGAGAGAGAGACTTGGTGGTGAGTGTGGCGCGTGGCTGGCCCCCTTACATAGGCCTCGCGGGATTCGTTGCCTCCTGCCTAACACTGCCTACTAGGTGGCTGCTTACTGGGCGACGGTCGCGCGCCCTCGTGCCATTCCTGCGAACTGGGACTCCAGCCAGCAGCTCCAGGGGAATATCCTTGTCAGATTCTTCCCAGACATCATACTCTAAACATCTCCCATGAACTGTTCCACACTCTTGTCTTAGAATCTTTCTCTCCTACTGCCTCTATCATTTCCACTACTTCCTCACCTTTTATTAATATCAATCCCCCTCTGGTTCTCTGCATCCACACCTTGAATTGGTGGCCAGACTGTATTATATGCTGGATCTCACATTTCTTATGTACTAGGCTAAGGTTGAAGATAGTCGTTGTCTTTTTGGGAGATTGTATTGCTCGGACTGTCTCCATCAATCACTAATGTTTCTACAGGGTTAAATAATGCTAGACTAGGGATCAGGTACCTTGTTGTTGGTGTTTTCACTGTGTGTAGGCTACTTTTGAGCTGCACGACACTAAGGATTCTGTGGGTTACCTGGGTGGATCTTTTGTCTGTGTACCTTGGAGTTTAGACTGTGTAGTGCGTGAGGGCTGCTTGCCTAATCCACCCAACACTGTTCTAACTCTATTTGCTTTTACTTTTGAGGGTCGCCAGGAGGATACTTGATACTTGTGATCGAGAATCCTCAAGAGAGCACCCCTTCATATTAACGTAATCAGGCCGCACAGACCCAAGGTCCACACTAGGCTAGGAGCTGCCTTGCTCCACCAGAATTCTGTACCTTTGCGCATCCCAGCTAGACTTTATTAACCCGGGTAGACATTAGCTGGATTAGATCATATACTCTTTTATGCATACCCATTATTTTTACACAAGCATTTTGAGGTCTAGGTTGCTGTAGAGAGACACAACCAGCATAGACCGGTTTTGTTAATAGGAGTACTACTTTTTCGTGGCGAGCATTTTTACTGTTGCACCGCTTATAATATTCTTGTGTCCAATAACATATGTCCAGCCTTTTTGTGTATTTAGCCTACACGTGCATTGTCCTGCCTCCTGCTATTTTGTGGTTCCATTTCCGATACGTTCTTCTTAGTAGCATCCGACATTATTCAGAAGATTCCTTGTTCGGTGCTTGAGGACTTTACAACACTTTCTTTCATAAAGGAGTGACAGATATTATTGATTAAAGTAACGTTAAGTAAACCTTCTTCTTGTTTGCATTAGATCACTCTTGTGATTTAATTAAGTTAACTATCTTTTCCTTGAGTACCATAACTAAGTAACCATATGTTATAGGTAATAGGCTGTTTCAGAGAACATCAGCCTATAGTAGAAGCACATAGATACTGAGAGTTAAGATACCCCGCTATCGCAGATATAACTCTGGAGGGTATAATTATGTGTTCTTTGTTCGACGGGATTATATATCAGGGGTTGGATCTAGCGTTTCCGTTGTTGCATTTATGCCAGTCTAGTCCAATGTATAAGAGCCACTGATTTATACGAGACCCGATCGTAACAATGTTAGCTGCTTTGCCAAGGATAATAGCTTCACTATAATAGTCAGAGGCTTCTGATAAGACAAAGCCCCCATCTTTCTGGAAAGCCAGAAGAACATCCCTTCCCTGCTTGTGCACTTCCAACTCAGGTATTTCTGACAGCAGTTTTTCCTTCAGTCTTGTGGAGTTGACAGCAGGTGCATCAACACCCAGCTGTTCCAAGCACTGGGCATACAGGTGAACTATGTCTGCAAGTCTGAAGACTGCAGGACCCTCGCCAGATCTGGTGGTCTCCACTAGATATGTGACTAGCTCTGAGAAAGCCTGTGGGTGGTGTTACGACTGAGGTTTAAATATATCAGGGCTCTTATTCATTGGACTAGTAATGGCATAAATGTTACAACGGAAAGCGCTAGATCCAACCTCTGATGTATATTCCCAGTGAACAAAGAACACAAATTCTCTCCAGAGTTCTATATGCAATAGTAGGTTATCAAACTCTCAATAAATGTGCGTCTACTCTAGGCTTAATGTTATGTGAAAACAGCCTATTACTACCTATAACCGAAGGTGCTTGGTTATGGTATGCAAAGTAAGGTGGTAAGAGAAGTTACAGCTTACGTTACTTTAATAAATAAATGTCAGGCACTCCTGCATGAAAGAAAGTGCACTAAAGTCCTTCAACACCAACAAGGAATCTTCTTTAAATGTTAGATGCTATCAAGATGCTCGAATCGGAAATGGAACCCAAAAAGGCAGGCAGCGGAACAATGCTCGGGCAGGCTATGCCCACAAAAGGCAGGATATATAATGCAGTCGGAGCCAAGAATATCCTAAACGCTACAACAATAATAATAATCGCCACAACAATACAGTATTCCTATCAACAAAAAGAGCCTAAGTCGTTTGTGTCTCAATACATCAAACTAGGCTGCGAAATGCTTGTGTAATCATAAACGGGTATGCATAATAAGAGCAATTGGTTTAATATACTTAATGTCTACTATGACTGATAAAGTCTAGCTAGAGTCAATGATACGAGATACTGGTGCGCATGGCATGCCGCATAGCCTAGTGCAAATCTCAAGTCTGTGCGTCAAGTATTACGTTGTAGTGAAGGGTAGCTCTCTTGAGAAACCTTAATACCGAAGTATTAAGCGTTCTCCTGGCGTACCTCAAAGACAAACAACCAAGCTTAGAACAGTGCAGAATGGTATAGGCAAAAAGCCCTCATTCGTGCATGCTCCACTCTCAATGGCACACAGACTAGAATTTACCCAATCAACTCCAGTTCTCAGGTATGTCGTGCAGCTTTTAACCAAAGCCAGCACCTATCGGAAACAATACCTTATAATATCAGACTCCTAGTCTAGCATTATCTAATCCCGCAGAACACTAATAATTGTAGGAAGCGGTACTGAACAATATGGATGCCAACCAATGCTTCGTGATGAACTTATCTTAACAACTAAAATACATGGGTTATGTGAGACCTTAACGCACAATACAACTGGCCAGCATGAAGCTGAATATGCAGAGTTTACCAGAGGGGGTATGATATTAATAAAAGGTGGTGAAAGATATGGGAAATGAGAGAGATAGGCAGAGGAAAAGGTTCTCAGGTGCAGATAGGGGGACAGATATCAAAGGGATAAGAAGGATGCATTCTAGAGACCAGATCTGAGGGAGAGAGAGGCAAGGGAGCTGTATATATACTGGCACTAGCTTGGACCGCGTAGGCAGGGCGGTATCAAGTCCTCCAGCCAATCCCCAGGAGGCCAGCCAGCCATGACGTCATCGAGCATGGTAAAAAACACTGCGCGCCTCCTCTCACTCTGTTCTACTCTCTCTCTCTCTCTCAAATCCTATCATTCCTACTAATGATAAAACTTATACTTTGCAATTAAATATATAAAGCCTTGACATGGGCGAAAACAAAGAGCCTTTCTGGACTGCCCATGACACGAGCTTTCATATGAAATAAAGCACACAATAATACATCAACTGTAGCCACATCCACTGCCCTGGCGATCCTAGCGAGTCACCGTAGGACAAGCCATGCGGTTCTAACGGAGTGGTTAACGTCACACCCCCCCAAGATTTTTCTCAGAGGCCCAAAGCTCAAAAAAA
The DNA here is from genome assembly GCA_032716605.1 of Paralithodes platypus. NCBI lineage: Eukaryota > Metazoa > Arthropoda > Malacostraca > Decapoda > Lithodidae > Paralithodes > Paralithodes platypus. The sequence continues at coordinate 61,610,551 of CM064492.1, forward strand.
TCTGATGGTTAGAACCCATGCTATATCTCTACTTCTTATCACCCAGCGGCAGTCAAATATCTGGCACAGTTCTCAACAAAACATTTTACAAAATTATAACCCTCCCCAACACAATAGGTTAAATCATATGTAGTTATGCTCCTCAAGAGCGAGCTTCTCTAGCCCAGCATTCTGATAGGAGTGCAACTCAGAATTACTGCTATAACATACTGAAAAAATTCAACTATCAAAGAAAGAGTTTTTATTTGATTTTTTATGTTTTTTAATTTGTCTATTTCGGCTGCACTATAGGGGCAAGCCTAGTTTTTTTCTTCTATACCAAACGCTCAACTCCTGCTTTACGACCCAATACGCTGGGCTACAACCGCGAGCCAACAAGCACCAAGCGCAAAATACTATTCAATCCAAAGCAGGAGGCTACCCGTGAGTCAATCTACCCAGGATCATCTACCCTTGAAAGACAATCTGCAATCACGTTGTCACAACCGGCAATATGGCGTATGTCCAGGTTATATTCCTGTAACATTAGCGACCACCTGGTCAGCCTCATATTCCGATTGTGAAACTGGTTCAAGAACTTGAGAGGGTGATGATCTGTGTAAATTACAACGACTGGACCATAGGCTGGAACATAGACCTCGAAATGCCTCAGTGCAAGTACAATTGCCAGCAGCTCCTTCTCGACAACAGAGTAGTTCTTTTGGGCTGAATTGAACTTCTTCGAGTAGAAACTAACAGGATGTTCCAGCCCATCATCGTCCTTTTGCATAAGGACGGCACCAGCCCCCACACCACTAGCATCCGTTGCTAGTTGGAAAGGTAGGCTAAAGGTAGGGCCCCGGAGGATCGGGTGAGTGCACAACAGGTGTTTTACTAATCTAAACGCCTTCTCACACTCAGGCGCCCATTTGTATTTCTTATCCTTCGCTAAAAGATCTGTCAGAGGTGCTAGCACGGTAGAGTACCCCTTAATGAAGCGTCTGTAGTATCCGATCATACCTAAGAACCTCATGATCTGCTTCTTGGTGGCCGGCCGGGGAAAGTGATCTATCGCAGCTATCTTGTTCTGTGGGGGGCACACCTGACCCAACCCCACCATGAACCCAAGATACTGCATGGACGCCCACACGAAATCACACTTTGCCAGGTTGACCACCAAGCCAGCCTCACTAAGCCTCTTGAACAGGAGTTCTACATGCTCACAATGACTCTTAAAGCTGTTGTCATAGATAATAACATCGTCGAGGTATACTGTGCAATTAGGAATGTCTGCCGTTATATCATTCATCAAACTCTGAAAGGTAGTGGGTGCATTCTTTAGGCCATAAGGCATCACGTTACAGCGGTAGGTAGCACCATAACACCACAAAGCAACATACCTCTTTCGCTCGTTCAGATAAGGGCACCTGCCAGTACCCCTTAACCAAGTCCACCTTGGTTAGGTACTTTGCATTGCCTATCTTATCCACACAGTCGTCGACCCGAGGAAGAGGGTATGGGTTGGTGGGCGTCAAACCGTTTAACCGTCTGTAGTCTACGCAGAATCGCACCTTACCATCCGGTTTTGGTTGCAGCGTGACGGGAGATGTCCACTTCACTACCCCCTTCTCAATCAGCCCCCTTGTTAACATATACTCCAACTCCGCCCGGAGGGCCGGCAGTTTAATAGGGGGCACCCTATAGGGAACTGACTTGAAAGGGGGGTGGTCTCCTACGTCCACGTCGTGCACCTCTAGGGTAGTGAGGCCTGGGTGCTCCGCGAAAACAGAGGGGTATGAATCGAACAGGCGCTCCACAGCCACACGCTGATGCTCAGGTAAGTGTTGCAACGCTTCCTGAGCCGCCTGGTTCGTATTCCCCGCCCACTGGTTCGCAGAGACATGATGATCCCAGTTATCCTCCACCTGAGCTTGACTGTCCCGTTCTCCTTCTCCACCTTGACTGCTAAACGTCATCACAGGCACAGTGAGAGGCTCAGTGGGGGTGCCTCACATACTCCTTCATGAGATTAACGTGACATAACTGATTGCGCTTACGTCTGTCTGGAGTGGCTACCAAGTAATCCAGGTCCGATAGCTTCTCAAAAAAATCTCCCGACTGTGCATCACTGTCCTCCTCCAACTCGACAGCACCGGTACCACATTCAAGAACCTCCGGGTCTTCTAATTGCAATTTACGAATGTCTGAAGGAGCAAGCTTATCTAAGTGTTTGCGAAACAATTCATGCCCCCCTCCTACATTGAATTTAGCCTCCCGTTGCTCTCTCTCTGTGTATCGTTGCTGTCTCTTCGTCTTTTTAAGCCCATCCTCTGCCTTCTTAGTAACAGTTAATGGGTCTTCTCCAGACTCGAAATTCGGTCCTAATAATGAGTCCCCGAGAATGTCCGCTGATACTAAACTCTCAACCGCATCAACTTTCAACCCCTTCTCGGTACCATTCCTCCGCTTGTCTAAAGACTGTTGACCAGAATGTGACTCCCTGGATGCAAGAGATCTGGTGACAACACACGCCATTGGTTGCACCTGACACTTCTCAACCCACTCCTGCTCCTCCCTACTCACGTCGGCCGGTTTCTCGGCAACGACTAAGGGTGGAGCCTCAGAAGTAGGCCCCGCAAAGTCGTTGCCGAGAAGGAGGTCGACGCCTCCAACAGGTAACTTCTCCACAATTCCTACATCCAGGTCACGAGTCACACCATCAACTTCCATCTTCATTCTTACAAGCGGGTATGACCTTGTTGCATGATAAAGTCTAGCTAGAGTCAATGATACGAGATACTGGTGCGCATGGCATGCCGCATAGCCTAGTGCAAATCTCAAGTCTGTGCGTCAAGTATTACGTTGTAGTGAAGGGTAGCTCTCTTGAGAAACCTTAATACCGAAGTATTAAGCGTTCTCCTGGCGTACCTCAAAGACAAACAACCGAGCTTAGAACAGTGCAGAATGGTATAGGCAAAAAGCCCTCATTCGTGCATGCTCCACCCTCAATGGCACACAGACTAGAATTTACCCAATCAACTCCAGTTCTCAGGTATGTCGTGCAGCTTTTAACTAAAGCCAGCACCCATCGGAAACAATACCTTATAATATCAGACTCCTAGTCTAGCATTATCTAATCCAGCAGAACACTAATAATTGTAGGAAGCGGTACTGAACAATATGGATGGCAACCAATGCTTCGTGATCAACTTATCTTAACAACTAAAATACATGGGTTATGTGAGACCTTAACGCACAATACAACTGGCCAGCATGAAGCTGAATATGCAGAGTTAACCAGAGGGGGTATGATATTAATTTAAAATGTAAAACTTGCAAACTAAACAAACCAAAATTGGGACAAGGACAATATAAAGTCAAATTAAATTATCAAAATCGCTATGTGGAAACAACGCTTACTAAAATGAAAATTATTAAATAAAAGAACACAATAAAAGGTGGTGAAAGATATGGGAAATGAGAGAGATAGGCAGAGGAAAAGGTTCTCAGGTGCAGATAGGGGGACAGATATCAAAGGGATAAGAAGGATGCATTCTAGAGACCAGATCTGAGGGAGAGAGAGGCAAGGGAGCTGTATATATACTGGCACTAGCTTGGACCGCATAGGCAGGGCGGTATCAAGTCCTCCAGCCAATCCCCAGGAGGCCAGCCAGCCATGACGTCATCGAGCATGGTAAAAAACACTGCGCGCCTCCTCTCACTCTGTTCTACTCTCTCTCTCTCTCTCTCAAATCCTATCATTCCTACTAATGATAAAACTTATACTTTGCAATTAAATATATAAAGCCTTGACATGGGCGAAAACAAAGAGCCTTTCTGGACTGCCCATGACACGAGCTTTCATATGAAATAAAGCACACAATAATACATCAACTGTAGCCACATCCACTGCCCTGGCGATCCTAGCGAGTAACCATAGGACAAGCCATGCGGTTCTAACGGAGTGGTTAACGTCACACTGGGCATCCTCTTCGGGTGCACGTTCCTGTTCCAGTCTCTTGGTGGCTCTGAGGTACGTCCTCTCTCTATTGTACAGGTCTGTCAAGCATGCAAAATGGAATTTGAGCTCCTGTGCAATAGCATCTCCACCGCTGAGTCTTGCAAGAAGTTTTCCGTCATTTCAAGTTTGGGCACATTCATTAAGTCTGTTATTGAGGTTCATCGTCATAACTTGTCTGAGTTCAGAGGATGGGGCTTCTTTGTCACATATGAAACACGTTTGGCCTTCAAGGCTGGTTCTACGCAGCTTGGTCTGGCATTCTACTGGCTGAGCTCTCTCTGCTCTTCTTTTTCTGGCTCTCTCCAGTTTCGTGTTGTTGAACATAAGGCGACAACTTTGGTGATACTGTGCCTTGTTCCTCCTCAGAGGTTCTTCAATGCCACCACCATCATCAAGTCTGGCTGGATCCAGAACAATAGGCATCTCATTAATTGCGTGAAAGAGGGGAATAGTAGTCGCAATCATAGTGTAGCCATCATGTTCTTGTGGTTGTTGTGCACGTGGTGACTTGAGCTCTTCACTCTTCTTCTTCTGGCAAAGACAACACTTGCTCCAGTCAGTCCGGAATTTAGACGGTCCTGGATCTGTATTTGCCATCTTGGTGAATACAGTATGATAATTATCTGTAACACAGATATAATAGATAACAGATAATCACAGTATATAACAGATAATCACAGTATGATATAACACAGTATGTTATATGATAACAGATATAACAGATAATCACAGTATGATAATTATCTGTATTCAGTGATTCAAGGCCGAGGGGTTATCCTTTTACCACCTTGATCACAATCATGCACAATAAGGTATGGGATACGACTAGGTTTGGGAATAAAAATATATGACCTACATCTAGCCCGATCGTTCATCCAGTATCATTTAAGTCCTGTGCGATCTGTACACCATCCAGGTAACTACATACAAAGCAATGTAAAGCCCCGTTACCCTTGGCTCGGCTCTCCTGCACTGGCACACCCTGTCAATTCAGGCGCGGCTATCTAACTAAACATCTATGTTAAACTACATGTAATCTACAGTAGCTAACTGATGCGGGGCTTATTAGACAGCATTTGGGACACTAAACTAATTATTTAGCTACACTAAACTAATTATTCAGCTGATACTGAACCCCATGCTGAGTTTCACAGCAGCGGTGCCACCAGTATGCCCTGGCTGTGCGTTGACATCCGCTCTGTTGAGCTACTACTCTACACCTTCCGCTGCAAGTCTCTCAACGTCCCCCCCCCCCCCCCCCCCACCGCATCGTGTCATGTCCAGTTTGGAAGCCTTGTACAGGAAGATGCTACACATACTAAACCTCTAACACTACTACGATATACACTACCATGCATTTTAGCCGAGTCAGACGTAACATGAACCTCTAATTTAGCAGAATATTAGGATTCCGGGACTGATATTATGGTACAAGGAAGCTAGTGAGTAAGTCCATGGTTCCAAATTCGGATTCTACATAGTGAAAAATGTATGATTTGACACCAAGATCATTCAAATAGGACAAGTCTTTGCTATTTTATTGCGAAATGCAATATTTCTGTATATTCAATGGCGGCCATCTTGAAAAATGGCCGCCATCTTGAATTTTTAGGTGGCTAACGGGTTTTATCAAAAGAGCAATCCCCAAGGAGTATGTGTGCCAAATTTGGTGCTTGTTTCCGGAAATGAACGATTCTCCTGAAATTTGCAGTTATCTGCTGCACTATAGATAATAAGTTATGAATTAAGAAGGGGAATTAAAACACGAAATACACTTCGACCTCAACTTGCAACATACATAACAGAATACATATACTAGGAAAATCTGTGAGTGCGTGGCGAGGTGAATCAATTAACACAATTATATAACTTATGTGTAGGACAGACGTTCTAAACAAGATGAAGATTAGATCTTGGACTCAGATCTAGATAAGAATTAATGCAAGATTCAGAAGGATTAACACATACGCAAAATAAAGATCTTGGGCACAGATCTAGATAAAATTACACGCTTACACAATTCACATATTTTACCTATACCTCGACAACAATAAACACAACGTAAGATATACAGAGACACTTAGGGTAATGTTAGAGGGTAGAGAGAGCAAGTCTGGCCGACGTAGATCGTAGGTTCGTTGAGCAGCACTTCAGGGGGGTAGGGCGTCACTCGAGCAGGACTTCAGGTTCCAGACTTCAAGGGGCACTATAGGTATAGCACTCTCTCCGGCAGGGATAGGTGGGTACAAGCTCCCACTGTGGTTGGCTGTCCTGTTCCTTTTCAGGGTTTAGTACAGTACCGCAGCGAATGTTTGCATACATTTCCACTAAATCTTTGAGGTGATATCTGACTTAATTCTTGACTCACTTTTACATGAGCTCGCGGCAGTAGGGGTATTGTGAATTCGTTGCGATCGAGTTGTGAGGTTTAATACTTATCGTAGACATAGATGGGTAATATTTATATGATTACTTATATAATAGGTAGTATATTTAAGGTTTAAATAGTATTTATTTAGCTTGTTAATGGAGAAATCCTACTTGTAAGGATTACATCATCCTCCAAACTCCTAGACAAACTTGGTTATTGCTTGTCTATTAGTGGTTCTTTTCTTGGGGTTATGACATCTCCAGGTCCGTCATAACTGGTACTCCTGCTCAGGTCCATTTATACCTGTAGGCTTCTGGTCGCTGATGCTTAATTTGCATAAACATGCTCTCATCATATTGAAGATCCGGGGATGGAGGAAATGCTGTTTTGTGTTTGGCTGGTGTGGTTTGAAACCAGGGCTGTGATTGGCTGTTGGAATTTCCCATGCTCGTGAATGCTGTTTGATCCCATAGAACATGAGAAGCTCCGGAAGGAAGGGGTGGCTCCTGCATTTTCGTGTCTCTCCGTGGTTTCCGTGTTCCTGGTTTCTTCTGTTGATCCAGTTGCAGGCTGGCAATTCTGCAACTGTCTTTAGTATTTGGTTTCACCATCCTCGTCATTTCATATTTATTTATTTATTTAGTTTTGAGTTTCCTCGCTAGACCTTCATCAAGATATATTTGTAAATTTTTTGGTAGAAAAACGTCACGGCCGAAGGCCAATTCCTTCTGGAATTAGAGGCTCGCTATCGCTTGCCAGGAAAAAATCGACACCTAAAGAGCACGAAAGGTTTAAAATATTGACAAAAAGATAAGGCGAAAGGTCTCAAAATCGCCAAACTAACGAAACGAACGTCTTAAAACCCCCAAAACTAATATGCTAAACATGAGGGAGAAGCTAGGGGGTCCATAAAAAGCGAGTACTACCCCCTTAAGATGATCTACATTCGATCTAGTTTCCAATTCCAATGCGATAGAGCCTCAAAAGAGAGAAATAACTTGCTCATCAAAAATTGCCGGAAAATGCACTGGTGTGATACCGCCTTTAAGGCTGGTATCACACGAGAGCTTTTTTAGTCAACATTCGATGATCAACATTTTTCTGGCAACATATCTGAAATATTTTGCAGTGGTACCGCAAACTAAACTGTTGGATTTAAACTGAATTTAGATAACCGAAATATTATAACAAAAAAATAATAAAATAGAATAAAATGGAAAATAAAAATAAAAATAGAGTTAATGGGGATTGAGCCTGAGCATATAGATATATAGATAGTAATATTATAAATGTTGACCTCATAAGCTGCCAGACCAGTGTTGAGGATAAATGTTGAGGGAAAAAGCTCTCGTGTGATACCGCCTTCATAGTCACGGGCCGGGATATTACAAAGTATTCCCTAGCTTAGATCTGGATTTCAATATACAGGATATTGATGTGTTGATGTTCTTGTTTTGTATTGGAATGGAGAAAACACACCTTAAGGGGAGATGGGTCGCTTTTTTGGACCCTCTTCTCCCTCATGCTTAGCCCTATTTGTGTTGAGATTATAAGACGTTCGGCCCATTAGTTTGGCGACTTTAGCACCTTTCACCCCATTTCGTTGTGAATTTTAAGAACTTTTGTGCCATTTGGTATCGACATTGCGAGCCTGAAATTTTAAGAGGAATCGGCCTTCGGTCGGGAAATTTTTCTATCGAAAAATGTAAAAATTTATCTTGAAGGAGGGTCTAGGGGGTGTTATTCTAAGCTTGATGGAGGTCTAGCGAGGAATCTAAGAAATAACGGAATAACATAATTAATAGACCAACAAAAAAACCCCGGCCCATCTCCCCTTAAAGCGAGTATGGTAATCCTATAACAAGTATATGAATCACACATACCCTTTCAGTGACAACACTTCTGAGAGTGTTGGGGCTTGTAGTTATAACCTGTACTGTACCGGCCACATTCTTTTCATTATATTCTGGAAACTATTAGACGATTTTTATTCAGCTTAGGAAGGACATCTACCAATTAAAAGGCGTCAAACTATCTCAATTAATTCTTTTAGCTAACATACACCCTTGCCAAGCTTCATAAATTCGTCTAGATATAGCTTAAATCCAATATGGAAGACATCGCCGGTAAAGAATGGGTTAAGGGGGGTCACCGGCCGTTTTTATCTTTATCTCCTTTTCTCTCTTTCCCTGGCTTGCATCCATTCGGCCCCATTCAGCCAACTGTTTTAAGACGTTTATCCCCATCCAGGTGTCGATTTCTTCCTGGCGAGCGATAGCGAGCCAGCATTGTATAAAGAAATCTGGCTTCGCCGGAGGACATTTTTCTATCGAAAAATTTACAAATTAAGCTTGCTGTCAACAAAAATATATATATATATATATATATGCTGGCTCGCTACCGCTCGCCAGGAAAATATTGACACCTGGATGGGGGTAAACGTCTCAAAACAGTAGGCTGAATGGGGCCGAATGGATAAAAGCCAAAGAGAGAGGGAGAGAAAGATAAAAAAAAGCGAGGTGGGCTCCCTTAAGAGTGAGAACAAAATCAAGAGTATCACATAATCATTGGTGTCTCAAAAGGCTAATTAAGGAGTGCTTTTTTTGCACCCAGTGGCTTTATTTAATGAATAACCTGATAAATGATTGATAAATGATTTGCTTGGCCTCTCTTACTGATTTTCTTTGTGTCTCATTTACACTGAGAGCAATCCAGCTAGCTCTCACAAACACCTCCTCCTCCTATCCACTTCACTACACTAAACATGCACACCACACTTCATTCCTCCACACCAAAATTAAACAAAAACAAAATGATGAATTTTAGCCCAGCCTCGGAGTCCCCAGGGGGGGGGACCATAAATGCCCCCTCACCCGACCGTCCATCCCCTGACGACCCCACACAATTACCTGGACCTCGGCCTGTTACTCTTTCTATTAATTTCTGCAACATTCGCGGACTTTCCTCTAAATTTCACTCTGTTGAGCACCATCTCTCCTCCTACAAACCTGATCTTCTCTTCCTCACCGAAACCCAGGTGTCTGTAGCAACATCCAGCAACCCCTTCTCTGTATCCTCCTACTTTCTCTATCCTAGTTTCAAAGCCAAAGGCGGATGTTGTGCATATGTGCACAACAAACTCACTTGCTCTCGTGTTCCCGATTTCGACTCCTCTGAATTCTCAACTTTATGGCTCAAACTTTCCTGTCATTCTCTTACTAAATATTTCTGTGCTGTCTATCTTTCCCCTAACTCTACCAACTTTCCGAAATTCTTTGACTATCTAAACTCTACAGTGGAACACATTCTATCCATTTCTCCTTTCTCAGAAATCTCCATCTTAGGAGATTTCAACGTTCACCACCGCCAATGGCTCTCCTCTCACACTACTGATCCACCTGGTGAACAAGCCTACGTCTTTTCTATCCTAAATGACCTAGAGCAGTTAGTTCAGCAACCCACCCGTATCCCGGATCGCATCGGAGATCGGCCCAACATTCTTGACCTGTTTCTAACTTCTAACCCTTCTTCTTATACTGTCGATCTTTTCTCTCCTTTGGGCTCCTCCGACCATAAACTTATCTCTATCACCTGTCCTATCTCTCCAGTACAGCCACCCGATCCTCCTAGCCGGCGGCGCTTGTGGCACTTTGGCGCTGCCGACTGGGAGGCTCTTCGGCAGTACTTCTTTGATTTCCCATGGAATGATTTCTGCTTCCATGGCCGAGGACCCTCGGAGAGTGCTGAACGCATTACCGAGGTAATCCTATCGGGCATGGAAGCATACATTCCATTCTCTTTCTCTCAGACTAATGCTAAAAAATCTTGGTTTACTCACGCCTGTTCTACTGCTGTCCGCAATAAGGAGGAAGCATTCAAACGGTACCGACGCCTTAAAACTCAAGACTCTCATTCTTCATATGTTTCTGCCCGGAATCAAGCCAAATCTGTTCTTCGACTTGCCAAACACTCTTTCATCAATAATAAATGCACTGAACTATCCAACTCTAGCTCTTCCCAAGCTTTCTGGCATCTAGCCAAAAACCTCTCCAACAATTTCTCTTCCTCGTCTTTCCCTCCCCTTTCCCACTCTGATGGCACAACCATAACTTCTTCCTCTGACAAAGCTAAGCTCTTCGCTCAAACTTTTGCTAGAAACTCCACCTTGGATGATTCCGGTGCTATTCCTCCCTCTCCGCCCTCCTCTCTCTTACTTATGCCTAATATCCTAATCTCTTCTAAAGATGTACTTTCTACCCTCTGGGCTTAACACTAATAAGGCGTACGGTCCGGACGGTGTTCCTCCTGTTGTTCTCAAAAACTGTGCTTCTGTGCTGACTCCCTGCCTAGGCAAACTCTTTCGTCTCTGTCTATCCTCTAACGTCTTCCCTTCATGCTGGAAGTTTGCTCACATTCAACCTGTCCCAAAGAAGGGTGACCGCTCTCAACCCTCCAACTATCGTCCAATTGCTCTTATCTCTTGTCTTTCTAAAGTTTTTGAAACTATTCTTGCTTCCAAATTTCTTAAGCATTTCTCTTCTCATAATCTGCTCTCAGATCGCCAGTATGGCTTCCTTAAGGGTCGCTCTACTGGTGATCTTCTTTCATATCTTACTAACTCTTGGTCATCCTCCTTTCGGGACTTCGGTGAGACTTTTTCTATTGCACTAGACATATCGAAAGCCTTCGATAGAGTCTGGCATAAATCTTTAATTTCTAAACTACCCTCCTTCGGTTTCTATCCCTCCATCTGTGCCTTTGTCTCTAATTTCCTTTCCGGCCGTTCCATAGCTGCGGTTGTGGACGGCCATTGTTCACTTCCTCACCCTATAAACTCCGGTGTTCCTCAGGGCTCTGTCCTATCTCCTATTCTCTTTCTAATTTTTATAAATGATCTCCTTAACTGTACCTTAATTCCCATCCATTCATACGCAGACGACTCAACCTTACACTACTCCATTAGTTTTTCAGAACGCCCCAGCCAGCAATCCCTCAACGACAAACGTAATGAAGCCATAGAACTCTTAAATTCTGATCTAAATACTATTTCCAATTGGGGCAGAGAAAACCTTGTTAACTTTAATGCTTCCAAAACCCAATTTCTCCATCTATCTACCCGTCAGGATCTCCCAGCGGACTATCCCTTATTCTTCAACAATACAAAAATCAACCCTTCATCTTCTCTCAATATTCTTGGTGTCTCTTTTTCTTCTGCTCTCATTTGGAAGGACCATATTACCAGTCTTGCTAAGGCAGCCTCCCAGAAGCTGGGTGTGCTCAACCGCCTTAGGGGGTTCTTTTCCCCTGCACAGCTTCTTGCTCTGTACAGGGACATAGTGCGCCCTTGTATTGAGTATTGTTCACATGTGTGGGGAGGTTCCTCTCACACCGCTCTCCTAGACAAAGTTGAAAGGAAGGCCTTTCGTATCATTAACTCCCGTCCACTCACCAACTCTCTGCAATCTCTCTCTCTCCGCCGCAATGTTGCATCTCTCTCGCTATTCTATCGCTACTATAATAATCAGTGTTCCTCAGAGCTATCCCAGTGCATACCACCTCCTTTACGTAGGACACGTGGTACCCGTCTTGCAACTCAATCCCACCCCTACTCTGTGCAACTCTCCAACCCAAGAGTGAAACGTTACTCTCAAACTTTCTTGTACTCAACATCTGAGCTTTGGAACTCTCTCCCAGAATCAGTCTTTCCCTCTTCCTATGACTTAAATTGCTTCAAACTCCGTGTGTCCAGGCATTTTGACTCGAACGTCCCTTGATTTTGGCCCTGTCACTCTTTCAACTATGGGGGAGGCACTCGCTATAGGCAGTTATGCCTTTTGCCTCCCTCAATCACATAGAAAAAAAAAAAAAAAAAAAAAAAAAAAAAAAAATGAAAAATTAAATATATAAATAAATAAATCCTATGTACAGTCGGATGCCCTAGTGAACCCCCTATACTATCTGGACTTAATTTTGGGTAGAACTTTCGTGTCAATAAATAGTATACAGTATATAGCTTTGTAGTTGATGCATAGACAATTAGTGTCCAGAGTATACTTTCATAATTGTCCTGATCCCCCTTCCTCCTCATGTTTAACGCCATTAGTTTTCAAATGTCATGACGTTTGGCTCATTAGTTTGGCGATTTTAAGACGTTTCGCCCCCATTTATTTGTCAATATTAAGACTTTTGTTGCCATTTAGGTGTCGATTTTTTTCCTGGCGATCGATAGCAAACCTATACTTTAAGAGGAACCGGCTTTCGGCCGGGTCATTTTTCTATCGAAACATGTACAAATTTATCTTGAAGGAGGGTCTTAGGGGTGTAGTTTTTTTAAAGCCTGATGGAGGTCTAGGAAGGAAATTAAAAACTATATAAAACGATATATACCGGTACATTAGCAAATAAATACGCCCACCCACCATTAAGGGAGCCCACCTCGCTTTTGTTCTCTTTCTCTCCCTCTCTCTTTGGCTTGTATCCATTTGGTTCCATTCAGCCTACTGTTTTAAGACATTTATCCCCATCCAGGTGTCAATATCTTCCTGGCGAGTGGTAGCCAGCCAGCATATATATATTTTTGTTTTGACAGCAAGCTAAATTTATAAATTTTTCGATAGAAGAATGTCTCCGGCGAAGCCGGATTTCTCCATACAATGCTGGCTCGCTTTCGCTCGCCAGGAAGAAATCGACACCTGGATGGAGATAGACGTCTTATAAAAGTTGGCTGAATGGGGCCGAATGGATACAAGCCAGGGGAAGAAAGAAAAGGAGAGAAAGATAAAAAAAAACACGGTGACCCCCTTTAATAAAAGGTAGATTAAGGTATCTACATATAAAACACACGTACAGTTGCCCACATAAGTTCTGTTCCTCTCCGTGATCTTATACAGGGAAATGTAATGCGCATGCTTGAATTGCGAGTGTTACACGAATACACACACACTCGCAATTAGTTCATGATAATTTTATTTTTGCATATTTGCAATTAATTCATGCTCATTTTATTGTCATGCATAAGATCACGACGAGGAACAAAACATATGTGGGCAACGGTACATGGCACCGAAGATACACACATAAGAAAGCATATTGGTACACACAAATACACATGCACACACACACACACACACAGACACACACACAGACATACACACACACACTATAAGAACCTCTTTCCTTGTCACCAACATATCACTAAAGCTTTCAGAGGACGGGCAATTTCCAGGATTCCTTATGAACTCTCTTTCTCTCTCTCTCTCTCTCTCTTTCTCTCTCTCTATATATATATATATATATATATATATATATATATATAATATATATATATACAGTATATCTATATATCTATCTATTTGTCTATCTACAGTATCTCACACTCACTATCTCTCTCTCTCTATTTCTCTCTCTCTCTCTCTCTCTCTCTCTCTCTCTCTCTCTCTCTCTCTCTCTCTCTCTCTCTCTCTAACGTCTAAAGATCTAAAAAAACAAAAAATGGGACCAAGCACGAGGGGGAAAGGGGACCAGAAAAACGGTCTGTCTCCCCTTAAGATTGAAGCTGGCGATAATATGCTCAAATAATCGCAGCGGATCTGTAAAAAAGCAAAGCAATAATTTAATTATATTATTTCCCTATGTGCACGAATGAGAAAAAAGGCAAATCTACCCATAACAGGTACCCCCCCACTCCCCCGCCCCCGGGGTTGAAATAGTGGTACAGAGACAAAATCAAGGTACAGTTGCGCTAATAAGTGATGTCTCGGTACCAAATATGTTTTGATCAATAATTGGTATCAGCAATATCTAAGTTTCATTTTTGTTTATCGAGTAAAATATACACATATGTTCCTACACTTACCCGCCGTATTCAACATCTGACAGACATTAATACAGCACAGAGCGAACCAAACTTAATGACAGCGGAGAAATGACTTATTAGCGCCACTGTACATTAGAGTTATTTTAGGTGTGTTGGAAAGAAGTGGGGTGTGCTTGCTAAGTGTAGTGACATGAATAGGAGGTAGAGGTGTTTGTGAGAGTTATAAGCTAGTAGGTGAGACACAAATAGAAACAGTGGGGAAAGCCAGGCAAGTGAAACAGGAATTTCAGCAACTCCTTCCCTGGTTACTGCCTTGCTTGATTGGTGCTTAAAAGCTCCCCATAAAGCAACATATCATAATTAACCCCTTCATTACCGGTGATTACCGGATGTTGATGATGAAGGATAAGAAAGTGGTGGAACGAAAGTCATTGATTGATTATATATGTGTGGATGAACGAATGAAGAAATATGTGATGGATGCTAGGGTGTATAGGGGTATTGGAGGGGGTCTGTCTGATCATTATGTAGTGGTAGCTAAGGTTAGGATACAAAAGAAGTGGGTGAGGAGAGCTGGAGGGAGGCGAGAGGAGGGTGGAATGGTGAGGAGGGTGGAGAGGTTGCAGGAGGAGGAAGTCAGGGAGGAGTACAGGAGAGCAGTGGAAAGACGACTAGGTGGGTTCGACCTGGAAGTAATGGAGGAAGTGGAGGAGATGAGCAAGGTGTTTAAAGATGAGATCTGTGCAGCATGTGTGTGGAGTGAGGAGAAGAGGGAGGGGAGTGAAAGGTACAGCATGGTGGACAGAAGAGGTAAGAATAGCTGTGGAAGAAAAGAAGAAAGCATATAGAGAGTGGTTGGGTAGTAGAGGGAATGAAGATTCCGAGAGACAGAAACGAGCGAGGTACGTGGAGAGTAAGAGGGTGGTGAACAGAGTAGTGAAGGAAAGTAAGAGAAGAGTAGATGAGGAATTTGGAAGGAATCTGAGTGTAAAATGGAGGGAGAGTAAGAAACTGTTCTGGAA
The DNA here is from genome assembly GCA_032716605.1 of Paralithodes platypus. Lineage (NCBI taxonomy): Eukaryota > Metazoa > Arthropoda > Malacostraca > Decapoda > Lithodidae > Paralithodes > Paralithodes platypus. The sequence goes on from CM064492.1 coordinate 61,625,760, forward strand.
AGAAGTCAAGAAAGTTAGGGAAGGTAGCAAGGGAAACAGTAAGGGTGTGAAAGATAAGAATGGGAGAATGCTAGCCGAGAAGCAAGAGAGAGTCGAAAGATGGAGGGAGTACTTCAGTGAGTTGCTAAATGTAAGGAATGAAGAGCCAGCAAACATAGCTGGATATGGTATGGGAGGGAGAAGAAGAGAAGTAATGGAGGAGGAGGTGGGGATCAGGAGGTCAGAAGTGTGGGAAGCCATGAAAAGAGTGAAGTTGGGGAAAGCACCAGGAACAGATGGAGTGTGTGGGGAAATGTTGAGGTATGGTGGTGAGATAGTGATAGAATGGGTATGGAAAATGTGCAAACTAGCATGGGAGAAGGGGAGTGCACCCGATGACTGGAAGACTGGCATAATAGTCCCCCTATATAAGGGCAAAGGGGAAAGAGGAGTGTGTGGTAACCACCGAGGAATATGTCTTCTAAGCATAGTAGGGAAGGTATACAGTAGGGTAGTGATTGAGAGAGTGAGAGTGAGAACAGAGAAATGGATAGGCGACGAGCAGGGAGGTTTTAGGAAGGGAAGAGGATGTGTAGATCAGATTTTACCCTGAATTGTGTTGTGGAGAAGTATCTGGAGAAGAAACAAAAGGTGTATGTTGCCTTTATGGACTTGGAGAAGGCCTATGACAGAGTGGATAGAGAAGGTTTGTGGAAAGTACTTAGAATATACGGAGTAGAGGGCAAGTTGCTGAAAGCAGTGAAGAGCATGTATGAGGGTGCAAAGGCGGCAGTACGTGTGGAGAGTGAGCAGAGCGAGTTCTTTGACCTGAATGTTGGTTTGAAACAGGGGTGTGTGATGTCCCTGTGGTTGTTTACTGTATATATGGATGGAGTCATGAAAGAAATCCTATCAAGAGCAGTGGATGTTGGTGTATCGCTGAAAGGGGAGGGAATTGAGTGGAAGCTACCTATACTGCTGTTTGAGGATGATACAGTTCTGATGAGTGATAATGAATGGGACTTGCAGGGTCTGGTAAATGAGTTTGGAACTGTGCGAAAAACGGAATTTGAAGGTAAATACGGGGAAGAGCAAGGTTATGGTCTTCGAAAGGGGTGAAGTCACAGAGTGTGAGGTGAAGCTGAACGGTCAGGCTATGGAGATCGTCAACTCTTTTAAGTATCTGGGCAGTGTGTTGAGTAAAGATGGAACTATGGATGAAGAGGTGCGGGAGAGGGTACAACAGGGGAAGAGGGTTGTAGGAACGCTAAAAACAGTAACAAGAAATAGGGTGGTCAGTATGGAAGTGAAGAAGTCCTTGCATGACAGTGTGGTAATCCCGACACTGACTTACGGAAGCGAAGCATGGACGTTGGTTGAGAGACTCAGACCAAGAGTGAGAGCAGTGGAAATGAATTACTTAAGAAGTGCGTGCGGAGTTACATGGAGGGATAGACAGACTAATGAGGAAGTAAGAAGGAGGTGTGGTGTGGAGGTAGATGTGCTGGAAAGTGTGAAAAGGAACAACTTGAGATGGTTCGGCCATATGGAACGTATGGAAAGCGATAGAATGACTAAGAGGGTGTACGAGAGCGAGGTGGAGGGACAGAGAGGGAGAGGTAGCCCGAATATGAGGTGGAAGGATGGAGTGAGGAACTACATTTTTAATTCACAATAACGACATAAATACATCTTGGAAGTTATTCGAAGCCACTTACCTAAAAGCAGTGCAAGACTGCATACCATCAAAAACTCGGCGTCCAGGCTATAATAATAAGCCCAAATGGTGGAATAAAGATATTTCAAACTGCCTGCTTGCTAAAAAATTTGCTAATGATAGATTAAAATCCTCACAAAATGACGAAGAACGGCTGAAATTTGTAGAGCTACGACGCAAAGCCAAAAAGTTAATTAAGCAAAGTAAAAAGACCTTAGAGTTACATATTGCGAATCAAAGTAAAACAAACCCGAAAAATTCTATAGTTATATCAGAAAGAAAAAAGTTGTTACTTCAACTGTTGGACCGTTAGTCGATGAAAATGGAGAATACACCAAAGACGAAGAACAAATGAGTAATGCCCTCAATACCTTCTTTGCATCAGTTTTTACAACAGAAGACCTCAGTGATATCCCTACACCATCGCCGATTCAGATTGATAATTTAGATGTTCTAAGCAATATCACCGTTACAGAGAGAGAAGTATTGAATTGTTTAGATAAACTCAAGGTAAATAAAACGCCTGGACCTGATACAATCTCGCCTAGAGTTCTAAAGGAAGCTAAGGATGAGCTCTCTAAACCACTGACATTACTATTCAATAAATCCTTGCAGTCTGGAACTATGCCCGATCAGTGGAAGCTAGCCAACGTAACACCGATATTCAAAAAAGGCAGCAAATCCCTACCCAGTAACTATCGTCCAATTAGCTTAACCTCAGTTGTATGTAAAATGCTAGAAACGGTCATACGAGACAGACTCGTAAATCACTTAGAGGAAAATAACATACTTAAAGATACTCAACACGGCTTTCGTAAAAAACGTTCCTGTTTAACAAACCTCTTAGACTTCTTCCACGATATCCTCAACCTCTACGATGAGAGTAAAGCTGTAGATATTATATACCTTGATTTTCAAAAGGCCTTTGACAAAGTTCCCCACAAACGTTTACTGCTAAAACTAAAAGCGCATGGAATACAAGACGGTGTGTTGAAATGGATAGAAAATTGGCTCAGCGACAGAAAGCAAAGAGTAGTCATAAACGGTAAGGCATCAAAATGGACCAATGTAAGTAGCGGGGTACCCCAGGGATCGGTACTAGGACCAATTCTCTTTCTAATTTACATCAACGACATAGATGAGGGTCTCACCTGTACAATCTCAAAATTTGCTGACGATACAAAAATTGCAAATAGCGTACTCTCAAAAGAACAAGTTGACGATATGCAACACAATCTAGATAAATTGTCATGTTGGGCCCAAATTTGGCAAATGAGTTTCAATGCGGATAAATGTAAAGTACTACATATCGGATACCTAAATGAGAAAGCAAACTATTCGATGAATGGCACTCAGCTTAAGAATGTAAACAGAGAAACCGATCTGGGAGTAACAATATCGAGTAACCTAAAACCGAGTCAACAATGTTCAGAAGTTGTTAAGAAGGCAAACAAAATAATTGGCTTTATAGGCAGGTCATTTGAGCATAAATCCAAAGAAGTTATCCTAACCCTTTACAATTCATTAGTCCGCCCTCTTCTGGAATACTGCGTTCAATCCTGGTGCCCTTATTACCAAAAAGATATAAACAAGCTAGAACGAGTTCAACGTAGAGTTACCAAAATGATACCTAGCCTAAAGAACAAACCATACGAAGAGCGTCTTAGAGAATTAAATCTATTTCCTTTAACCCAGCGCAGATTAAGAGGTGACTTAATTCAAGTGTTCAAAATCATCAAAGGCATCGACAATATGAACTGTAGTAAGTACTTCACTATCGACCAATCTAATTACACGCGGGGAAACGGTTGCAAAATTATTGGTAAATCTTTTAACTCACACGAATCTAAGAATTTCTTCTTCAATCGAGTTGTCAACTTGTGGAATGGGCTTCCCCGAAACGTTATAGACTGCATCACCGTTGATTCATTTAAACTCCGCCTAGACAAATATCTCGCATCAAACCCGCGACTGACTGCGTTTGTAAATGAATAACTTTATTTTATCCCCCCCTCAGTTACTAACCCATCTGTCCCCTACTAACTTCCTAATCCTGCCACGGACATTAGTTCCAGGGCAGTATTTCCCTTTCCAATGTTCCCTTACCCACTCTAAACCACTGTTTGGACACTTGATCCTCAGTGTTTTGGAGGACAAGCAACCTAGAAGGGTCACTAGATCTGTTGTTGCTTGATATCCTTTGTACTCCTTTGTACTCCTTTGTACATGAACGAAGGGGGGGGGGGGCCGTCGACTGACTGGGGACAGAGGTGCATGGGGGCGGTTCGTTCGTGGCCACACCTTCGGGGATCACGGCGTCAGGCAATAGATAGATAGATAGACTACCGGTGACATATTTTTATTATATTCTAGCTACTATTCGACGATTTTGTGCAGTTTAAGAAGGATCTGTGGTAGTAAAAAGGGTTAAGGGAGATATTTCGAAGCCTGTTAATTACTGGAGACCCTTTTTAAATTGAATAAAATCGTCGAATAGTAGCCAACATAAAATACAAAGAACGTGACCGGTACAAAAGGGGTCAAGCATAGACACCTTAGCAATATATCCATAAAAGTATAATATGCTATCAAAAATTATGTAAATTGAGCACAAAAACATGCAACATGAAATAGGTGGAACAAGGAAGGAATTATCAAGGGGGGTCACGGGCTTATTTGTTATCTTTCTCTCTTTTTCTCTCTTGTCCTGGCATGCATCCATTCGGCCCCATTCAGCCAACTGTCGATTTCTTCCTGGCGAGCGATAGCGAGCCAGCATTGTATGGAGAAATCCGGCTTCGCCGGAGAAATTTTTCTATAAAAAAATGTACAAATTTAGCTTGCTGTCAAAGCAAAAATATATATATGCTTGCTCGCTACCGCTCGCCAGGAAAATATTGACACCTGGATGGGGTAAACGTTTTAAAACAGTAGGCTGAATGGGGCCGAATGGATACAAGCCAAAGAGAGAGGGAGAGAAAGAGGGAAAAAAAAAGCGAGGTGGGCTCCATTAAGGTAATTTCGGGTTATGGCCTAGTTACTATAATAGTGGGTCCGTAAATTCCCAGTGATATTGGTATTTAGTGGATGATTAGTGGAGTGTGTGGTACTGTGGGTGGAGAGAGAGAGATAGAGAGAGTGAGTGAGAGTGAGAGAGGGAGAGAGAGAGAGAGTGTGTGTGTGGTTTTTTTTCTGTGTTCTATGTGTGTGCGTGTGTGTGTGCTAGTGCTTGTGTGTGTGTCAGTAAGAGCTATTTTGTGTTGATGAATTGCGCCATGTGGGAAAGGTGAAATGGTCGGTTTGAATTTAGATACATATCGATTTAATTCTCCCACAATAGCTCTAACGCATTTATTATCTATACTTGGTTTCATTTCATCTGACGGTAAAATAAATTCCTTCACTTCTGATTTCTCGATAACTAACGGAAACAATAAGAAACGACTGTCTGCTTCATATTTAGACCAAGTTTATATAATTAACACCATATTTCACTACAAAATCTTCAAAATAACAATAAGCAAATAAATACGCCCATCTCCCCTTAAGGGGAACAAAATCGTCTAAAGGTAACCAACATGTGGGGAAGAGATTCGTCCTCGTAGACTGAATGGGTAAAGTCGGAACCACACGAGAGCTTTTATAGTCAACCTTCGATGATCAACATTATTCTGGCAAAATGTCTGGAATATTTTGCACTGGTATTGGAAACTAGACTGATGGTGGAGGACTATAGGTTACAGATATATTGTAAATGTTGACCTCATAAGCTGACAGACCAGTGTTGAGGGAAAAAGCGTTCGTGTGATACCAGCTTTAATGGCATGACCCGAAGCCGTTATGTTGTGGGAATTATGCGCTGGTATAAAATGACCTCCAGTATTTTATGTATCTTTATTACAGTCTTATGGTTTTTTTCCCCAGCTGACGGTAAATTGACCACTTGCGAGTTTTGTTCTATAAGGAAGTTGGAGCCGTAGTCATCAATATTTAGCAGAATTACCAGCTAAAATACTGTCATATTACATTTATAAATATATAAAACAAAATTTATCATACTTTTTAGCCACTAGAAAACCACATTATTATTGCAATTATCTTTAAAATCGATGTTCACGGCTCCAACTTCCTTATAGCCTGAAACTCGCAAGTGGTCAATTGCTATGTTACTATACACTGTTCCAAATAAGTAGGACAAAACTCTTCAACGTTAACCTCTATAATTCACAATCGACTGGGGTAATCGAGCTGGTATTTCTAGGATTTGAGGAAGTTCAGCCAGGGAATAGGTGTGGATGTTTACAGGCCATATGCTATAGTCCTTTTTAAGGGGACCCAGACGGTATGAATTACTGGTTCGGCTCATTGGTTTAAAGAGGGGGTTTAGTTTGCTCTCTAAACCTCTATCAAACTTAAAAAAACACCCACAAGACCCCCCTTCGATATATATTTGTACATTTTTCGGTAGAAAAATGTCCCGGCCGAAGGCCGATTCCTCTTAAAATACAGGCTCGCTATCGCTCGCCAGGAAAAATATTGACACCTAAATGGCACGAAAGGTCTTAATATTGGCAAAAAAATGGGACAAAAGGTCTGAAAAACGCCAAACTAATGGGGCGAACGTCTTAACATCTCAAAACTAATAGGGACAAACATGAGGGAGAAGGAGGTCCCGAAAAACAAGAGCCTCCCCTTAAGAATTACAGAGGTTGAGGTTCCCGATTTCTGGACTACCTATTTGGAACCCGGTATATAATATAATGGGTCACTTAGCTATTTGGAACCAGGTATATAATATAATGGGTCACTTAGCTATTTGGAACCAGGTATATAATATAATGGGTCACTTAGCTATTTGGAACCAGGTATATAATATAATGGGTCACTTAGCTATTTGGAACCAGGTATATAATATAATGGGTCACTTAGCTATTTGGAACCAGGTATATAATATATAATGGGTCACTTAGCTATTTGGAACCAGGTATATAATATAATGGGTCACTTAGCTATTTGGAACCAGGTATATAATATAATGGGTCACTTAGCTATTTGGAACCAGGTATATAATATAATGGGTCACTTAGCTATTTGGAACCCGGTATATAATATAATGGGTCACTTAGCTATTTGGAACCAGGTATATAATATAATGGGTCACTTAGCTATTTGGAACCAGGTATATAATATAATGGGTCACTTAGCTATTTGGAACCAGGTATATAATATAATGGGTCACTTAGCTATTTGGAACCAGGTATATAATATAATGGGTCACTTAGCTATTACGTTCTATAAGGAAGTTGGAGCTGTAGACATTGGTATTTAGCAGAATTACCAGCTAAATTACAGTTGTAGTGCATATATAAATACATAAAACCCAATTCTACATAATTTCTATTAATCAAAAACAACCATTATTGTTGTATTTCTGCTTATCCTTCCTTCACCATTAACCCTTTCTTCCACCCCTCCTCCACCTCTCTTCCTCCCCCTCCTCCACCATTAACCCTTTCTTCCACCCCTCCTCCTCCTCTCTTCCTCCCCCTTCTCCACCATTAACCCTTTCTTCCATCCCTCCTCCTCCTCTCTTCCTCCCCCTCCTCCACCATTAACCCTTTCTTCCATCCCTCCTCCTCCTCTCTTCCTCCCCCTCCTCCACCATTAACCCTTTCTTCCACCTCTCCTCCTCCCCCTCCTTATCCTTCCTTCCTCCATTAAAGGGGTAGTACTCGCTTTTTCTGGACCCCCTTCTCACTCGTGTTTAGCATATTTAATTTTGAGGTTTTAACACCTTACGAGCGGCCTATGCGGTTTATTTATGTGTACCGCACAGCGGGGTGTTTTTAGCCAAAATAGGGCTGTTTACGTGATCATTTTCATGCCTAAATAAGACCCAGAACGTAAAACAAGTACCTATCCCTGAAAGGGCATAAACAGAGCTTTCGAATGACACCATAACGATCCTTGTATGATGGATAGTTTTCTTGCAATAACCGTGCAACGCGAGTGCAAAAAGCAGGTAATTCGGTACTTTCAGTACATAATTGAGTATGTAGCGAGTGAGAGAGGGAGGAGGGAGCTGAGATTTGTGTCAGTAGGTTCGCCGCGGTGGTCTGGAGCAGTCATACGCTCGCTAGTCTCCTGCCACCACTTGTCTCTCTCTCTCAGCCACATTACGTGCTGAAATTGCCACTCGAGTTATGTCGAGCGCCGCCACATAGTCCAGCTTTATTTAACTCGACTTATGTTGCTCGCCGCTAAATAAGGGTTCCGTTCGTTCCGTTAGTTTGGCGATTTTGAGACCTTTCACCTCATTTTGTTGTCAATATTAAGACCTTTCGTGCTATTTAGGTGTCGATTTTTTCATGGCGAGCCTCTAAATTTAGAAGGAAACGGCCTTCGGCCGGGACATTTTTCTACCGAAAAATTTACAAATTTATTTTGAAAGGGGGTCTAGGTTTTTTTTGTCTAAGCTTGATAGAGGTCTAGCGAGGAAACTAAAAAATACATTATATAAAAAATAAATATATAGACCAAAAACTAAGCACTTTCCCCTTAACCCTTTCCTCCACCTCTCCTCCTCCCCCTCCTTATCCTTCATGCCACCATTAACCCTTTCCTCCACCCCTCCTTCTTATCCTTCCTTCACCATTACCCCTTTCTTCCACCTCTCCTCCTCCCTCTCCCTATCCTTCCTTCCTCCATTAACCCTTTCCTCCACCTCTCCTCCTCCTCCCTCTCCTAATTCTACGACAAGGCTTTCAGCACAAATAGCCGACTAAAACATTTGTGTCTGAGGGAAGAAGTTGAATTCATCAACCTCTGGGACAACTTCTACAACCAGCCTACTCTGTTCCGCAAGGATGGCACTCATCTAAACCCTGTGGGTTCAGCACGCATGGGTCGTCTCCTACACGAAGCAGTCCGCAGCCATGGATCAAAAAACGCCATCCGAGAAGAAGCAGCAGTGACATAAATCATCCAACGCCAAGAAAAAAACAGAGGCAACCGAGGACCACCAGCGATAAGGACCGAAGACAGCGAGGACCGAGGACAGCCATGAACATAAATGTAGATCCGACAAGAACCAAAAATATTATTAAAGAGCGTTCCATGAGTTCTAAAATAACAAATTTAAAGGTTTTTTATGCAAACGCTCGTAGCATACGCAATAAATTTTCAGATTTAGAGGAGCTAGTGTTTACAGAAAATTATGATGTGATTGGCATAACAGAATCTTGGCTCAATACAGAAGATAGAGACTTTTTAGCAGAGTATTCACTTCCCGGTTATGTAATGTTTGAGAAAAGCCGAATAAATCGAAATGGAGGTGGCGTTTTACTTTATATCAAAGAAAGTCTTAACCCTACCCTCTTGTCAAAACCTCAAATTGTGAACGTCGACGCATCTTTTGTGCTAATAAAGAATAATAAAGGTACCAAAATAATACATGCATTAATATACAGACCTCCAGCTCAATCAGTGCAAACTGACCGAGAAATTTACGAACAAATTGCAGATGTAAGTAACTCACAAGATACCGTAATTTTTGGTGACTTTAATTTACCTGTGACCAAGTGGGGCGATACTCTTACTTCACACTCCGGACATGACTTGTATACGAACTTGCAAGAGAGTTCGCTTTATCAATTTGTTGGAACGCCGACCCGTGGTAATAACGTTCTTGACATTGTACTTGCAACAAAAGAAGAATTAATAGAGAATTTGAATGTTGGTGATGAATTCAGTAACAGCGACCATCGTACGATAACTTTCACTTTAAAGTTTACTAGTAACGAACCAAATAGTAGCATCGAAAAAGTCCCTAATTTCAAGAAAGCAAACTTCCATAAACTTAGAGCTATGTTTAAAGAAACTGACTGGAGCTTTTTAATTCACAATAACGACATAAATACATCTTGGAAGTTATTCAAAGCCACTTACCTAAAAGCAGTGCAAGACTGCATACCATCAAAAACTCGGCGTCCAGGCCATAATAATAAGCCCAAATGGTGGAATAAAGATATTTCAAACTGCCTGCTTGCTAAAAAATGTGCTAATGATAGATTAAAATCCTCACAAAATGACGAAGAACGGCTGAAATTTGTAGAGCTACGACGCAAAGCCAAAAAGTTAATTAAGCAAAGTAAAAAGACCTTAGAGTTACATATTGCGAATCAAAGTAAAACAAACCCGAAAGAATTCTATAGTTATATCAGAAAGAAAAAAGTTGTTACTTCAACTGTTGGACCGTTAGTCGATGAAAATGGAGAATACACCAAAGACGAAGAACAATGAGTAATGCCCTCAATACCTTCTTTGCATCAGTTTTTACAACAGAAGACCTCAGTGATATCCCTACACCATCGCCGATTCAGATTGATAATTCAGATGTTCTAAGCAATATCACCGTTACAGAGAGAGAAGTATTGAATTGTTTAGATAAACTCAAGGTAAATAAAACGCCTGGACCTGATACAATCTCGCCTAGAGTTCTAAAGGAAGCTAAGGATGAGCTCTCTAAACCACTGACATTACTATTCAATAAATCCTTGCAGTCTGGAACTATGCCCGATCAGTGGAAGCTAGCCAACTTAACACCGATATTCAAAGGCAGCAAATCCCTACCCAGTAACTATCGTCCAATTAGCTTAACCTCAGTTGTATGTAAAATGCTAGAAACGGTCATACGAGACAGACTCGTAAATCACTTAGAGGAAAATAACATACTTAAAGATACTCAACACGGCTTTCGTAAAAAACGTTCCTGTTTAACAAACCTCTTAGACTTCTTCCACGATATCCTCAACCTCTACGATGAGAGTAAAGCTGTAGATATTATATACCTTGATTTTCAAAAGGCCTTTGACAAAGTTCCCCACAAACGTTTACTGCTAAAACTAAAAGCGCATGGAATACAAGACGGTGTGTTGAAATGGATAGAAAATTGGCTCAGCGACAGAAAGCAAAGAGTAGTCATAAACGGTAAGGCATCAAAATGGACCAATGTAAGTAGCGGGGTACCCCAGGGATCGGTACTAGGACCAATTCTCTTTCTAATTTACATCAACGACATAGATGAGGGTCTCACCTGTACAATCTCAAAATTTGCTGACGATACAAAAATTGCAAATAGCGTACTCTCAAAAGAACAAGTTGACGATATGCAACACAATCTAGATAAATTGTCATGTTGGGCCCAAATTTGGCAAATGAGTTTCAATGCGGATAAATGTAAAGTACTACATATCGGATACCTAAATGAGAAAGCAAACTATTCGATGAATGGCACTCAGCTTAAGAATGTAAACAGAGAAACCGATCTGGGAGTAACAATATCGAGTAACCTAAAACCGAGTCAACAATGTTCAGAAGTTGTTAAGAAGGCAAACAAAATAATTGGCTTTATAGGCAGGTCATTTGAGCATAAATCCAAAGAAGTTATCCTAACCCTTTACAATTCATTAGTCCGCCCTCTTCTGGAATACTGCGTTCAATCCTGGTGCCCTTATTACCAAAAAGATATAAACAAGCTAGAACGAGTTCAACGTAGAGTTACCAAAATGATACCTAGCCTAAAGAACAAACCATACGAAGAGCGTCTTAGAGAATTAAATCTATTTCCTTTAACCCAGCGCAGATTAAGAGGTGACTTAATTCAAGTGTTCAAAATCATCAAAGGCATCGACAATATGAACTGTAGTAAGTACTTCACTATCGACCAATCTAATTACACGCGGGGAAACGGTTGCAAAATTATTGGTAAATCTTTTAACTCACACGAATCTAAGAATTTCTTCTTCAATCGAGTTGTCAACTTGTGGAATGGGCTTCCCCGAAACGTTATAGACTGCATCACCGTTGATTCATTTAAACTCCGCCTAGACAAATATCTCGCATCAAACCCGCGACTGACTGCGTTTGTAAATGAATAACTTTATTTTATCCCCCCCTCAGTTACTAACCCATCTGTCCCCTACTAACTTCCTAATCCTGCCACGGACATTAGTTCCAGGGCAGTATTTCCCTTTCCAATGTTCCCTTACCCACTCTAAACCACTGTTTGGACACTTGATCCTCAGTGTTTTGGAGGACAAGCAACCTAGAAGGGTCACTAGATCTGTTGTTGCTTGATTTCCTTTGTACTCCTTTGTACTCTCCCAATCTTTCATTCCACCATTAACCCTTTCCTCCAACCCTCCTCCTCCCCCTCCATATCCTTCATTCCACCATTAACCCTTTTATCCACCTCTCCTCCTCGGCTTGTAGGAGATTCCATGGTTCGTGGACAACTTACCGAGTTCTGCGCCAGGGCATCCAAGACCAGGAAGCGCTTCTGTATCCCTGGTGGCGGTGTGGACGACGTTGCAGCTTCAGTCAACGAAATTTCGAAGTCAGGCCCCTTACGCACAATGTACGTCATTCATATTGGATCTAATGACGTGCAGCGGACTCGATCGGAGGACCTCATGCTCAAGTGCCGGAAGCTGATTCAGACGTATAAGGAAAAGTCACGTAGAGTCATCATATCAGGGATCGTTCCCAGGATCGGTGTGAAGAACAGATTCTTCAATATGGCCACTAGTGTAAATCGTCGACTGGCTGAACTCTGCAGGGAGGAAAACATTGGATTCATCAATACCTGGGATGACTTCTACCGTGAAGATCATCTGTTTGTAGCGGATGGAGTTCATCTAAACCAGGTGGGAGCAGCGAGATTTGGCCGCCTGATTCATCACGCAGTAAAGGATTTTCGAAAAAGAAGCAGAGCCAACCAAGGACCACCATGGACGAGGATCGAGGCCCGAGGACCACCAGGGATGAGGATCGAGGACCGTGGACCACTAGCTACGATGATCGAGGACCGAGGACTACCAAGGACGACGATCGAGGACAGAGGACCACCAGAGACGATGAGCGAGGACCGAGGACCACCAGGGATGATGATCGACGACAACGAGGACCGAGGACAACCAGGGACGAGGATCGAGGACAGCGAGGACCGAGGACAGACAGGTACATAAATGTAGATCACACCAGAACCAAATTTGTTATTAAAGAACGTTCCCTGAATTCAAAATCCACAACATTAAAGGTTTTCTATGCAAACGCTCATAGCATACGCAATACATTTTCAGATTTAGAGGAACTAGTGTTTACAGAAAATTACGATGTTATTGGCATAACAGAATCTTGGCTCAATACGGAAGACAGAGACTTTTCAGCAACGTATTCACTTCCCGGTTATGTAATGTTTGAGAAAAGCCGAAAAAATCAAAATGGAGGTGGCGTTTTACTTTATATCAAAGAAAGTCTTAACCCGACCCTCTTGTCAAAACCTCAAATTGTGAACATCGACACAACCTTTATGCTAATAAAGAATAATAAAGGTACAACAATAGTACTTGCATTAATATACAGACCTCCAGCTCAATCAGTACAAACTGACCAAGAAATTTATAAGCAAATTGCAGACGTAAGTAACTCGCAAGATATCGTATTTGTCGGCGACTTCAATTTACCTGAGACCAAGAGGGGAGATAGTATTACTTCACACTCTGTACAAGATCTGTATGCAAACTTGCAAGAGAGTTCGCTATATCAATTTGTTAGATCTCCAACCCGTGGAAATAACGTCCTTGACCTTGTACTTTCAACAAAAGAAGAATTGATGGAGAATTTAAATGTCGGTGATGAATTTAGTAACAGCTACCATCGTACGATAACTTTCAGATTAAATTTTAATACTAACGAACCAAATAGCAGCATCGAGAAAGTCCCTAATTTCAATAAAGCAAACTTTCCTAAACTTAGAGCAATGTTTATAGAAACTGACTAGAGCTTTCTAATTAACAATAACGACATAAATACATCTTATGGGAAGTATCCGCAAACACTTGCCTAAAAGTAGTGCAAGACTACATACCATCGAAAATACGGCGTACAGGCCATAATAATAAGCCCAAATGGTGGAATAAAGAGATTTCAGGCTGTTTGCTTTCTAAAAAGTTTGCTAATGATAGATTAAAATCCTCACAAAATTACGAAGAACGGGTGAAATTTGTAGAACTACGGCGCAAAGCCAAAAAGTTAATTAAGCAAAGTAAAAAGACCCTAGAGTTACATGTTGCGAATCAAATTAAAACAAACCCGAAAGAATTCTATAGTTATATCAGAAAGAAAAAAGTAGTTACTTCAACTGTTGGACTGATAGTCAATGAAAATGGAGAATACACCAAAGATGAAGTACTGTACAAATGAGTAATGCCCTCAATACCTTCTTTGCATCAGTTTTTACAACAGAAGACCTCAGTGATATCCCTACAGCATCGCCGATTCAAATTGATAATTCTGATGTTCTAAGCTATATCACCATTACAGAGAGAGAAGTATTGAAATGTTTAGATAAACTCAAGGTAAATAAATCACCCGTACCTGATACAATCTCACCTTGAGTTCTAAGGGAAGCTAATGATGAGCTCTCCAAACCACTGACATTGCTATTCAATAAATACTTGCAATCTGGAACTATGCCTGATCAGTGGAAGATTGCCAACGTAACACCGATATTAAAAAAAGGCAGCACATCCGTACCCCGTAACTATTATCCAATTAGCTTGACCTCAGTTGTATGTAAAATGCTGGACACACTCATAAGAGACAGAATCGTAAATCACTTAGAGGAAAATAACATACTTAAAGATACTCAACACGGTTTTCGGCTTTCGTAACAAACGTTCCTGCTTAACAAACCCTTTAGACTTCTTCCACGATATCCTCAACCTCTAAGATGAGACTAAAGCTGTAGATATTATATACCTTGATTTTCAAGAGGCCTTTGACAAAAGTTCCCCACAAACCTTTGCTTCTAAAACTAAAAGTGCATGGAATACAAGACGGTGTGTTGAAATGGGTAGAAACTTGGTTCAGCAACAGAAAGCAAAGAGAAGTCATAAATGGTAAGGCATCTAAATGGACCAATGTAAGTAGCGGGGTACCCCAGGGATCGGTACTGGGACCAATTCTCTTTCTAATTTACATCAACGACATAGACGAGGGCCTCATCTGTACAATCTCAAAGTTTGCTGATGATACAACAATTTCAAATAGCATACTGTCAAAACAACAAGTTGACAATATGCAACATAATCTAGATAAGTTGTCATGTTGGGCGCAAACTTGGCAAATGAGTGTCAATGCGGATAAATGTAAAGTACTACATATCGAATACCTAAATGAGAAAGCAAACTATTCGATGAATGGCACCCAGCTTAAGAGTGTAGACAGAGAAACCGATCTGGGAGTAACAATACCAAGTAACCTAAAACCGAGTCAACAATGTTCAGAAGTTGTTAAGAAGGCAACCATAATAATTGGCTTTATAGGCAGGTCATTTGAGCATAAATCCAAAGAAGTGATCCTAACTCATTACAATTCCTTAGTCCGCCATCTGCTGGAATACTGTGTTCAATCCTGGTGCCCTTATTACCAAAAATATATAGACAAGCTAGAACGAGTTCAACGTGGAGTTACCAAAATGATACCTAGCCTAAAGAACAAACCATACGAGGAGCGTCCTAAGGAATTAAATATATTTACTTTAACCCAGCCCCGATTAAGAGGCGACTTAATTCAAGTGTTCAAAATCATCAAAGGCATCGTCAATATGAACTGTAGTAAGTACTTCACTATCGACCAATCTAATAACACGCGGGGTAACGGTTGCAAAATTTTGGGTAAAACTTTTAGCTCGCACGAATCTAAAAATGTCTTCTTCAATCGAGTTGTCAACTTTTGGAATGAGCTTCCCCGAGACGTTATAGACTGCAGCACCGTTGATTCTTTTAAAATTCGCCTAGACAAATATCTTGCATCAAACCCGCGACTGACTGCGTTTGTAAATGAATAACTTTATTTGATTCCCCCTCAGATTCATCAAGGATTATTGCGTATATACTGTATATATTACTAAGGCGTTACTCTCTTATTCCCAGATATACGAAAGATCACTTATAACTGTGTTATGTTACTAACCCATCTGTCCCCTACTAACTTCCTAATCCTGCCACGGACATTAGATCCAGAGCAGTAGTTCCCTTCCCAATTTCCCCATACCCACTCTAAACCACTGTTCGGACACTTGATCCGTAGTCTTTTAGAGGACAAGCAGCCTAGAGGGGTCACTAGATATGTTGTTGCTTGATTTCCTTTGTACTCCCTATCCTTCATTCCACCATTAACCCTTTCCTCCACCTCTCCTCCTCTTCCATATCCTTCATTCCACCATTAACTCTTTCCTCCACCTCTCCTCCTCTTCGATATCCTTCATTCCACCATTAATCCTTTCCTCCACCTCTCCTCCTCTTCCATATCCTTCATTCCACCATTAACCCTTTCCTCCACCTCTCCTCCTCTTCCATATCCTTCATTCCACCATTAACCCTTTCCTCCACCTCTCCTCCTCTTCCATATCCTTCATTCCACCATTAACCCTTTCTTTGCTCATTATCTTGGGCATAGCCTTCACTAATTATCTCAGACCTTCGCCAAATGAGACCGATTTTTCGCTAATTAAAAGGCATCCATCCGGGCAATTCAAAGGTGGAATTACTGAAAGATTGATTGATAA
The DNA here is from genome assembly GCA_032716605.1 of Paralithodes platypus. Taxonomy (NCBI): domain Eukaryota; kingdom Metazoa; phylum Arthropoda; class Malacostraca; order Decapoda; family Lithodidae; genus Paralithodes; species Paralithodes platypus. Next base: position 61,642,088 of record CM064492.1, read on the forward strand.
TTTGAGAGGAGAGAGAAGAAGAAGAAGAAGAAGAAGAAGAAGAAGAAGAAGAAGAAGAAGACGAAGAAGAAGAAGAGGAAGAAAATAATAATAATAATAATAAGAAGAAGGCATCGAGGTAAAACAGAGAGACGAGAAAATAATACAAAAATAATGGTTAAGTAAGAGAGAGTTACATAGAGTTACAGGCTGCACAGACTTTGTGGGTCCCTACTAGGCAGTCCGGACTTAATGCTAACATTGAATTTGCTACACAGCGACAGTTAAAGATACCAAAGCACAGAGAGAGAGAGAGAGAGAGAGAGAAAGAGAGAGAGAGAGAGAGAGAGAGAGAGAGAGAGAGAGAGAGAGAAGGCGGATGGAATGAAGAGAGAAACAGAAAAGAAAGCAAATAAAAACAATACGAATTACCAGAGAAAACGTAAGGGGACCCACCTCGGTTTTTTTTCTCTCTCTCCCTCTCTCTCTCTGGGTTTTATCCATTCGGCCCCATTCAGCCTACTGTTTTAAGAAGATTATCCCCATCTAGGTGTCGATTTTTTCCCTGGCGAGTGGTAGCGATCCAGCATATTTGTTATATATGTTTTTGACAGCAGGCTAAATTTGTAAATTTTTCGATTGAACAATTTCTCCGGCAAAGCCGGATTTCTTCATACAATGTTGGCTCACTATCGCTCGCCAGGTAGAAATCGACACCTGGATAGGGATAAACGTCTTAAAACAGTAGGCTGAATGGGGCCGAATGGATACAATTCAGAGTAAGAGAGAAAAGGAGAAAAAACAAAGTTGACATGTACTCCTTTTATATAGCTCTCGAATCTATATATATGGTCTCTTATTAAGGGGGAGGTAGTCGCTTTTTCTGGACCCCCTTCTCCATCATGTTCAGAATAACGCGCAACGAAGTGTCAACGCATGCCGAAATGTATATTGATATTCATACATCTGTTCCCTTTCAGAATAGTAGTAATAGAGTTAGCCTAGATTACAAATCAACTTCTTTTTCTCCCTGTCCTATCCGAATTCCCGTGTCAGTTTTTCCATACTGCATGGTATTTATCCAATCTGTTTCCATGCCAGCTTTAGCTGGAGGGAGTGGTGGGTGGGGAGGATCCTTCTTCTTTGCTATCCTTTCCTTTACCTCGTAGTCAATAGATTAGTAGCTTTAGATATCCAAACTGCCCCGTAAGGACCAATAGGTCTGTTGCAGTTTGTTCTCCTTTGTATTCCTTTGTATATTAGTTTTGAGGTGTTAAGACGTTCCTTCCATTAATTTGGCGATTTTGAGACCTTGCGCCTCATTTCTTTGTCAATATTAAGACCTCTCGTGCCATTTAGGCGCCTATTCTTTCCTGGGGAGCGAAAGCGAGCTTGTAATTTTAGAAGGAAATTTTCGGCGAGGAATTTTTTCTACCGAAAAATGTACACAATTATCTTGAAAGGGAGTCTAGGGGGTGTTTTTTAAGCTTGATGGAGGTCTATCGAGGAAACTCAAAAACAAATAATTAAATAAATACATTGGCCAAACAAAACAAGCACTACCCCCTTAGCCTAATAATATCTGTTCTCTTAATTCATATATCTTTATCTATATTTCTTTCTTTGGGTCTCTTAATATATCTTTATATCTCTCTATTTATATCTGGTTCTAAATTTATATCTTGTCTCTTATACTGTATATCTCAGCATATATCTTTATATATCATTATATTTATCTGGCCTCTTAATGTATATGTGATCTCTTAGTTACATGTTTTTTTTCTATATATCTCGAATGTATAACTGGTTTCTTAATATAGTATCTGGTCTTTTCATTCATATTTAATTTTCCTTATCTCTTTCTTTGTGCCTCTTAATACCTCTTTATGTCTCTTGATATCTCTTTATGTCTCTTGATATCTCTTTATGTCTCTTGATATCTATTTATGTCTCTTGATATCTCTTTATGTCTCTTGATATCTCTTTATGTCTCTTGATATCTCTTTATGTCTCTTGATATCTCTTTATGTCTCTTGATATCTCTTTATGTCTCTTGATATCTCTTTATGTCTCTTGATATCTCTTTATGTCTCTTGATATCTCTTTATGTCTCTTGATATCTCTTTATGTCTCTTGATATCTCTTTATTTAGATCTGGTTTTATAATTAATATCTGGATATGGTGTCTTAACTAACTTCCTTTATCTATATTTGTTTATTTATGTCTCGTTATATCTCGTTATATATCTGTATATCTCTGTATATATCTTTATATATCTGCATTTAGATCTGAGTTCTTAATATATAGCTGGTGTCTTAAGGGGGAATGAGCGTATTTGTTTACTTATTTATTTATCTTTATATTATTTTTATTATTATTATTATTTTTAG